>CAWUFW010014179.1:0-428044 GCA_963921515.1 Calotriton arnoldi | reverse complement strand
CGTCCAGAGGGAGGAGTAGTGCTAGCAGGTCCGCCTTTAGACATGCCGGGTTGGAGAGACACATCTCCACGGGATGCTGGTAGGGACACCTCCGACAGTAGAAGACGGGTATGACGCAGCTGAACAATGTGATGCGGTAAGTCAGTCGGTAACTTACGTTCAGCAGGGACAGGAGTTCGCATCCCAATATATGTATCAGGTTGGTTTTGTACAGCTTGACCTGTCCGGCGTAGTTGGGTAGGTGTGTTGCGGTTGCCATTTTGCAGCGGTGCGTTGTGGTGGCGTGCTCCGGCTGTGTGTGCAGTCTGCAATGTGCACGCTCCGAGGTTGCTGTGAGCTCTGTGTAGTCGTAGGGAGACAGGACTTGTGTTCTGTTGGCTTGTGCGGAGGACACGGGCCCTCATCCCACATGCTTCTCAGACAGTTCAAGGTCAATGATGTGTGACTCCTTCCAATTTACTTGCATGGGGCCGACATGGGGGAGTGTTTTCTTTTTTCTTTCCCTTCCGTTGTGTTCTTCTGTGATATGCGCTATCTGCCCTGTGGTCGGTCTCCTCTGCATGCCTGTGTTGGTCTTTTATTGGACAATGGCTGTATTCACCGGCTTCTTTCGTAGGGCTGTGGTTTCGGAGTTGGAATGGAAGGTCATTCAGTGCTGTCTGCTCTCCCTTGTGTGGGCGGCAGGCTGCCTTTCCGCTCTGCGTTGGGCCTTGTGTGTGAGTGTTATTCTTGGGCCACCTGTTGTCGGTCCCCGGGCTCTTTGGTGTTCTGTTTTGTATGTCTTGTTCATATGTGCAGGGTGGTATGGGTGTTTCAGTGTGGTACTGGCATTCCTCTTCCCGAAGGGGCCCTGCTTCTCCTAGTTGGTGTTGCCGCCGCTGTGTGCTTCGCCATGTTTGTTGCACTGTGGTGTGTCCTGCTGTTGCGTGACTTCACTGACATGTGTGCGTCGGTTGTGTGACGTTGGGTGTTGTCCGTGAATTGGGCGTTGGGGACATGTCTGTGGCAGGCCTGTCACGTGTCATGTGCGTTCGGGGTGGGGCTGGTGTGTGTGCTGCTTGGTTGTGTCCCTGTGTCTGTGTGCGACGCATGCATGGCGCTGCGGTTGGCCTCTGCGTTGTGCGCATGTGTGGCAGCGTCATCGCCGCTTTGGGGCCGTGACGGGGTGGTTGGTTCCTAGTCCCAGGTGGTGTGTACACATGTGTTACGAGATGTTACAATTTGGCCTGTGTGTCATATGTGGATGCTATGGTAGATGTGTCGTGTACACGCGGGGGGGGTTGTCCGCTTTCTCCGCCTTGCACTGTGTGCGCTGTTTGCGTGCACTTGTTGTATGTGTGCCTACCTGCGTCTTCGCGGTACGTTGCGTCCTTGGTGGTGCATCAGATAGAGCATAGGGAGGGCCTGCAGTGCTGGATTCATGCTCGGGGGTGCCGCTTCTTCGGTGTCTGTGCTCGGCGTTCGTGTTACCGCTTCGGTTTGACATACGGTGTCTCTTAGCCGTGGGTTCAGTTTGTGTGCGGCATCGTAATTTGTACGCCGGGCGGTACGTGTTTCGTCGGACGGTGTGTGTCAATTGTGCTGCGCCGCTACGTGTACGGGCGCACTTTGATGGCGGACGGTGTCGCTGGCTTGCCGGCGGTGTTTGGCTGACTTTTCGCATCGTAATCGGGCGGGCGTGTGGACTGCTGCGTGCCGGCGGTAACTGGTGGTTTTTGCATCCGCCAGCACGGCGGTAGTGCTTCCGCCCGACATCCTAATGGGCCCCTTATTCTTTTAACATGCACTACGTCGACCTGGCAAATTCACACATTTACGCCAGCATTCCATTACTCTGTTCTCTTAAGACGGTAACTTTCCTTAAGCTCCACAATTTATTAAAGTCATACTAGACATGAATGACCGCTAAACCCCTTTTTGAAACAAGCATTGGCCGCGCGGCCGTGCGAGACGCGCTCTGTGGTGGGGGAGGGGGGAGGAGCGGGAGAGCAAGTGACGCGCGGCCGTGAAAGTGACACGGCCGCGCGGCCCCGAGAAGCGCTCCGTGGTGGGGGAGGGGAGGAGCAAGTGACATCAAAGGCAGATGGCCTGGAGCATGCGAGGAATGCGCGTTACTCTGCGTGTACTCGCATGCTCTAGGCCAGCCAAAAGTTGTGGTCGCATTTCTGCAAGCCCACACTACAAAATGTCTCGCCCAGAGCCAGCGCTGAAGCGCTGGCTTTCAGGGCGAGACCTAAAAATATTCCTGACTGGAAAAATTGAATTTTACAGAGGTGAGAAACCTCAGAGATGTTCAGAGATCCTGTTGAAGCAAGCCGGAAAAAGAACTGGCTCTGGCAGATTACTGCAGGTACAAGGCATTGTAGATAGAGGGATCTCCCAGGTCCTTAAAGACACAGGCTCTATTTTTGTCTTTTTTAACGTAAGCCTATCATGCTTCATTTTTACCTTGATACATACAATGTTGAATGGAGTTTTATATGACAGATGATGCAACTTTTAAACCATCCCACTTCAATATTTTCAGCACTCAGGAAGAAAACGGTATCTCTGACAGACTTACATTTCATTTTAAAATTAATTAATGTATTAATGATATTCTACAATGTTGAAACCATGGAAGAAATATATATATATAAAAAAGGTATCCCGGGGTCTGTGCAGGCAGCATCGAATTATTCAACATTTATGATTAACAATTATGATCCCACAATATAGAAAGAAATACCAAAACAAACGAGCATTCAAAAAGACAGGTTCTGATTCACAAATCTTTTCTATGAATAGTTGCATCTTAATCCTTAGACACAAATTACACCTGAATTTCAACGTCTGATTCACAAAGCATTTTCTGCGCTGTGCCTTAGGCTTAGGTGTGAATTACTCAAAATTTCCACGAGTAAGGCATCTTATTCAAGGAAAATATTTTCTGATTCACAAACCTTTGTGAAGAGGGCCTAGGCTGAGCATTGTGCATCAAACGTTAAGCACTGGGATGTGATAATCTCTGCTTTCTGCCATGGGCAGCCAGTTTCTCGAGGTGGCCAGCTGCATTTGACTAGCAACTCTGTTCGGTCTGATGAGATTTGTACATTCTTTAGGTACTCTAAGTGCAATTGCTCTGGCCTGGTGTCCTCTCAGTGCATAAGAGCAGAATTTTGGGGTTGCTCCTTTTGGAGTTGTTTGCCCCATCTCATAATTTCCTGACCTCAATGTCTGTGAGCCACAATATGCTCCAAGTGGGCCTAAGGTTATCTGCTCTTCATTTTAGCCTCTGTTGTTAACTAAGAGGATTTACAACATCGACTTTGGGTGTCGGACACTCAAATGAGAGTATGTCAGTGAATGAGGGAGTATAATACAGGGGACTACACAGGACCGGACTGGCCATAGCGGCCATCGGGCATTTCCCCTGGAGACTGGAAGGGTGGGGGCTGGTTTTGCAGTGGTGGGGGCCGGTTTTGTTACTGGGGGCCGGTTTTGCAGTGGTGCTGCAATATCAGCCCCAGTAACAAAAGCAGCAGTGCTTCCTCTTGCCCCCAGAGAGGCTGGTCCGACAAAATTGCCAGGGCTGCTTTAGGTTCCCAGTCCGGACCTGGGACTACATACTGTACTGAACTGCAGGAGAAAATAGATGCTGTGCCTCGCCATTTAGGGAAGATATGCAGAGCATGTTGAGTAACAGAAATGCTGTCTAATGTGCATGAGACATTGAACCCCGACAACCTCTCACTACTAAATCACCAGTTCCAAATTTGGGGTCTGTACCAAACTGTCGGCATTAAGCACTGAGGTTCGGGATGGAACAGGTCCATATTTCAAGACTGCTCACTCAGCACTTTCTTTCACTTTCCAACAATTGCATAGCTCCTTTGATGTTAGGTACCTTACCCTATCTTAAAAAAACACTGAAAGGGATCCCAGTTTGCAAAACATTAAATTTCCACTTAAAGAATGATTTTTAGACTAGGTGGAACACCTTCTTGAGGCCCTCTATGGTCAGAATTTCCGCTAGAATAGCTGGATGAAGAGCTCTCTTTTAATCTGCCCTTTCTATCAGGGCCCAGAACAGTGTGCAAGTTCCTTCTTTCTGCCACTGAGTACCTTCAAGATGACTAGTTCAACAACAAATGCTCTAACGAGGAGCTTAGGGCCCGATTAGGATGGCGGGCGGACTTACGTCCGCCCACCACCCTATTGGAAACGGGACCGACCGACTTGCGGTGGGTGCTGCTGGCTGCAGCACCCGCCGCAATGCAAAGAATGCACCCTGTACATATCCCTGCACTATGTGGCAGGCACCATGCAGTGCCTGCCACATGATGCAGGGATATGTATAGGGGCACCATAGATGCCCCCAAAAAGCAAAACTGAGGCCCAGGGGAAGTAGGGGGGCCCACTACGTACCCCAAATGTCCCTTTCTGCCTGCCTTTTCATGGCGGGTTCACCGCCATGAAAGGGCTGGCGGAAAGGAACATCGTAATGCCTACAGCGGTGCCTGGCAGGCACCGCCACCATTGTAGGCATTACTCCGCCTCCGCCGCACCGGCGGGCTCAAGGAGCCCATCAAGACCGACCGCCAACAAACCGCCCGCCATCCTAATGTGGCGGGCGGGAAACTTGCTTAGGATGGCGGTGAGACCGTAACTGACAGCCCGTCGGTGGCAGTCTCATTGCCATCCTAATCAGCTACTTAGTGAGGTCCAGGTACTCAATGTCAGCAGCTTGACAGAAAGCTAGCCTGCTGCCTCTTTGGGTGACCACCTTGCTCCAAATCATTATAGACACTTTTTCGAGTGCTGGAGGACTTTGTTGTGATATCCTAATGCGTTGCGAGTGTTCAAGTCTTGTTTTGATTCCACTGAACTAAGTAGAGAAACACACATGATTTGGAGACAGCATACAAAATAGCCTGGATTGAGGTGGTAACCCTACTGCCTCTTGAAAGTGGAAATTGGAAAATCCTCCAGTTCAAATGGATGTTTTTGAGTGTCAGGCTGTTGTTTGTTCCAAAGACTTAAAGGGCGTGTTAATACCCCTTTTGGGAACCACCAATGTGGGATCTGAGAAAATCTTCTAACCTCCTGTTTCCACAGGAGCAGTCCCACAACAGAGGCCCTCATGCCCTGAATTGAAGTAAAATTGACTACAATTTCTTGTAACTTCCTGGTATTCAATAACCCTTACTATAAGGAAGGTTTTAAATTTACATTGAGTGCAACTGTTACTGTCATGATTTTCTGCTAGGCAGAAAAGACACTGAAAATGCTGATCTGATTATGGCATATTACAAGGAGGTTTATCAATATCTTGGAAAATTGAGTAATGGGGCCTGATTTAATGTTTGGTGATAATGTAAAATGCTCCTTTTTCTAGAGGAAGTACTAACTATGGAGCAGAATCTACCAGTGGAATTTCCTTCAGCATAGGCTAGCACAAGTAAAGAAATTCCACCAGAGGACTGTCAAATACCATGCTCACTAAATCAGGCACACAGCCACTAAAAATACACACAAAAACTGATGTGATCACTACCAAAAGATTTCACTAAATGGAATTTGACAAAATATATCAACAAAATCTTCTTTTAGGGAAAAAAAGAACCGAAGACAACCTTGCAGGAAAATAAACTGAAACAGTCACAGAGCGTATAAAAGTCTCTGGTGCCCAGCTGAATGTTACATTCAGTCTTACAAATGCAGAGTCCCTGGAATGTTTTAGTAGAGGTTCCATTGCAATAAAAAAAATGTTTAAAATGTTTGGTTTGATGGTATTAAAGATGTGCCTGGATCCTTTAAATTTCATGGTGAATTTAAGAGGTTACGAAAGTAAAGACGATCACAAGATGAAGAAAGAAAAGTCAATTCTCCCTCCCTACTAGATGTTTTGTCTTTTCAGAGGCCATCTGTGGAAATAAGAGGATAGATTGTTATACCTGCTCAATATGCAAATGCTCTGTTAAGTACTGCCATCCATCAGCTTGGATCTATACTCCTTCAATTGTCTGTCTCTGTCTGATATAATATTGCCCCTCAAACATTGACCTCAAACAGTAAATGTTGTAAATTATGTCCTCTAGAAACAAAAGGGGGCCTACACTCTATTTGCACTCAATTGACCTCAATCAGTAAATGTTGTAAATTATCTCCTCTAGAAACAAAAGGGGGCCTAGACTCTATTTGCACTGAAGTAGAGTCTCTCAGTGGGCAATTTGACACTGTGGCTTAAGTTTCTCTGGCTCAATCATCTTCTGGGTAGTCATTTGCCAACTACATAAATAGTTGAGAGTTTATTTTATCAAGCCCAATAACTATGCACATGTAGAATCTCTACTCAAGTTGAGTCTTCATGTGTTTCAATTGTCTGCAATCTTGGTTGGGACCAGTCATATACTTAAGTGGGACCTTGGTTCTCAGTGCCCATACAAGCTCTGGGTAATCTCTCATAGTAGTTTATCCCAAACATGAGAAAGTCTCACATTCTCTGCACCAGTCTGTCTTTGGGCTCACCGGTCGAGGCATGAGACAAGAGGCAATTAACTGCCTATGTTTAACCCATGCTTGCATAAGTTACAGGAGTCACCCTTAACTGCCTGGAAACTTTCTGAAGCTGTAGACCTGTTGTAGACATGTTCTGTTGTCACTCCGCACTTTAATTTTTTCTTAGCATTCAATGCTTTCCAATTCCAGATGTATTCAATTGCTGCTGGTTTCAGATTTACCTGCGGCTGGATTTAACTTTCAATTCTATACTTTGACCCCAGAGGTATTATGCATTTATTATCTTCATGGTTCCCCCAAATATGTGGATCTCGTGTTTGTCACTTTTTAGCTGTATTTGTGCTCAGTAACCCATTATCCTAATGATGACCCTTTTGGAAACACTGGTCGAAACGCCGTTGACTCCCACGACAATAGGACCTACCAAATTAATTTTTTGATAACTGTGTTATAGAGGATTAACCGGGTGCCACTATCATTTGAACTTTGGTCAGTCTTTGCATACACATACTATAAGGTTCCACATTATACCAATATATGATCACTTGAGAACTTCATATTTCGTTTTCTTTTTGTGCACAATGAAATGAGGCAATATATTTCCTGTTAAACATTGCTTTTTTGTAAGGCTTTCCACATCGATGTTGAGTTTGGAATCAGAACTGAATTTTGATTACTTGTTTCTTTCATTGTATTGCAGACATATTCTGTGAGGGACCACTATATTCAACCCAGGGTTGCTTCTCATATGGGAATGACTGGAGCTTATTCTCTGCAACCCAGTATCTCCCAGGACCATCTTTAGGGACAAGGCAGATGCCCTTTGAACTATGTGCACATAATCCCAGAGGTGTTTCTTTCACACATCCTTCAACAGAGCTGATAGGGAAGGCTCGACCTCTCTGCCCACATGATCTCTTAGCCAGCAGAATGTGCGAAGGCCTTACCCAAGTCTTATCAGTATGTAACTTAGGTTTCCTGCTTGATCAAGGCTGCCAAGTTAAGAAGCTGGTGTCAACATGTTTTCTGCTGCTACGTCTTTTATTCAAAATATCTCCCTTACCTCCAACAACAGTCTCGAGGTGCAGTGGTCTGGGCTACTGCAATTCCCTCTTCTTGGGATCACCAGACTAGAGCATCAAACGCATGTAGTGGATACAGAATGCAGCCGCACAATTAGCACTGAATCCTTTAACTAGATCTTCTGCTACTAGTGCACTGGAGGCTTTGCACGGCTTTCCCATTACTAAAAGAATTGTATTCAAATCTCTTTGCTTGGTCTTTATAGCCAATCATTCTCATAAGCCCAGCTACTACCAAAACAAATTCAGGCAATATGTTCTTTCTCGAGTTCTCAGGTCCTCTGCTGCCAGATTCTGTTTGTCCCCAGATTTTGTTTGAACAGGGCTGGAGGTTGCACCTTCTCCATTGTGTTAGCTAAACTATGGAATTCCCTACCATTACATCACAGGGCTCCAAATAATCTTCTTTCTTTCCTTCTACAAAGAGTTAAACCTTGTTATTTCCCAAAGCTTATACTCCCCATCTAATCTATTCTTGTCCAGTTTATCCGGTTCCCCAGCACAGGACACCTTTTAGGTAACTGAATACTAATTGAGCGCTATACAAAACTCCACATAACATAACATCGGGTATGGGTGTGCAAAACGTCCAGTAGGTTGGGTTGGGCAAATTCTCAAGTCAGGTGAGGTTTCCTGATTTTGACTGACTGCAACAAGGCAAAATGTAACTTCTTTGGGGCCAGTTCCTTGCAGGCACATGTCCATACATAGAAAAGTGGGACATCGAGTTGCAAGGAATTGGCTTCTCAGTTTTAACTGGTGTCACTCTGGGATTCTATTACCTCATGTGATTGCGGATACATGCTTCAATGTCTACCCACCATCCATTTACTATGCACAGGCAATTCTGACGTAATGCGCTGGACTTCAGGCATGGCCGAAATGCAGCCACATCCCACTGGGTGTCAGTGGGGGATTCAGTGAATCAGGTAGTGGTATCCCACAAAACACAGCAGTGAAAATATTTTCTTGCCGTCTCCCAGTGCTCCATTTTCATGCCCTTAAAAAACCTTATCAGCTTTGCTTTTCCAGAAGCTAGTGGGAAGTTAATCTTCAATCAAATTGTTGAACAAATTCCCCCTTGTACCGCATCAATAGCAACATGCTACATAATACAGCATCATGCTAACAAAATGCTTTAGAGAGATGTCATGGAAGACAGGATAAAAAAAACTACAAATAATCCAGCTTAATTTATACTTACCTTTTTGTGAGAGATGAAAGCTTTAAAGACCTTCACATTCACAGATGGAGAATTTAATAACCTGATAGGCAATGTATCAAGTCTGGACAAAAGCGTAGTGGTGTCTAAATTGGACAACAGCAAATGAGCTAAATTACTCAATGTGAAGAAATAGGCCAAAAGGGTTGAATTCCATGCACAGTTTATGTTGGAGTACCTCAGAGGTGCAGTAATCCTGCACGGTTTAAGGGTGAGAAATGTTCCAGCTCTGTTTGTAGAAATAAAAAGAATTCTAGAGAGGTGGTCTCAAGTCTCCAATCATTGTGCAAGAGATTGGATGATGTTAATTGTAGAAATAGATAGGGAAGTGGTAGTAATCTTAAACCAGGACATTCTGGATCTATTAGAGAAATTGTGAAGTCTAAATGCAATAGAAGCCAAACTTGATGAGATTAATCCAGAGTTGAATACATTTGATGAATACTTACTTTAAAAAAAAGACTGACAAACTTAAATATGATATCAGATGGTACACGCAAGAAAAAGCCTATCCCTACCTAACACCAAATTTCTAACAGAACTGGAATCAGGAATCAGTAGGGAATAGCCCAAAAGAGAGGATAAAGAGGATGATGGTAACTTTCTCTGACACTTTGTCCACAGACTTCGAGGGAGAAAGCTCAGGGACATCGGACACAACTATGGGCAACCAGGCAAGTACTAGACCTATCTACCTAGAAGGCTATAATCATCCTTCTCCCTCTTTTTTTATCTCAGGGGAGAGGCAGAGGACGCAACTGGTTCCACAGACAGGGCAGAAGTAGGCTCTACCAGTAGACCCTCAACATCCGTATTTGAAGACACTGAACCAACAATATTGGAGACCCTGAAGACATCAGGTACAGGATTGGGGGAGGAAACTTTGAGTTAAGCCATCCCCATATTTAATCGGTGGACATAGGGAACGATGAGAGCCAACTACTGTCTAAAGGGCTCTTATTTGTCCCTAGTGTATGAAATAATGTTTTTCAACTAAAAAAAAGATGTGCATATATTTTTCTGAAAAATACGGTTACAATTTTTTTTTTTTTGCATCATACTGTGGACAGCCAAGAGGAAAATCGCTTGGAATGCAAACCCCCATCCAAATTTACACCAACTTTGGACATGCTAGCTCCAGAAGTAGCAGTATTTTAGAGAGCAGTACTTAAGGACCTCAATAAAATCACCTGGTCCTTACCTCCCTGTACCGTCAAACTTGCAGAAAGGGGAGGCTCTTGCCCGTAAGAAACACCAAGAGAATCCCAAGATCACAGTGAAACCCTGTGATAAAGTGGGTGGGATAGTCCGTTTGAATACAGAACAATACATTGAGAAAGTACATAGAATGTTGGCAATCCCACAGCATTATAAGAAGACAAACAAACAAGTATTTGGAATACTGGAAAGGAAGATTCACCAGATTATATCTAAAGCATTGGAAAATGGGGACATTTGCAAAAAAGAGTTTGATTATCTGAATAAAGAGAATCCAGTGGCCCCTTTCCTGTATGGAGCACCAAAAACGCATAAAAATGTAGAAGATACCCCCTCCGCCCAATTGTTTCCACGATAAATGATATAACAGAACCCCTGTCGAAATACATAGAAACATTCATTTGCCCCTTGGCTAAATCCTTCGCATCATATGTAAGAGACACTGGAGAATTGATCAGGAAGATTGAGAATGTACCACTCAATAAGAGCACAGATATCCTGGTGACACTAAATATTGAAGGGCTGTATGCAAACATACCCCAAGGGGAAGTGCTCAATGTTGTGAGAAGAGTGTCTGAAGGAACACCAGGTGAGAGACCAGATGAGTTTATTCTGGAATGTCTGGAGATAGTTCTGCTCAACAACTATTTTGAGTGCAATGGCGATATATATACCAACAAATCAAAGGGACCAGCATGGGAGCATCTTGTGCTCCTAGCATAGTGAATATCTAAAGGGGTGTGTATGAAAAATAGCAAATTTTGAATGAAATAGTGCCACTTTATGAGAATGTCAAGAGTTGGGTAAGATTTATAGATGATATATTCTTCATATGGACTGGGGAGGAAGAGCAGCTTCATTAATTTATCTTATGGCTGAACTCAAGTAATAAGAACCTTAAGTTCACAGAGAAATACAACAGAGAGAAGGTAGAGTTCTTGGAAATGTGGATTGCAGGAGTGCAACGCCACGTGGAAGTGACACTGTATAGAAAACCAACAGCCAGAAACACCCAACTACAGTTCGGGAGCTTTCATCTTAATTTTTAGAATGACTCTTCTAAGAATAAGGAGAAACAGTACTAGAATGGAAGAATATGTCTGCCATGGAGAAGAACTGAAAAAGGAGACTCATCCAGTGAGGCTATCCCAGGCGATTGATCAGGCAAGCCTTCAAGAGAGCAAAGTATTATGACTGACAAGCACTCCTCAATGGTCAAAACTGAGGCAAAAACACTGAGGATAGGCTAGTATGCATCACCAATCATTCAAAGAATAACTTTAAAGTGAAGAGAATTGATGAGAAAAATTGGAAAATACTCAATTCTAATGATGAAGATCAGAAGTTAGAAAAACCCATTTATGCCTTCAGAAGAAATGCCAAACTAAGAAATAAACTGGTACATACCCGATTAAAACAGAATGAGGGTGCACAGCAAGGTAACATAAGATGGGGTACACTGATCAAAGGTTGTGGTACTTCTCATGCCAGCTAGTAGCCAATACTGATGGAAAAATGGGAGTGCAATGGATTCAGAATCTCTCTTAATGATGTGACCAATTGCGGGAGTCATATCATCTACCTTATCATGTGCCCTTGCGGCTTAGGATATGTCGGAGAAACTGGCAGAGAGTTTAGAATTTGTTATGGAGAACACAAGTCAGCAATAAGGATGAGGAAAATACAAGCACCACTAGTCCAACATTGTATCAAGGTTAATCACACAGAATGTGACCTAAAGTGTTCATACTGGAAAAAGTGAAATGGAGGCCGGGCTGCCCGAAGATAAAGTCAAGAAGGGAGAGAGATACCTTTTGGATTTTCTCCCTAGGTACAAATGAACAAGGTCTTAAATAAGAAATAACATGAATTGGACCATAATCAGGGATCCTCACTCCAGTTACCTTTTGTCCCGGTGTGGATGTTGTCTTGTGGTTTGTTGCCTGCCTTGTTATGTTGGCCTAGGCCTGGCTGCCATGCTGCCTTTCTTTGCGCACGTTACACTGAGCCAGGGCTCCCTCGCCCTTTGCTCTTGCCAAGTTCTTTTGCGCTGTCTGCATTTTCTGTCTTTCACCTTTTCTCTTGTTCGATTTGGGCTCAGTCTGCACAACATGTACAAGGTCGCATAACAATGTATTTTGGTTCTTCCTGATTTGGCCAGTCTCGCGCACCCAGACATAACATTAGGTGCGAATGCCATGAAGAATTTTGTGTGCTTTTAATACTGCAGTTTACTAGCGCTTAATACACTTGGAGGAATCCTTTCCAGGGAGAAGAGCTGTGATTGTCTGCTGATGTAATTCTGCATCTAGAGACCGAGGTATGAGGGTTCGCTAGTCAAAGCCCAGAGGTCTTCTATTTTTATAATAAACTATCTTACTGCAAGGGGAGGGTGGTAATGTTATTTATACATTTATCCACTGAGTTATGAGATGCTTTCCCGTTTGTATTCTATGGAATTGTAACCATGCTGCTTATATTATTCATATGCATTATGCTATTAGTACTGACACGTGTACTGTACATTAGAGCACGTAAGTTGGAATAAACATTTTAACCTATCCAGTGTCTCTTCCTACGCACCTTGTGGACAAGTACGAGTGAGTGACGAAAGAGTGTTCTTGCTTCTGCGAGTCCTGAGATAAAGATACCGTGTTCTGGGTTGTCCAATCATTGGTACTTGGGTGCTAATGGGATGCTAAGCTAGTTGGGTTGGGGTTTTTGGGTGCTACGGTATATGGTAGGCAAACCACTGTATTCCGGGGTCCCATTATCCTGTGCATAGCTCTGTGTATGTGCAGAAACCTTATGACATGGCGCGACCACCGTGGGGCTGCTTATCTGCGAGACGCTTGAGTAGTACTTGTGCTTGTCCACAAACCCCTCGCGTACGCTTCCGGAGGCGTAAGTGATGGTGATACCTCCTATATTGAACGTTTTATAGGTTCTTTCAAGCTTGAAGTTATTAAAAAGGTTAATTAACAGACCCATTTTGTGCTCCCTGTTAGGTTGTCGAATATAACTGTTTAGTCATGGCTGGTGTGGCGATAGCTGCACATAGCCGAGGACCACTCCGAGACCACTTAGGTGTGTATGGAGTGCCCGATAATGGGGTCGAGTTGGTCTTTGTGGTTCAAGCCGATCCGGCTTATCACTTTGAAGTGTTTTACACTTGGATCACTTTTGAGGCGGTGGATGCAGGTGATAAACTGTTTCATGAATATAAACCCACCGCTATTCCTGCTGCCTATCGACCCTATACTAATCTTGAAGTGCCTCTCACGGCTTGGCAGCACCATGTTTGGTTTAATGGCGCCCTCACACAACCAACTACCGCAGTTCGTTTAGGCCCCTTATCCATTCTGGGGGCCACTTGGCCTGTATTGGCCGGGTATACCCCGCATCCAAATTATCTGGCATTACCGATTGCGGAACTGCGCACTATGCATACTGAACTGGTGCGAGTGCATCGAGCCTTAGTGACATACGTTACAGGTAGCCTACATGGAGCTGCCCCTGTAGTCGCTGGCCAACCAGCTGTTGCAGCTGGAGTGACCATAAGTCCTGTCATGGTCAATTCCGTGATGGGCAAACGTCCACAAAATAAGGACGATTATCCTTACTGGCTTGCAGAAAAGTTCGATCAGATAGAAGCGGTGTTTCCACATACGTCCCCAGTGGATAAACACCGCATCCTTACGATAAGTTTGCCAAAAGACTTAATCCCCGATTTGACATCATGTGAAAACTGGGGTAAGGTATTCGCAGCAGTTTATTCAAAATGTTTTGGTACTCCTTCCATGACGGTTCTACCCTCTGTAATTAAAAAAGTACAGGACAAACATGGCCCTGAAGCGGCTGTGGAATTAGGGATGAGACTAGTGGGAGTGTTTGATGTAGTAGCTGAACTGATCCTTGGAAATGTCAAGGGCGATGCTATGAACTTTCAAGTAGCGAATGCTTTGGCTTTGGTCCCAGAGTTGGACAGGCCTCGCGAATTACCGAAAATTATTGCCCGGGCTTATAAAACAATTGGAAGAAATAGCCTAGGCAACAAGCCTTTTGTAAAAATGCAAACTCAATCGCAAACACAAGTTACACAAACAAAAAGTACATCTGAGAAAGATGATAGACCAGTCTTCACTAAAAAGAGTTGGAGACAGAAAAACAGGGTAAGCAACAAAAGAAGCCGGGGTCGAGAGGCGCTTCCCCAGTTTCGGTTTCTTCTGAACGTACTTATGATTTACGTGATAGGTCGAGAATTAAATCACCAGAAAGGTTTCAGAGCTCTGATACGCGTTCTCCTCGTTCTTCACAGGCCCAGACGTCGTCACAGGCTGGTGGAGGAGGACGGCAAGATAGAGGAAGGGGCCGAGAGGCTCCCCAGGAGCGAGACCAACCTCGACAACAAGTCAGAGGGAAAGCAGAAGACTTTCACCTTCCTCGACCGCAATTTCAGAAGAAAAAGTTGCCGCTGTAACAGCGAAATATGCCACAGACCGTGAGAACGAGACTCCAGAATTGGACGTGGGCAGTGACCCTCCTAGACAGCGCCGCGGAAGTTACCATAGTGCGGGAGGCGCTACGTCCTCATATGGAGGCGACAGCAACTGAAACATTCGTTACTGTAGAGACAGCTGACACGAGAGTGGCACCCCTGACAGACTTTACAACATAGTCATCCAAATTGAAGGTGACATACCGCGTGAAATAAAAGGGATTTTTGGGAAAATCTAACCTCTTCATATGACATTTTGTTAGCAGAGGTGGATTGGCCACCCCCATTCGTTTTAGCTGCACATAAAGGAGAGGAGGTAATCCTTCCAAGCTTTTCACGGCATGTCCCAAAAGACAAAGCTGAAGCACTTGCAGCTGAGTGGGCTGTGTACCTGGCACCAGCGTTATACCGCAACCATGTGGGATGGGATGAAGAATCACCTCCCCATGCAATACCTTTGCGGTCACTACCGCAGCCACAACCCCAATATCCCATCAAACGGCAGGCAAAAGGCCCCGTCTCCGAAATTCTGACACAGTTGGAATATCAGGGAGTAATTGAACCATGCGTATCACCTATGAACAATCCCCTATTCGTGGTTTCTAAACCCGATGGATCGTACCGCTTAGTTTTGGATTACCGACATTTAAACTCTCATTGTCGGAACTTTGCGGTGCAGAATACACATAGTTCTGCGCTTGTAGACAGTCTTGTTCGTAAAAAATATAAAACGACACTTGACCTTTCAAACGGTTTCTACACGCACAACCTAGCCCCGGAGAGTGGCCAATGGACCGCATTTACTTCCGGTGGTAAATTATTCCAGTTCCGGCGTTTACCCATGGGCTACAAAAATAGTCCGGGTGTATTCGCCGCCCGTGTTGTCTCTTTGTTAGACAGCATAGACCAAGATGCATGTTCGTACGTTGATGACATTTATCTGACGGACGACGCAATTGTATCTGCATCTGTCCCGTGTGGACCGCATTATTCTTGAATTTGCGGAGCAGGGTTACAAATTTAACTTTGCTAAGTCACACATTGCTGAATTTACCGTTCTGTTCTTGGGTTATGAGCTCAATAACGAAGGTAAGGGCTTAGCCCCCATTTCTTGGAAAAATGTGCACATTTGTGCCCCCAAATACTCTGAAGAAACTTCAGTCTTTGCTGGGTTTCCTGAATTTCGGGCGTACTTACATTCCCGAATATGCCCAGCGTATCAAGCCTTTGTATGCTTTGATACAACCTACTTATTCAAGGTCTTGCTGGCTGCCTGAGCATACCTCAATTCTGCAGTCTTTGCAGACAGACCTTTGGAGTCTAAATATCTTTTGACTCGTGATAACCACACAAACCTGGTGATTAGAATAATTCCGGGGCGGTGGGATTCACGTACTTAACCTTTAATGAAGGTGATACAGTGCCCATCGCATACAAGTCACATCTGTACACTTCCGCTGAATTGCGCTTTGCATCTGTTGAAAAAGTTCTAACTGCAGTGCAAATGGCGATTCTAAAAGAACGCGCACTGGCACAGGGAAAGCGAATTCTGGTGGTAACACCCTGTCCTGCCCTAGAGGCAGTAACAAAGGCAAGTGTACCGAACTCAAAAGCAATGCATCCCCGTTGGATACAATGGGCTACATCCTTGACGTCATCAGACGTCACCTTTATTTTCGATTCTTCTCTTCAGACTCAGGAGTTCTTACAGTATGAATTTGTTCATCCTCCTCCTCTGTTTTTATTGCCGCTTGAGGATTACAAATGTGTGATCTATACCGATGGTTCGGCGCAACCGGCCACTGGGTCCAAGCACGCTTATTCAGCTGCATGTGCTATTGTTGCGGGTTCCTTTGTTAATGGAACGTTCAAATCCTCTGTAGTGCACACTCGCACACTTGGAGATAGTACCGCACAATTGGCCGAGCTGCATGCATTGCTACTTGCACTTGAGTTCGCTTCTCAGGATGAGACCACTCTTATTGTATGTGATTCTTTTTACTGTGTACAATCTTATAATGACAATCTGTTTTTCTGGTCGAAAACGACTACAAGGACGCAAAAGGGAGCACAATTAAGCATAAAATGCTTTGGGTTCGAGTGGCAGAATTGCAACAACGTCTGCCCCTCACACAGGTGGTTCACACCTTAGGCCATCAGCGGGTGGGCGCACAGGCTATTGGTAACGATCTGGCAGATGAAGCTGCCCGTTCAGCAGTAGTCACGTGTTCAGTAGCAGCGGTTACCAGGTCCATGTCTAAAATTGACTCTGTTATTCTAGCAGCTATTGCTGCAACCAAGGAAGGTGATAATTACCCTACAGGTTTCCCTTCCAAGTATTCTTACAAATTAAGTCCCGATCAGATTCCTTATGTAACTATACCTGACGTTGGAGATCGGCTGATCCCCAACGCGGACCGCAGGAGTGCCTTGATAACTGCTGCACACGAAGGCATGGCTTCTGCTCATGCTGGTGTGTCAGCTACGGTTTCCATCTTGCAGCAGCGTTATTGGTGGCGTGGGTTGTATAAAGACACCCGTGCTTTTGTGCTTTCTTGCGAAGTTTGTCAACAGATTAAGCCTTCCACGGTAACACGCCCACCACAGACCCCGCTCTGCATTGCTAACAGACCCTTTGGGTGTGTTTACTTGGATCACTGCGGTCCATTCTCATCAGACACTGCCTATAAATACATCTTAGTAGCGGTGGACTCGTGCACACGGTTCCTCTGGGTCTGGCCACAACGTAGTGCTGACGCCCGAAATGTAATCAGGGATTTGCGTGTCTTTGTGGGAATTTTCGCATGCGGCACCTTCCATTCGGACCAAGGTCCAGCGTTTGCCTCTAGGGCTTACAAGGATGCAATGGCTTCGCTTGGGGTGCGGGTGAAATTTTCGTCTCCGTATAGGCCTGAGGGCAACTCTATCGTTGAACGAATGAACCGTGACTTAAAGCAATCCTTAACAGCTAGGGTTATAGGTACTGGCAGGAACTGGCTGGCCCACTTGTATACCGTTCAGCGTGCACTTAATAATCTCCTAGAAGACCTCTGGGTGGGCGGACCCCATACGAAATGCTCTTTGGCATAAGAATGTTTGTGCCTGACCTTGAGGGTCCAGACATCGCGGCGCAATCCGCCAAGTTTGATGTAGATAACCATTCTGCTATGTTACAGGACTTACAAGAAGCCCGAGACAAACTTGCAACTACACATTTGCCTTCAGCCACAGACCCTGCGTTGCAGATTCCGGTAGCCGGCTGGCTTCCAAAGGTTGGAGAACTGGTTCGAGAGAAGGTTGAAAACAAAAGAATTCGGCCCCTCTTTTCGTGCACCGGTCCCAGTTCTGGGCTTGAAGGGAACACGTACAGTCATTTTACCACCGCTTCCTGGTCGCAAGGAGAACAGATACATCTCAGTGGAAAATGTCAAGCTACAGCGCCTGGCCGATCCTGAATAGTGTCACACCAGCGGTCTCTTGTCCTGCCATTTATCGGACATATGTTCGTGGCCCATCTACACGAACGGTCGCTGATGCTGTAATTGAGATGGTTGATTTGCCTGAATCCTCTCCTTTGCCTGAAACTACAATTGATCCCCAACTCTCCACCAATATCGACGAAGACGAGTATACTTATCCTGCATCTGAATCGGTGGCACATCAACCAATAACGCCACTGAGCCCGACTCGTTATTCCTTTGATTCGGATTCCACATCTTCAAAAGTCCCATCCAAGTTCAGTCTTTTTGTATCCTGGTTTAGAGACAATTTTTGATTCCACCCTGGACATACCTCTGGTTGGTACTTTTCTTGATTTTTTGTTCATGTCCATTGGCTTTGTCACAGTGTTTTTCTACTAATCAATGGTCACTATTTACCTGAACGCTCTGCTGTGGACTATGTTGCTGGAACTTTGGCTCCTCATTCCTCGTCTCACATCATGAAGCGTGACCACACATTTGTGAACATTTCAGCTTTTCCAGTTGCTGATGGCATCGTATGGGATGCAGTGAATTATCAAATCCATGGCCCGACAGAAATTATTAATGTACCTAATGTCCTTCGTGTTTCTATGGGTGATGTAGTAAAATATAATATTCATTCTGATGATTGGGATGTGCATGCCGTTGAAGCATTGTTTGCCGATTTAAAATATTATGCATCTTTTAATGCTGAAGATTTATATATGAATTCTGCGAATTATGCCGATTTGTATTGTTACCAACATTGGGGTAATCATTTTCTCCATAAGCCAAGTGCCCTGCGTAGTTCTGTTAACTACACCCAATGGGAACATTGTCCAAACCCCTTGCCAGGTAGCTCACAAACTCTTCGAAATAAGTTTACCTATTTTACTGATTTTAATCGGTCGAACCCTGCATCCTATTATTTTAGACTTAATACCACATCAACTCAGAAAATTATGTTAACACACACCAAATTGCTTTATTCAGGTTCCTTTCTAAGTGCCCTAGCTGTGGGTGGTTATGAGTACTGGGAGAATACAGTGGATTTGAAATCTATTTGGGGCTCCAAACCTTGGCAGGTACAGGGAACCGAGGCATTGCATCGTGCTTGCCTCATCCCTACCCAAATTATGTTCCTAAATGCTTCCATCTATCAGACTACATGTTGGGGCTTCGCAACCACTAAACAATTGAATTCGCCCTCAATGCCATCCCTGTCGAGTTTTCCCAATGAAAGCTCACGATTCAATCTGTCCCTCGAGTCCCTGCAGGCTCTGTTACAGAATAATTCGTTTAATGTTTCTGAGCTGGATCAGTCACCCTGGTTGGTATGGCCTATATCATCTAATGCATGCCAAATGCGTTTTCACGACTTAGGTACTGGCTACGCACAGGATAAGCCTGATCCGAGGTTTACTGATTCCCGTACTGTCATTACATATTCAGTTGGTAAATTATGCAAACAATGGCTGCAACATTCGTCCCTTGATTCTGTTAAACAACATTTGTCCCTCCTTTCAGGCAATATTGATCTGTCCGACTTTGTTTTGGGACCTCGTGGTCCCCGACCTAAGAGATTCATTTATGAAACGTATAATGAACTCTGGAAGCTATCACAAATTGAAGCTGCTTCCCGTCTTCGGGAAATAGATCAAGCAAATTTGGAAAAGGTGCTTGCTGTTGTTGACAATAGTATTAATACCCTGTCTTCTCGCATTTACACTTTAGAGAATATTGTGTCCTCTGTTGTCGATATTGTACAAGATGATGTTTCTGTGTTATATCATGGTCAGAATCAATTGCGCTCAGTTATGCAGTTTGCATGGACTTTACAAACGCTTAAGTTAGGTAAAGTTCCTTGGCATTTTTGAACACCTCTGCCTTGTTTCTACCTTTTAATTTAACTGACAAACAGCAATTCATG
The DNA here is from genome assembly GCA_963921515.1 of Calotriton arnoldi. NCBI lineage: Eukaryota > Metazoa > Chordata > Amphibia > Caudata > Salamandridae > Calotriton > Calotriton arnoldi. The sequence continues at coordinate 408,132 of CAWUFW010014179.1, read as the reverse complement.
TCCATGAAAGATGCAACTTACACTTTATTACATATCGAAAAGATGGATCCTTTGCCGTTCTCTGTTGCAGAACTCGATTCTGCTGTATGGCTAGTTCATGGGGTTATCGCTTTACCTTTTTCCTTATTTGAATTTGACTCGTGCATGAAACATTACCCTGTGGGCCGTTACCAGCCCTTGGGCAGTGCTTTCCTGCATGAACTATGGTCCTTGCCTTTCATGTATAAATGCCTTCGGGACGGCAAGGAAGTTTTTCTCACGGGGGAGTCCTGCGACTCGACTATGGGTCATTCGCTTATTTGTAAACACATTAAATTGCATGGCTCATGTAGCGTTTCCGCTCCTAATCTTGCTTGTGTGCTGAAAGGTATTCCTGCTCCTGTTATTTCTCCTACTTTCACTCTCCTTTCCAATGGCAGTTATTTACTTTTAAATAACGAAAACTGTTGTGGCCTGCAGGCTGGCATTCCTTACATAGTAACAGTTTCGCACAGGGTTGTCTGCTGCAAAAATGTGCTTTTTCCTCCCCCTCATGGCAAGGTTGATATCTCTATTTGGCCTTCCATCCCTACCATGGAGGCAGATTTCAATAGACTGAGCAGAATAAAGGCACTATTATTGAACGAGGAAGTTATGCTCACGTCCGCCCGGGAGACATTCATTCTACAGGTGGCAAGTACCCACAGTGAAATACAGGCCCTTTTGAACACTAATCTCCCCCAACATTTTGGGGAGTTAATTCATCGTATTTTTAACGCATCTAACACTGAGGGTCTGGTACACTTTTTTAAGGTCGTGGGGTCAGGTTTGGTGTCCTCCTTCCAAACTATTTTTGGTGTCATCCCGGCGTTTATTCATTCTATTTTTTCCAGCGTCTTTGGCGGTTTCCCGTTGATCATCGCTTTGGCGGCTGGTGTCCTGCTATTAATTTGCTTTCTGCGCAATGGCTGCTCCCGATGGGACCTGCTCGATCCAGAACGCCTCCAGCTGCTCCGTGAGCGCCTTTTGGCTGGTTTTGGTGTCTTGCCATTGGCGACACTGAGTGTGTCATATACTCTTTCTTTTCGCTTTGCGTATTTCACTTGCGTGCAACCTGTAATGACTTGCATCCGCTGTCCTTTCACCTGGACTTTGGACTATTGCCTCTCCAATTCGTCATTGTCTGTTCCGGATTTTGTTCAGTTGATGGGTCCCTTAGAGGCCCATGAACAGGACTGTTCCGTTGCCGGCTGTATGGCGCGTGCGGCTGCACTGGGGATTTTGGCTCAATGGGATATCTGGGCGGCTGCCCAGGATCTCCTACACCGAAGCTGTTTCAATTATCACGCAAGCTGTCCCGCATTGCTTTTGGATGCTCCCTTTGCTGAGGAGCATTCCTGCTCTTTTGATCTCATGGATTGGATGGCATCTATGTTTTTTGATGATTCCAATGATGTGCTCTTGGAGGGTATGGCTTTTTTCTGCACTTACACTTTCATGGATTGACCTGCCCTTCACCGTTTGGGCGCTCCCTGTGCTCCACCGGATGTGTGTTTCTCTATTGGACCTCTGTCTTGGCCGCCGGACTGACCAGGAGAGGGTGTCTTGTGGTTTGTTGCCTGCCTTGTTATGTTGGCCTAGGCCTGGCTGCCATGCTGCCTTTCTTTGCGCACGTTACACTGAGCCAGGGCTCCCTCGCCCTTTGCTCTTGCCAAGTTCTTTTGCGCTGTCTGCATTTTCTGTCTTTCACCTTTTCTCTTGTTCGATTTGGGCTCAGTCTGCACAACATGTACAAGGTCGCATAACAATGTATTTTGGTTCTTCCTGATATGGCCAGTCTCGCGCACCCAGACATAACATTAGGTGCGAATGCCATGAAGAATTTTGTGTGCTTTTAATACTGCAGTTTACTAGCGCTTAATACACTTGGAGGAATCCTTTCCAGGGAGAAGAGCTGTGATTGTCTGCTGATGTAATTCTGCATCTAGAGACCGAGGTATGAGGGTTCGCTAGTCAAAGCCCAGAGGTCTTCTATTTTTATAATAAACTATCTTACTGCAAGGGGAGGGTGGTAATGTTATTTATACATTTATCCACTGAGTTATGAGATGCTTTCTCCGTTTGTATTCTATGGAATTGTAACCATGCTGCTTATATTATTCATATGCATTATGCTATTAGTACTGACACGTGTACTGTACATTAGAGCACGTAAGTTGGAATAAACATTTTAACCTATCCAGTGTCTCTTCCTACGCACCTTGTGGACAAGTACGAGTGAGTGACGAAAGAGTGTTCTTGCTTCTGCGAGTCCTGAGATAAAGATACCGTGTTCTGGGTTGTCCAATCATTGGTACTTGGGTGCTAATGGGATGCTAAGCTAGTTGGGTTGGGGTTTTTGGGTGCTACGGTATATGGTAGGCAAACCACTGTATTCCGGGGTCCCATTATCCTGTGCATAGCTCTGTGTATGTGCAGAAACCTTATGACAATGTAGGCAAGGACATGCCCACCTTATTCCTTGTATCTCGTCGCTATGCAGCTGCCTATGGAATGATAAGGTGAACTTTGTATTCGGACAAAATATAGAAAAATATATATTGAGATACAGAAATATCGAGTTGGAAATATCATGATGCACAAATATCGTGAACAAAAATATTGTTGACAAGAATATTGATTTTAAGGTAAGTAAAATCAACGTTAAAAATATCTACGTTGTTAATATCGATGTTAAAAATATCTGAGGGACTGATTACGATGTTGGGCGGAAAGCCATCCAACAGCTTGTTGGAGGCTTTCCGCCCGACATCAATGGTTTCACTCCGACCGCCGTATTACAATGACGACGGTCAGAGGGAAACCTGCGGGGGATTCCGCTGCGCTTCTGACAGGCTGAAAGAGCCCGTCAGAGCGTCGGAAAGACTCATAATCCCATAATGACGCGGAGCCAGCCTCGCCTCTGCCGTCGGGATTATGATGTCACTTTCCCACAGCCTTTGCATGTCAGCCTTTCTGACATGGAAAGGCTGTCAGAATGGGACTTTGGGGGCCTCTAGCAGGGCCCTCTGGCCCTCCGCTATGGGGCATGGGGGGCACCTACGGTGCACCCCTGAACATCCATGCACCATATGGCAGGCACCGCACGGTGCCTGCCACACGGTGCAGGGATGTTCACAAACATTCACAAACATTTATTTTTCAATGGCAGCTTGTGCTGAGGGCCTTTTCTGCTCGTCGCACAAGCTGCCATTGAATAATGGATGTTTACAACCGCCCATACGGCAGTCGCATTCAAATTTTGCAGTCAGAACCGCTGACCTATGGTCGTGCCGTTCCAGTCAGCTACGATGTCCGACTGACATCGTAATGAGGCCCTATGTTGCTAAAATCATTTACAAAAATATTGTTGTTATTAATATTGTTTTAAAATTACTTTTATGTATTTTAATTGTATATGTATATAAATTGTTTGCATAATTATTGTTAATGTTTTTTAATATAGTTTGTACATTTTTTGTTATTAAATTTGATAGTTTATTGTCGTTCAGGTTCAGGGGTTGATAGGGGTATAGGGTGATAAGTAAATTAACTATAATTAATTAATAATAAATGTTTAATTAATATTAATTATTTAATTGATAATTATGTTAATTGTGTAATTATTTTTTTAATTAAGTTTTAGGTGCGGGTTGAAGCTTCTGTAAAGGTATAGGGTGGGATTTAATTTAATTATAATTAATTTTTAACTGTTTTAAATTATTTAATTGATCATTAATTATGTAGATTGCATAATTAATTACTTTTTTATTTATATTTTTGGTGTGGACGGTGGTTTTGTATGGGTAAAGGGTGTCAAGGAAATTACTTATAATTATTAATTAATGTAAATTATTAATAATTATTTGATAATTATGTAAATTGCATAATTAAATATTTTTAAGTTATATATCAGGTGTGGGTTGTTGGGTATGTAGGGGTAAAAGGTGGGATGTTAATTAAATACAATTATTATTAGTTAATTAATTGTTTAATTGATAATTAATTATGCTAATTATGTAATTAAGTTTTTTTATTTATATATTAGGTGTGGGTTGTTGGGTTTGAATGGATAAAGACTGGGAAGTTATTTAAATATAATTATTTTATTATTAGTTATTTACTATTAATTGTTTAATTGATAATTAATTATGTAAAAGATGTAATTATAATTTTTAGGATATATTTTAGGTGTGTATGTTTCGTTTGTTTGCAGCGGTATAGGGTAGGAAGTTATTTAGACCAGAATATTACATTTGAAGCACACGCCACTACCACCGCTGGCACTTGCTATCATACACTTAGCCTGCTTAGAAGAGTGTTCCCCATGTTACCATCCTCCACGAGGAAAACACTGATGCAAGCTCTTGTGTTAAGCCGTCTGGACTACTGCAATGCACTGTTAGTTTCTGCTAGCGACGCTTCCCTAAACAAGCTGCAGGTAGTCCAGAATACGGCAGCCCGACTGGTAGAAAATGCCCCCTAGAACAGCCTCTGCACCACTTTTTAACAAACTTCATTGGCTCCCTGTGAGAAAGCGGGTGAAGTTTAAGATCTGCTGCACAGTCTTCAAAGCCCTAAATGGCCTGGGGCCTACCTACCTATCGGATAAACTGCGAAAATATATCCCTTCCCGGCCCCTTCGATCCGGTTCCAAGCTACTTCTCTGCACTCCAAGAATTAAAAAGACTCGGTTGGGCGGCAAAGCTTTTACTTACCTCGCCCCGACCGTCTGGAACGAACTCCCCCGCGATCTACGTGACTGCCAGAGCTTTCCCCTGTTTAGGAAACTACTAAAAACCCATCTCTTCTAAGATTCACCTTTTTGACTGTAATCAGCGGCCTCAGCGCAGAGATACCCCTGACGGGGTGATTCAGGTGCTAAATAAATTTATAAATATCAAATATCAAATATTTAAGTAATAATTGTAAAAATAGTTATTCATTCATTAGAAATTGTGTTATTTATTATGTTATGCGTTATTCTTTTCAATTGTAAAAAACATTATATTTATTGGTTGATTTTTAATTATATTAATATTATGTGTTTTAATTGAAAATATATATTAAACATTGTAATAAAGATGTACAATTTAAAAAATAAAATAATTTATATAAATATATTTTTTATGCTGAAATATTTATGTTTCTTGATATTTAATATAGTTGTTAAAATATTTTATTTGTTTTAAGTGAACTATTCTCTTTCTAATATTGCACAGACTTGAGTGGGAATAGTAAATTTTACCCCTTCGCAATCCAACGCTTTCCCTACTATTGCACGGACTGGAGTGGGAATAGCAGATTTTACCCCTCCTGAGCCAAACTCTTTCCCTTCTGTTGCACAGACTGGAGAGGGAATAGTACATTTTTACCTCTCTGCAATCCAACACTTTCCCTACTGTTGCACTGACTGGAGTGGGAAAAGTAATTTTTACCCCTCTTGAGTTCACCTCTTTCCCTACTGTTGCACCGACTGGAGTGGGAATTGCAATTTTTACCCCTCCTGAGTCCAACGTTTTCCCTACTGTTGCACCAACTGGAGTGGGAGAAGTAATTTGTACCACTTCTGAGTCCAACGCTTTCCCTACTGTTCCATAGACTGGAGTAGGAATAGATTTTTAAAACTCATATGTCGATAAATAACAGTTCATTCTTTGGCAATGCGCAATGTGCTCAATAAATTGGCATTAGAAAGCAAACATGAATGTTTGTAAAGATAGGAAGTATCCTAGATAATGTTAGCGATCGTTCGTGCAATAAAGTTTCAGAATTATAGTCAAACCACAACATGTTTGAAATTCATATGTCGATAAATAACAGTTCATTCTTTGGCAATACGCAGTGTGCTCAATAAATTGGCATTAGGAAGCAATCATAAACGTTTGCAAAAACAGGAAGTATCCTAAGTAATGTTAACGATTGTTCGTGCAATAAAGTTTTAGAATTATAATCAAAATCAAAACCTTGCACATAAATACCTCAATTCCAGAATTTAACAATGCAACAATAATCTCTACCACTTAAGAATGTAAATATAATTCCTTGGTGGTTTGGAATTTCCTGTCAATAATATGCTCTGTATAATAAAGCTTTTGTGTGATCACGATTGCAATATGAACATAATAGCAGCATCACATGTTACATGGTCTGCTTTAGAGTTGCTTCGTTATATCAAGACTGCCCAATGAATGGAATTTTTCTTTGCCTTAGAACCGAGAAATATATCTGTCGTACATTATGCCAACCATAAAATTAATTTTGTTGGTTAGAGTCCGATAGCAAAAATTATGTGGCAAGTGCCCCTATTTCACAATTGCACAATTGCACAATGTTACAATTGTATTGGTTTGCCAAGTGGCGGAAGGCAGATTAAATCCCACTTTTATAGATCTATCAGGGCCTACCTCCAAAGTAAACTCATTTATTACGTTGGATGTAATCAACATTTTATTGAATGTTCAGTCTATTGTATAGGTATTATACTGGAGAAATCCCCAAATATTTCATACTAAGGACAGGAAAAGGCCTATTTGTGGTGCGAAAGGTGAACGGGACTGTAGTGAGTGAATGTCCCCTAACACTGGAGAAAATGGCTGGGATCTAAGAGGGATGCTAGCTTGTCGCTAGGGTACCTATGAATATATGGAACCCATTTACACTTTTGATACCAATATTGGGATCAAAGAATTACAAGCATCACCCCAACTTCTATACCTGCATTAAAATTGTGAAAGAGTGACAATAACTGTGAAGAATAAAATAATTAACGTGCCGGCGCGAACATCGGCAATCCTTTTAAAGACATTTTTGAATGTGAGTGCCGGCGGTGACCCACTTGGGTTTAACTGAACCACCAGTCCCAGGAAGCATTACTTCGGGTGGTTCACCTGAGCATAATTATTACGGGGATTTACTGGTGGTTGCAGCACGCCGGCACGTCACATGGTCTGCCACTGAAGAGGGCGTTGGCCCGAAACGCGTCTGGCAGGAAAACCAGAAAAGGACTTTGTTCATGGCGTGTGCCCTTGCTTTGGCGTAATTTCCACCTGTGAGTGCATCCCACCTAGAGGCAACTCTTTTTGTATTTTGTACAGCGGCCTGCCTGGTCGCGGGATTGCACCACCGCGAAACACTTGCGGGTCCGCGGCTGCTTTATTGGGGCAGCTAACTGTGGAACAGGAGGTGCCTGTTATATGCAGGGGTGCCGGCGCGAACATCGGCAATCCTTTTAAAGACATTTTTGAATGTGAGTGCCGGCGGTGACGCACTTGGGTTTAACTGAACCACCAGTCCCAGGAAGCATTACTTCAGGTGGTTCACCTGAGCATAATTATTACGGGGATTTACTGGTGGTTGCCGCACGCCGGCACGTCACATGGTCTGCCACTGAAGAGGGCGTTGGCCCGAAACGCGTCTGGCAGGAAAACCAGAAAAGGACTTTGTTCATGGAGTGTGCCCTTGCTTTGGCGTAATTTCCACCTCGGAGTGCATCCCACCTAGAGGCAACTCTTTTGTATTTTGTACAGCGGCCTGCCTGGTCGCGGGATTGCACCACCGCGAAACACTTGCGGGTCCGCGGCTGCTTTATTGGGGCAGCTAACTGTGGAACAGGAGGTACCTGTTATATGCAGGGGTGCCGGCGCGAACATCGGCAATCCTTTTAAAGACATTTTTGAATGTGAGTGCCGGCGGTGACCCACTTGGGTTTAACTGAACCACCAGTCCCAGGAAGCATTACTTCGGGTGGTTCACCTGAGCATAATTATTACGGGGATTTACTGGTGGTTGCCGCACGCCGGCACGTCACATGGTCTGCCACTGAAGAGGGCGTTGGCCCGAAACGCGTCTGGCAGGAAAACCAGAAAAGGACTTTGTTCATGGCGTGTGCCCTTGCTTTGGCGTAATTTCCACCTGTGAGTGCATCCCACCTAGAGGCAACTCTTTTTGTATTTTGTACAGCGGCCTGCCTGGTCGCGGGATTGCACCACCGCGAAACACTTGCGGGTCCGCGGCTGCTTTATTGGGGCAGCTAACTGTGGAACAGGAGGTGCCTGTTATATGCAGGGGTGCCGGCGCGAACATCGGCAATCCTTTTAAAGACATTTTTGAATGTGAGTGCCGGCGGTGACGCACTTGGGTTTAACTGAACCACCAGTCCCAGGAAGCATTACTTCAGGTGGTTCACCTGAGCATAATTATTACGGGGATTTACTGGTGGTTGCCGCACGCCGGCACGTCACATGGTCTGCCACTGAAGAGGGCGTTGGCCCGAAACGCGTCTGGCAGGAAAACCAGAAAAGGACTTTGTTCATGGAGTGTGCCCTTGCTTTGGCGTAATTTCCACCTCGGAGTGCATCCCACCTAGAGGCAACTCTTTTTGTATTTTGTACAGCGGCCTGCCTGGTCACGGGATTGCACCACCGCGAAACACTTGCGGGTCCGCGGCTGCTTTATTGGGGCAGCTAACTGTGGAACAGGAGGTACCTGTTATATGCAGGGGTGCCGGCGCGAACATCGGCAATCCTTTTAAAGACATTTTTGAATGTGAGTGCCGGCGGTGACCCACTTGGGTTTAACTGAACCACCAGTCCCAGGAAGCATTACTTCGGGTGGTTCACCTGAGCATAATTATTACGGGGATTTACTGGTGGTTGCCGCACGCCGGCACGTCACATGGTCTGCCACTGAAGAGGGCGTTGGCCCGAAACGCGTCTGGCAGGAAAACCAGAAAAGGACTTTGTTCATGGCGTGTGCCCTTGCTTTGGCGTAATTTCCACCTGGGAGTGCATCCCACCTAGAGGCAACTCTTTTTGTATTTTGTACAGCGGCCTGCCTGGTCGCGGGATTGCACCACCGCGAAACACTTGTGGGTCCGCGGCTGCTTTATTGGGGCAGCTAACTGTGGAACAGGAGGTGCCTGTTATATGCAGGGGTGCCGACGCGAGCATCGGCAATCCTTTTAAAGACATTTTTGAATGTGAGTGCCGGCGGTGACCCACTTGGGTTTAACTGAACCACCAGCCCCAGGAAGCATTACTTCGGGTGGTTCACCTGAGCATAATTATTACGGGGATTTACTGGTGGTTGCCGCACGCCGGCACGTCACATGGTCTGCCACTGAAGAGGGCGTTGGCCCGAAACGCGTCTGGCAGGAAAACCAGAAAAGGACTTTGTTCATGGCGTGTGCCCTTGCTTTGGCGTAATTTCCACCTGGGAGTGCATCCCACCTAGAGGCAACTCTTTTTGTATTTTGTACAGCGGCCTGCCTGGTCGCGGGATTGCACCACCGCGAAACACTTGCGGGTCCGCGGCTGCTTTATTGGGGCAGCTAACTGTGGAACAGGAGGTGCCTGTTATATGCAGGGGTGCCGGCACGAACATCGGCAATCCTTTTAAAGACATTTTTGAATGTGAGTGCCGGCGGTGACCCACTTGGGTTTAACTGAACCACCAGTCCCAGGAAGCATTACTTCGGGTGGTTCACCTGAGCATAATTATTACGGGGATTTACTAGTGGTTGCCCACGCCGGCACGTCACATGGTCTGCCACTGAAGAGGGCGTTGGCCCGAAACGCGTCTGGCAGGAAAACCAGAAAAGGACTTTGTTCATGGCGTGTGCCCTTGCTTTGGCGTAATTTCCACCTGGGAGTGCATCCCACCTAGAGGCAACTCTTTTTGTATAATATATATATACACATATATTTATTTTTTCTATTATTAGACTTTACAAAACATTAGTAAATTATAATATAAATTAAAATGATTATTTTAATAATAGTTTTAAATTATATATGTTTAAATAAACATGCACATATACATATATATGTGTGTTTAAAAAAAATAAGTATAACATATATATATATATATATATATATTGCAATTATTTAAATATATTTAATTTACATTATATTACTATTAAATATTAATATATTTAATTTATACTATTTTTAACTATATATTTGTTAAAAACGATATTTTTGTAATCGTTATTAGTGTACAGCAATTTGTTTTTAGAATATTTTTGTCATTTACATTATAAGTATAGGAAAATAATATTTGTGTGCAAGATATTTTTGACACGATGTTTATATACCACGATATTTGTGGTTTCGATATTTCGTATGTGAACCGGTGAACTGCTAGGGGTATATGCATTTTCTTCTCCCTACCTTATATTACTCTTGGTATAGGGCATTAGATATTGTGGGCTGGAAACTTCTCCAGGATTATGGCTCCCCTATAACTGTCACTAGTTATTGTGGTGCATGTCATATCAATTCAGTTTTTATCACTTGTCCTCTATTCAAAAGAATATAGGTTCAATATGGGCAACTTATGTCTTCACCCTTTCTCTAAAGAGATGGAGGTATTTGAAACCAGGAACCCTCTGCTCTTCCTTTCCATGACAATGCCGCAATAGTTGGTTTGGCATGATTTCCCTTTTCCAAGATGGTGAGAGCAGGAAGTAGTTTTCACTAACTTTCCATGAGCTAGCCACCGGCTCTCGTAACAACTATGGGTCTCATTACGATGTCGGGCGGAAAGTTTCCGCCCGACACCGTCTCAGATTCGTGAACCGACCGACTCATGGTCGGCGGTTCCGCCCAACCGATTACGATGCGACCGAACACTGTTCCGTCGGAGTCCCATTGTTCCCTATGGGAGCCCGTGTTCTGCCCGACAACACAGGCTCCAATGGGGAAATGGGGTGTGTGTGTAAAACCCTGCACCCTGTTGCGTGCACCCAATTTTGCCTGCCACACAGTGCAGGGTTTTACAGGGGGGTCCCTTAGGTACCCCCTCGGCCCCCAACGGGAGGCCTCAGGATGAAAGGGGCCCTCTAGGTGCCCCCAAAGTCACTTTCTGACAGCCTTTTCGTGTCTGACAGGCTGACTCGGAAAGACTGTTGGAAATCGACATCGTAATCAGTTGGTTGGAAAGGCTGTTCCTAGAGGTGCAAGATGCGGTTCTGACCGACACAAATACTCTGAGAGACAGTCGGAACCAATTTGGAATAACTGTGAAGTTTCCTTTTCGACCACGAACATCGTAATCAGTCGGGCGGATTGTAAATTGAAGGGTTCCGACGCGGTCTAGGAAATTCCAACTGTCGGGCGGAGGCTTTCTGCCCGACATTGTAATGAGTCCCTATATGTATCTACGAGAAGGTTTGGGAAGGCGATTGGTAATTTATTTGTGTAGTGGGAGCTACTGCTAACATAGTATGAGAACACTCCCACCTGGAGTTCTAAGCACTATGCGAGCATATTAGACCTTTTGCGCTCCAACATGGTGCGTGCAGTGAGCGGCAGTGGAGTTACGGTCATCTGTCTAGCTTTGATTCCGCAGCGTAAGTACGCAAGATGTTTATAAGGGGGATGAATATGGTTCCGTGAGGAGTGGAAGCAACTGCGCCCACATGCATATAGAATACCAGCTGTGAGGAAGGACGCTAAGTAGTGAGGTAAGTGGTAGGATGCTGGTCGCTATGTTATTCTCTTCAGCCATACTACTGTGTACTGAACGGGAGTCAGCAGTTATAGAGCCTAGAAAGTCCAACGGCTATCAGCTCTTCTAAATAGCTACACTAATAGCTCTCCCCGTAGATATGTAATGGACCCGTAAGAGGGGCTGTATATGGTTACATGAGGAGCTGGAACAACTATGCCCACATGCATATGGAATACCGGCTGTGAGGAAAGATGTTAAGTATTGAGGTAAGAGGTAGGTTGCCAGATGCTATGCAAATCCCCTCAGATATACCACTGTGTGCTGAATGGAAGTCAGCAGTTATAGAGGTTAGAAAGTTCAAGGGATAACCGGCTCTTCTAAAAAGCTAAACTCATGGCTCTCCCAGTGTTTTTGGGATTCTGATTGTCTCTCGCTCTCCAGTGGCGGGCTTACTTAAGCAGTGTTTAGCAGATAGGTAAGCTAGCACTCCACGAACGGTGGACACGTGAACCGAGTGTGAAAGTAAATGGATAAATTCATCCCCTGGATAAGAGTGCCCTCTCAGTCTCTTCAAAAACGGGGCTTGACATTGTAGTCTTCTCTACCTCTTGGTAGCGTTTGCGTGATGGACAATTGCTAACCAATGCAGCAATGCTATAGGGCACAACTTGCAGTCTCAGCAGTTGGTCTCTGTGTTTCCCCATAAGTTATTCCCTTACAAAAAGCAGAAATGAGTAGAGTTATCAGACAAGTGTTCCGGAATATCATAACAATTTGAAGTTTGAGATACTGTGACAGGGTTGGAAACGAGGTAATATTCTTAGTCTGGAGGAGCCTTGATGAGATACATGGTGTCCTGTACTATCTAAGATTTTATTCTCTTGCTTCAGGTATCACATACTCTTCTCCACATAAAAGCATCCTTTGCTGTGGAGTCCTCTCTTGCTATTAGTTCCATCGATTACAATTATGTTAGTGGGTATTATTGATGATGAGACGCACTGGTTCCTTGGTGATGGGTCTATCACTAAACATAGGTTATGTTTGCTCAAATGGTATCTGGCTCTCAGCTCTCTGAAAGAAGACAGGAGGCTTGATTGTGAATTTCCAGTGAGAGGGGAGGGGGGCACAGTTCATAACTGGCATTACTTGCATGTGCATTACAGAGTTTGTCAGAGGGGTTAAGGGATTATTTTGGGTTCTTTGTTTAGTAATGTGTGATATCATTGTGGTAAGTTTGTCTGACACACGCCCTTTTGGTGGTACTAGGATGTTGGTTCAGTCTAGGGTATTTAGTTATAGTTACTATGGAAGCTACGCTCATTTATACTGTGGTTTGACCCTGTAATTTTACTTTGTTTGCTATAGATACCCCCATTTGTCTTACTGGGTGTATTGAAATCTATTTATATCTGCATGTTTGGTCCTGAAGAAGGTGGTGCAAAGTCTGCAAACCCACCGAAACGTGCGTTCGACAAGACAATATTAACCCAGTTTGGGACAGCACAACAGAAGGCAAAGGAGGAAAGGACTCCATGGTTTTGGTGTACGGATAGCTCTGAACTGGGGACCGTGAGTATGTATGAGGTGTTATATGTATGGGTCTGTTGGTATGATTGTGAGATAGGAATAACAAGTGGGGTGTAGTATTTTAATGTTTGCTGATATTTTTCAGTTATGTGTATATTTTGCATTCATTTGTATGAAAATGAAAAAAAGAATTTTGAAAATATTCTGCATTCCCATTAAGGTTTCATGATACAATGTAAAAATGACAAAAACAAAATGATAATATGAATTAATGAAAAGTTTTGTGGAAGCTGAAAATGAAATAGCAAAAAATAAATAAAATCATTTGTAAGGTAATGTAGTTTGTTGTATGGGTCTGTCCATTTGGGATTAATTGCCGCTAAAAGATAAGTATAGGTTAAGCAGGATTATTTGTAGTTTTTTTGTCTCTATTTCCCCCAATCCTGAACCTGAAATTGAATTCTGGGGGTTGTTAATACTGAAAGGCCCTTCTCTCTGTATATCTTAGCATTCGCGAAACCATCTTGCAATCTGGACGCCATTTTGTATAATAATCGAAACTGCTGCTTGGTTATTTTCGAGAAATGGTCTTTGGTAAGTTTCATTTCCCAAGGTTGAGCTTTTCTTTCTGTAATTGCAAGTGTCCTCATTAGTGCATGCCTTTCCCGTTAGATAGAGGCCTTCTCCCACCTGTCTGGTGGGGAGGATAGGCTAGACGACCTTGGGCAGTAGATAGCCTGTGCCCGGCTGCAGAATCGAAACTTATGTTCTGTACCCCCATTGTATTACGACACCTACCAGTGTTTTTTTCATAGTAGGCGGGTCTTTGTGGACTCCGCAACGTACATAATGTAATTTTATGCTTACAGGGTCCAGTCCCTCGACAGCCATCTTAGGAGGCTGGTCAGACTGGACTCCGCTGCAGCGTTATATCAATAAATAAACTGGTTTGTATTCTCTACTGTCTGACCGACTCTTCATTTGTATGGAAGGCTGAGAGGTGGTCGCGAGTGACCCTTTTCGGGTCACTTCCTTCAGTTGGCGCCTGAACAGGGACTCCATCGGGTGACCTCATCCTCGCCCGCGGACGGGTGAGGACGGGGCCGCGTTTTGTCGGATAGGCGGATCGGGGGACCCCTGCACGATAGAGTTTTGTACTCGCAGCTGCCCCGCCTGTCTGATCGGGCGGTGCCCTGCCCAGTGGTCATCCCGACTGGGGTCCTGAATGGCAAAACCCTTGGATCTAACCGTTTGGTCCGAAGAGTCGGCTGTGGAGAATAAATTCGTTTGACCTGTGTGCACCAGGTGAGCTTGTTTGGTTCTCTGTCGTCATGATGTTTGTTTGGTGGGTACTTTGGTTGGCCTAGGAATCAGTTTTAGACAAGCGCTTGCATTTGATTTTGAATATTTTTTGAGATATGGTACCATTTTGTTAATTTGTGATTGATGCAATCCGCGGAAGCGACTTTTGGTAAAGGCACGAGTGCATTTTAGTGTAATTGTGTGGTGAATGTGTTTCTTTGTGTGAACAGAATGCCTTGCTGGAGTAAGTTGTGTTGTGTGGGGTGTCGTTGTTGTTCTGCTGATGCTCGATTGGAGGAAAAGCAGCACGCACCTGCGGAGGGCACTCCGAATTATGATATGTACGTCAAATACGGCCTTCGCCCCATTATATTTAGTACACTATGGCACAAATATACGAGGGACAACGCAGAATTGAAGTGGCCGTCAACAGGCACCTTTGATGAGCAGAAATTGAATTATTTGGAGGAGAAATTGTTTGCTAAATTTAGCAGGCAGTCGATGTTTGATTATCTTCAGGTATGGCGAAAGGAAGCTAAACAGAGCTGAATGAGGGCGGAAAGGGAGGCACGGAGGAAGAAAACGCAGACTCTGACTCAGAAAGCAGTGGCGCATGATAAAGAGAAAGTGGAGAAGTGTATAGAATGTGCTGATAGGAGGTTTCAATTACAATGTGATAAGTCCTATGTTGCTAGGGAGGAGGCAGACACTTTTGTGGAAGAATTATTGGAAGAAAGACCGCCTCCCCCTTATGCCCCACATAGAATATATCCTGTCGTCCCACAGCCCTTGCCATCTGCCTCTGCGCCCCCTGTTCCTGCTGTTTCTGGTATTGATCAAAGTGCTTTGGTTCCGGCATCACCAGCTTCTTCTTTGGCTCCGTCCCCCGCAGTTGCCGTGGCTGCTGGTCTTCCTGCCACTCCTGTTGTTACGGTGTCACTTTCTCCTTCACAGACACTTACTACTCAGCCGATGTTGACCTTGATGCCTCCCCCTTCGATTACTGTGTTGTCCCCTCTTCTCTCTTCTGCCCCCTTGTTAGGTGCCGAGACACCGGTGCGTGGCCAGGACAACGGGGATGGGGCAGTTGCAAAGGAGCGATTGGGACGGGTGTTGATTCGATCTGATGTGGGAGATATGGAGAAAACAATGGTGGCCAATCAGGCTGCCCAGTGTGCCCGTAATCCTATTTATGGTGTTGAAGATGAATGGAGTGTGTTAAAGGACTATGAGCCGTTTGTTCAGCAGCATGCCCTTAAGCACGTCGGCTTCTTTGATTGGACTATGTGAACAGTGTTTTAAAAGTGTCGCACCTCAGGCCGTTTATGATATTAGGGACCAAGTGTATGCCACAGGCATGGCTCCAAATGAGGTTCTTGCTAGTGTTGCCACATTGATTGGATATCGAGGTAGATTGCATCAGAAATCTCCGACGACGATATCCCAGTTCCCGATGAGGGAAGTTCACCCCATTTTCCACCCAGAGATACCGGAGCTACGTGATCAGCATGATCAGGTGATTAGGCAGCGAGTAGAGGCTCGTTTTCAAGAACAATGGGTTTATACTTCATGGAAGAGGAGTGAAGTCCTCTCGATTAAGGCTCAGTTACCCGACCACAGAAAAAAATCCTACTGCGTATTATAAAGAATTGACAGAGGCTGCTGCATCGACGGTAATGACGGCAGATATTGAAATGTTTTTTGCCTTATTGGTGCCAGTGGATATCTGGCAACAGGTGCATTCTCAGGACCATGCCCTAGAATTGGGTGGTACTTGGGACGAGATTAGGACGTGGGATGGGGAGAGGAAGCCTGGTGAAAAGCCCGGGGCTGAGATCTTGGCTTTGCCAGGCCGCATTATTACCTATATGCACTCTCTTATCCCACCTCGGAAGATGGACTGGTATAAGCTGGCTGCATGTGGTCAGAAGAAAGATGAAAGTGTGTCTGATTTCTTTACCCGGTTCAAAGGTGTGTTCTTGGATTTTAGTGGCCAGGATTTGTCTTTGGAAGGGGGTATCCAATTGTTTGTTAACAGGTTTGTCACGAATTTGCTCCCAGAGATTGCAACCCGGTTGCAGGCTGCTGAGAGCACGTGGACTACTTCTACCCCTTCGGTGATATTGAGTATGGCTCAGTATTATGAGCATAGAGAGAACGAGGAGAAAGAGAAGGTACAAAAGAAGATGAAGGAGCTGAAGACAAAGGTATTGATGCAGCAGGCATCCAGGGGGCAGGGACGGGGTCGAGGTATTGGACCGGCCAGGCAGCTTTCTCGTACGAGCCAAAATGCTGTGCCTGTGGGCCCAAATCAATGTGCGTATTGGAAGGAGGAAGGGCACTGGCGTAGCGAGTGCCCAGTTTTGCTGCAAAAGGTTGCGGCTCCTAGAGGACGGGGGGTGAGAGGGCGAGGCCGGGGGGCATGTGATCAAGTTGGAGATCAGGCTACTGGGGCATCACTGGGCCATTCCGATCAAAATTACTTTGATGACGTTCGGGGACGGCAGTATTATCATGATGATTATGATTTGGACGAGGTTACGGGGATGTTTTATAGCTAGGACAGCCAGGGACAGGGTAAGGGACCAGTTCTGATACCTGTAGATCAGTGTGGATTTTCAGGGCTCGGAAAATAATTTTTGGGTGGATACAGGAGCAATGAATAGTTCTGTTTCGAGGTCACTGGTCCCTGGGGCAGCCCTGTCTGGCCATAACAATGTTTCGGTTGGTTTGTCTGGTGTGCCGGTAGTAAGCCCCATCTCCAAACCCCTTGCTTTGACTATAGGCCCTTTCACCGTTGATTCGCCGTTTTTATTAACATCAAATTGTGGAGAGAACTTGTTGGGATTAGATCTGTTGAAGAAGTTACATGCTACTATTTACTGTTCCCCGGATGGTGTCCATATGACAATGGGTCCAAGTGTGGTTAGTACTACGCAATGTTTGTCTAAAGATGCTCCCCTTCCAGCTGAGGATAAGGATGTCCCATCTACGTTGCGGGCCACAAGCAACACGGATGTGGGACTTTTGCAGATATCTCCAGTTTCTATTCAGGTTAAAGAAAATGCAATATAGCCTCGTATCCCTCAGTATAAAGTTTTGCATGCAGGAGAACAGGCGTTGTTGCACACAATACAAGAATTGATTCAGTCAGGAGTTGTGGAGGAGACAGCTGGAAATGTGTGTAATAGTCCCATTCTTCCTATTCTTAAGAGGCCACCTCCGGGTTCCTCTGATGATGTTGCTGATGTTTATCGTTTTGTGATTGATTTGCGCGAAGTTAATAAAATTGTGGTTCCTTAGTTTCCCGTGGTTCCTGACATTACCGCTCTTTTAACTATGATTCCTTCTTCTGCTAAATTCTTTTCTGTTATTGATTTGAAGAATGCCTTCTTTAGCATCCCTGTTCATCCAAATAGCAGGCATCTTTTCGGATTTTCCTTGGCAGGTCGTAGTTTTAGATTTTGTCGAGTTCCTCAGGGGTACACTGAGAGTCCTAGCATATATAGCCAGGCTTTGAAAGGTCAATTGGACTCCCTCCCCCTCCCCCCAGGTAATGTATTGTTGCAGTATGTGGACGATCTTTTGATTGTGTCCGATACTGAGGAAGGATGTAAAGAAGCTACAGTAAAACTGTTGCTGCATTTGGCTCAATATGGACACAAGGTGTCCTTTTCAAAATTTCAATATTGTCGACAGGAGGTCACCTATTTAGGTCACCTACTGTCGAAGGAGGGTCGGAAACTAACTCCTGAGCGTATTAATGCTGTAGTTAACATGCCTGTTCCAAGGACCCAAAGGGATGTACGAGCCTTCATTGGTATTACTTCCTATTGTCGTCATTGGATACCGAATTTTGCCTTACTAACAAAGCCGCTGTTATATTTAACAACTAAAGATGTGCATGAACCTTTGCCTTGGACACCTGAATGTCAACAAGCTTTTGAGCAATTGAAGGTTGCGCTTTGCTCGGCTCCTGTGCTTGGCACACCTGATTACAACAAGCCGTTTGTGTTATATGTACACGAGTCGGCCGGTTGTGCGCTTTCTGTCTTAACACAGGCCTTTGGAGGTAAGCAGAGGCCGTGTGCGTATTTTTTTGCTGTGCTTGATCCCGTCGCGAAAGCCCTCCCGAGCTGTTTAAGAGCGACCGCGGCTGTGGCCGTCTCTATTCGACAATCGGCAGGGCTTGTCCTTGATACTGATCTCACAGTTATGGTACCTCATGCTGTGGATACGCTTTTGAACAGAACAAAGACACAACACCTTACCAGTGCACGTCTGACTGGCTATGAGCTAACCCTCTTTGCACCACACATTACAATTAAAAGATGTGCCACTCTGAACCCTGCCACGTTACTACCCCTCCCTTCGGAGAGTGAGGAAACAGACATACATGATTGTATGTTTCGGACGGAAGAGGAGACGAAGGGACGGGTAGACTTGACTGATGTTCCCTTATCTGACCCCCAAGGGGAACTATATGTCGATGGCTCTTGTTTTAAATTACCGGATGGCACCACAACTGCTGCTTATGCAATCACAACATTGCACACGATAGTTGAGACATCACGAGTTCCCTATCAGTAAGCCCAAGCTGCAGAGCTGGTGGCTCTAATTTGAGCCTGCGAGTTGAGTCAGGGATTGGCGGTCAATATTTATACTGATAGCCAGTATGCCTTCGGAGTCGCTCATAATTTTGGGCGGCTCTGGGCAGAGAGAGGATTTCTCACTTCCCATGGTTCGAAAATTCAACATGGCCCTTTGATAAATAGGCTTCTGTCGGCTTTAACCCTGCCCAAGAAACTGACAATAGTGAAGTGTAGCGCTCACAAAGCAATTACTGATGATGTGGGAAGGGGAAATGCTTTTGCAGATCAAACAGCTAAGGAGACGGCCCGATCTAAGATGAAAAAGATGTTTGTAGCAGGTCCTGCTAGATGGGTGCCAGAACTTACGATGTTTGAGGACACACCGGATAGTGTGAAAGAGATACAGAGCAAGGTGACGGTTGAGGAATTAGCAATATGGCAGGAAAGCACAGCGCAATTGGATGATGATGGGTGCAGGGTAGATAAGTCGGGGAAGCAGAGATGGATGCTGCCAGATGCATATGTTCTTCCTGTAGTCACTATGGCTCATGGACCAGCTCACATTAGTGCTAGGGGTATCTGCAAGTTGCTAGACCCTGTATGGCAGAATGATAATATCCCAAAGACGGCTGCCCATTTGGTGAAATATTGCATGGTGTGTATGATGTACAATCCTGGAAAGGGTACTCCCACACCTCCCGGTAATTTTGCCCCCCCCCTCTTTCCCTTTTGAAGTGCTTCAAATGGACTTCATTGAGATGGAACGGGTGAATAATCTGAAGTATGTGTTAGTGGTGGTCTGTGCATTCAGTAAATGGGTTGAGGCTTATCCTACTAAGGAGAATACAGCTTTGGCGACAGCGAAGGCTCTTTTAAAGGAGTTCTTCCCTCGTTTTGGTTTGCCCCGTTTGATTTGGAGTGATAACGGCAGCCACTTTAATTCGAAAGTCATCCAGTTGGTGTGCAATGGCCTGCACATTAAGCAAAAGTTTCATGCTGCGAATCATCCTCAGTCAGCAGGTTTAGTTGAGAAGTACAATGGCACACTCAAACTAAAGATGGACAACATTCAGGAGAGTACAGGATTGAAGTGGCTAAATGCTTTACCATTGGCTTTGCTGTTGACAAGAGTTACAGCCCATACTAGAACAGGGTTGTCCCCTTATGAGGTTGTTTTTGGTTGGCCCGCTAATGTCTGGGGCGTTCCGAGACCTCGCCATTTCTCCGAGATAGATCACCCTTTGTTGATAGATTATTTATGTGAGTTGACTAAAAATTTGCGTTCTATTCATCAGCAGATTCAAGAGGCCTTGCCATCCACTCCAGAGGGACCAGGCCACAACCTCCGGCCAGGGGATTTTGTGTTGGTTTGCCACTTTCAGCGCAAAAGCAGTTTGGAGCCCCGGTGGAAGGGGCCTTTCCAGATCCTCCTCGCTACCCGTACAGCGGTGAAGGTGGACGGTCGGAAAAATTGGATTCATTCAAAGCACTGCAAGAGAGTGCCACTTCCTCTGCCCTATGATCAATGGAGGCTCGACGGCAAAGGGGATTCCGAGACGGAGAAGGTTCCCCGTTTCATTCCTTTCTCAGATGCCAGAGTAACATGCGCACCTTCTGAGGAGGAGAGTGATGCAGTTTTGAATGAGGCAGGGCCACCTGAGATTAAGGCTAGCCAAGAGCTTCAGTCGGCTGGCCCGTCTGAGTCTGAGCCTGAGTCAGTCGGTCCCTCTAAAAGCGAGCCTTTGTTTTTTGATCCCTTTGTTCCTGGAGTTGTTAGGTACAATTTGCGTCCTCGATGGAGGGACAGTGCACCAAAGGAAAAGTCAGATTCGTAGGGATGGAAATCATGGATGAAGCATAGGGACGAAAGAGTAGGGACAGGGAGATTGGTGCATTGTCCGAAACGCTGGACAGGATAAGTTGGGGGTGTCCTCCCAGGAGGGAGGGGTACCCTATCCTGAGTGAAGTGGATTTTCCTCACGAAGGGCTGCAATCGCGCAGCTCCATCGAGAAGTGCTCACTAGCACCACCGTAGATGAACAATAGGAGTCTGCCAGCGAGGCTCAAAGGAGAAAAAAAAACGGACGCTGGAAAGAAGATTGTTTATTTGGTTTCATTGAGGTTATATTAATTGTACCTTTTCCTTCTGCTATCATGCATCCTTTTGGCAGGCCAATGATTGATGAAGAACAGCCATTGGGTCTTGTTGTTTTGCCACGATCATCATGGATCAAACAGCGGAGAGTAATATTTCCCTTTCTTGCTATTCTGCTGATGATTATCTTTTGTGGGGTTCTCTGGGCGTTAGAGTATACATCTAACTCGCCTACTGCTGACAATGATATCTTTTTCACACCAAGACGGAAGAGAATGCTTTCTAATAATGTTTTTTTGGACACTCATAAGAGATTTTTTGGTAATCGTATCGCTTGTTATCCTACTGAATCTGTGACTAGCCTGTGGACTGCTTATCCTTTGTCTTTGATAAATGATACGTATTCTAAGCCGACAAATTTTGTTGAGGTAAAAGGGGAGTTTGGATTTGGCTACCCAGGGCCATGCTTGTATCATCGTAAGCCCACGGGAACAGGTTACCCCGGCTGTGAGAATAATACATATTGTGATAATTTCTACTTGGAAGAGCAAAAAATAACGTTGGCGGTTTGGCATTATAAAGAAGTGATGGTTCCTCGAAAAGCTGGCTATTACCCTGCTTGTTGCCCCATCATAAATAGTACTGATACCATATTGTATATCAATTGCTCAGGGGTGATCATATCCAAAGAGACATTCCCTTTGAAAGGTTCGAAAGGTTCTAGCACCATTACAGGTATATGCCCATCCCGGGTTCTTCTTTTTATCTAATGGAACGTACTCAAATGTTCATAATGGCACCAATGATGTAGCTCTTGGGGTGGTGCTGCCTCTCGGGGTCCCTTGTAAATATGCCCACAGACAGGTAAAATGGGTGAAGAGAACACTTACAAAGGAATTTAGCGAAGGAGTAACAGATATTGAGATCAACAGTTACAGTAATGGTATTACTTTTGGTTATATCCTGTCTGCTATCTTTACGTTGGGGGGAATGGCTATGAGTTGAACTGAAAAGGCCCGGGAATACTTTGGCTGTATTTGCAGATATTGTCCAATACTACAGTGGCAGCATTATGTGACATCACCATTCAATTAGAGAGTATGAGGATCTATTCTGAACAAACTAGATATACAGTTGATTTTATTTTAGCAAAAAATGGTGGTGCATGCGCAGTTATTGGCGATCAGTGCGTAGCGGGAATAACCAATATGGAAAAGAATATTACTAAGCATATCCTGGACAATATTGAGAATGTCAAAGGCATGGAAACAGGTAATTGGAGTTGGTCCCTTTTTGGAACATGGGGCTGGCTAATAGAAAAAGCAATCTATCTCGCTGCTATATTAATACTTTGATGTGTCCTTATTCAATGTCTTCCCTGTGCTGCAATTATTGTATCTCTGTATTGACTCCAAAGGGGAAGATATCGATTCATGATACCAATGCTGCAATAATGTTACAGAAAGAAATAGACGACATGATGATCATAGACGAGGGTATCTTCGAAACATCTTCTCTTCTCATAGAGCACATTCCTACTGTTGATGATATGAAATGTGTATAAAAATAGCTATGTGCTTTTATTATTCATTTATGCTTTGCTCTTGTCTCCAATTGTAGATGGTTAGCTCATGCTAACAGGAGGGTTTGTTAATACTGAAAGGCCCTTCTCTCTGTATATCTTAGCATTTGCGAAACCATCTTGCAATCTGTACGCCATTTTGCATTATAATCGAAACTGCTGCTTGGTTATTTTCGAGAAACGGTCTTTGGTAAGTTTCGTTTTCCAAGGCTGAGCTTTTCTTTCTGTAATTGTAAGTGTCCTCATTAGTGCATGCCTTTCCAGTTAGATAGAGGCCTTCTCCCACCTGTCCGGTGGGGAGGATAGGCCAGATGACCTTGGGCAGTAGATAGCCTGTGCCCGGCTGCAGAATTGAAACTTATGTTCTGTACCCCCATTGTATTACGACACCTACCAGTGTTTTTTTCATAGTAGGCGGGTCTTTGCGGACTCCGCAACGTACATAATGTAATTTTATGCTTACAGGGTCCAGTCCCTCGACAGCCATCTTAGGAGGCTGGTCAGACTGGGCTCCGGTGTAGCGTAATATCAATAAATAATCTGGTTTGTATTCTCTACTGTCTGACCGACTCTTCATTTGTATGGAAGGCTGAGAGGTGGTCGCGAGTGACCCGAGTGGCCCTTTTCGGGTCACTTCCTTCAGGGTACCCCTCTTTAAGGGAAGATAGGATAATCGCACATAACCTCTTTTGCATAATACAGAATGTCTCATCAGCATCAATATACTCAATGGTCCACCACTAGCATAAGCTGAAGCTATGGGCTAAGAGCGGGAATGGTGCAACAATAGAGAAAATCAATGCGAAAGTCGCAAGCATTTCCTCGGAAGCACCGCAATAGTTATTCAAGTATTCAATTGAAAATACCTCTAGTTACAACTCCCCGCGGAAATGGGATATCATAGTGTAGTTCTGTAGCAACCCGCAACAATGAAGCCACCCAACACCTGTGGAACCAGAACTACCAGCAAGAGGATGGCCTTCTGATCTGTTTGATTCCTGAAATGTTCTGATATTTCCTGGTCTCCTTGGGCTGAGACTCTATTCTTGTGACTCAGTTGTGAACTACCTCGGCAGAGGCAGCTTTCAGACTGTGTCTTCTATTCCTGCAGGTTTGTGATCTTTTCTCATGCTCTAAAGTTCTTGTTTCCTGAGCTGATTGGAGAGGAAGCGGTCTTGGAAAATATGTATAGTACTGCCCCTCATGGTTAAACACTTCTTCTTCTTTCTGCAGCCCTAGTGAGTCCTTGCCCTTGTCTAGGTGACCCTAGACAGACAATCATGGTGCCTTTTCCCTTCAGCTCCTTGCACGACCTCTGGTAGGAATTCCCGTCACTCAGTCTATATCAATTGGGATGGGTGACTTCCCCCAAAACTTCTGTAGCAGAAAGTTCCCCCAGAACGTCTATAGTGCTCTCTGCCTCCGGTATGAGTGGGACTCCCAACACCCTCACCATGGAGGATCTTGGAGCATTTTCCAGGATATCAACTTTATTCTCCATTCCGATGATGGAGGGAATGGCACAGTCCCAAGAGACTTGCTGCTGCTGAATGTCTCCCTCTGGTTTCGAATCTGGGAATCTAAGGATGCCATTTTGGTTTTTAGCATTGCACTTCATTTTCTAAACTGTCCACAGTTCACCCATTTGCGAACCTGGCGTTTCCATCACTGCAAGTTTCTCATAGGAGGAAAGTGATGTTTTCAGTACTTCCTGTGGAATCTCATAGAGTGCCCTCTCCCTGTTTAATAGCGGTGTTACAACCATCACCCATCTCTCGTTCCCGTGCTCCCAGTCCCTCCTTATATGAGTGGAAGGGCAATGGGAGAAGGAATCCCTTTTTTTTATTCTTTATTTTTATTTTGTTTAAGAGGCATCATGTGCCACTGAATTAAGTGTTCCAACACTCACTCGGCTCAAGCTCAAAGTAACTAGCCCGCTGGTCTTGCCAGTCCTAATCTAGCACAGTCTAGCAATAAGTAGGCCCCAATTTGCAGTCCACTACACGTAGAGCCCTCTCCAGTATGCCACAGTTCCTCCAGCGCCATACTGAAAGATGCAGTCATGCATCTAAGGGAGACCTGCATCCCTGTGGATTCACGGACTACTGCTGCACTCAGGAATTGTGAAATAAGATCAAGGAAGTGCTTAACTGTTTCCGGCACCATGCTCTTCCTGGGAGTGGCACTGGCTCTGGGTCAGGCCCTCAATCATGACCTCTAAAAGACAGCCACCCCCAAGTCTTGCAAAAATAAGCCATCATGGAGCTCAACAAGCTCGATACCAGGGCTTTAAGTGGGATGAAAAAACTGGGGGGTCTCTCATAGGGGCGTGGCCGATATAATTAAGGGCGTGACTTAAAACACTTAAGCTAAAAATCTGTGCTTAGCATTGTGTGCTGCCTCACTGGTATTTTGCTGCTTCTGTCCATTCATCCAGATATATTACGCAACAAGTAACATTACACCTACAACGAGCTAGGGCTATTGGGTTTCTCAATGGTTGTAAATTGCATAAGATAAATCAGCAACAACTATGACTTCGTTGTTTATAATATTTGAAATGTTTCCGTTCTTGTGGGCGAGGTTGTGGCGTAAGGCTAGAGCTGCCGACCTTCCAGCTGAGACAGCAGGTTCGAGCCTGACATGGCTCAACATTCTGTGATGCAAAACATGAATATGTCCTTGTGTAATGTAACCAGTGCTCATGTTTGTGCTATATAAAAATGAAAAATGAGTCTCTATGAAGTTACATCAAAAGCAGTGACGGATGGTAGTATTGCAAAGTTTTTTTTTCCCCCACCCCCAAGGTAAAAATGGAGAGCTCGGTAGGGACCCGTCTCAGCACCTGCTTTTAAGAACTGCTCAGCACCGGCAGGACCCGGCCCACCTAAATCCCTGCTCGACACCCTCTCCCCACCACTTGCACCCGTGAAGATGGTGCAGTTTTAAAAACAATTACACAAACTTCGGATATCTTTGACCTTGCAACTTTGCCGGGCCCTACTCTCTGGACCATGTCAGGACAGGCACTATTCACATACATCTCTGACCTGTCTCTGTCAGGTATCCTTCTGCAAAGGCCAGAAAGAGCTTGTTCTCAGACCCCACAAAATCCCTGAGCGGGCTCTTGGGATCACCTTTAGATATCAGAGAAAAGATGCCTCAGGAAGCGGTTCAATATCTTGGTTGTCCCTCAGGGGACAATAGTGAGGTGAGATAGAAGTGCTCATTCTCTGTGCCCAATCAGTTAGGAGCCTTCGATGGTTCATCTTTACTGTAGGCATATGAGTTCATTCTCTTCTGCCACACAATTTCTGGACTGTCTCTCGTGGGACCAACTCTAGACGCTATGCCCATATGATGCTTGGCGATCATTGAGCTCAGACTGGTAGATTGTGTGCCAATTAGAGTTATATGAGATGGGCAAAAGCATGCTCTCCCTGTAATATATGATCTGACTTGAGGATTTCGTATGAAGTTCACTCTTCACAAATACATGAAATAGGAGTGGAGGGCTGATATGCGAAGGAACAAATGTGATTTGCTTTTTAATGAGTCTGAACTCCATTGGGAAAGTTTCACACCTAGGACTATCTGGCTCTTAATTTCACACCACAGCCCTTTCACAATAAGAGCCACGTCCTCCTAATTCCACACAGCAATCATTTCACATGAAGAACTAGCTCACCTCTAATTATACACCTCAAATTAGATTTTCTGAATGCATTGACAGATATCCTACCTTTTATTAAGGATGCGTACGTGATGATACACGTACTTAACTAGAAATCTCACAGCAACAAACCAATATCTAAAATCTACAAAAAACAGCAAGAGAATACTTGAGCACTCAGTGCAGGCAAATCATGTTCCATGCCGCACATGTCCATTGCTTGTCGTTTTTATCCATTTATGACAATTATATTTCGATTTTTGTCTTCATCGTTAATCGCATTTCTTGTGTCATACATACAATAAATGTTCCAATAGTTTTATAATGTGTGCTCTAGACAATTCAGGACTGTTGCAGTGTGCTAGCATAGATGGCTTTGCAACCAGTACTAAATGCCTTAATTATTTTACCAGTAATCGTCATTACTCCAATTTCTCTTTCTTTGCACAGTAGGTACATAAACGAGGTGTGCCACAGCTCAGCAGACACCACGTGACCTATCAAAAACTTTGATTCCACCACTTTCTCCTCCTTTTCATCTCTAGTCCCGCCATCACCTTGGGCCATTACGGGTTGTGCATTCCTCAGCACATACTGTTGTTCTCAAGCATAAGGGATCGAAGTTATGTACAAGAGGTGGAAGATGGGAATGTAAGTATGGCAAAAAGAAAGGATAATCTCTTAGAAATGAGGACTACTGATAACTAATAAAGACGTTACCTCCTGAACCCTACATTGGGGCCGATTCCGATTCAGGCCGGAAATCACTCCGACCGAGCCGGACCCGGAGAGATTTCCGACCGAATCGGACCCTAGCAGCCCGACCGAATGAGTACGATGCGTATGCATGCAATCGGACTCCCATTGAAGTCAATGGGAGCCGGTCGTACAACGCGGACGCGGGCTCCCATTGACTCAATGGGTGAGAGGCGAACAAGGGCGCCCCCCCAAAGCGGGTATGCGTCGATGCGACTCGCGCCGTACATGCACAGGTAGGGGGGACCCATGGGGTCCCCCTGTGTGCGACTCGTGTACAGGGTGTCCGACACGGACCCCCCCAAGTCCGGCTCCGACTGCTCTTTCGAGCCGGACGGCGCGAGTCGGTCGGACTGCTCGCGGCGCGCATCGTACTTGCCCGGCCGGGGAACGTCTCCATTGCGCGGTGCGAGTCGTGTCCGTGCGAGTTGGTCGGTGCGGGTCGGACCCGCGTACGAGTCGGTCGGCGATTTCGCGTGCGCTCGCATCGTACTCGCTCGCCCGGACGCACGTACGAATCGCTCGGGAAAGAGGGCTCCGAATCGGATCCGGTTAAGCCGAATCCGATTCGGTGCCCTACCGGCCGAGATCGGAATCGGCCCCTATGTCTCAGCCCTTACATAACTGAGGATATACCAGAGCATTATATTACAACTTGAGCACACATGTTGCAAAGTCACATATTTATTTAAAGAAGCATAAAACTACAAAAACAACTCTAAGCACAATCAACACCAACCAAACGTGGCTCCAAATTCTGAAACCAAAAGAGTGGCTCCAAATTCTAAACTCTTAAATCTATTACATCAGTCTATAATGGGACAGAAAAGTGAAAGCCGTAGCCCCATGAACGACCTGACAAATGTCCTGAAAAGGTGTGCACCCCCTATTTCTACTCATGAGGCTGCAATACCAAGGATGGATCGATCTTGAATACCTCCAGGGAAACTCCCGGGATTCATAAATTGAGGAGATTACTGACCTAAACCAACAGCATACAGTGGAACAAGAGGAGTTCTGCCGCTTGTGAAATCACCAAAATTCACAAAAAGGCTATCTGAAAGTCCATAATCAGCAGAATGAGAGACAAAATTCTGAACTGCTCTTACCAATCTAAAAGATTACGTGTCTTTTCTTCCGAAGAAGGAATTGGAAAAAAAAGATGGTCATTACCTGTTCAGAATGAAATACAGACACTACCTTAGGCAGGAAGTTGGGTCCAAGATATAAAATAATTCTATCCTGATAGATTTGAAGGTAAGGAGGTCAGACAGAAAGAGCAGCTAACTCACCTAGCCTCCTTGCTGAAGTAATTGCATCACGAACGAAAGTTTTAAGAGAAAAAAATTTAACATGCACTTCTTCTAGTTGTTCAAAAGGTGGATACTGTAAACCACTTAGTACCAAAGGAAGATCCCAGGGAGGAACTGATGACGTAGATGAGGACCTCTGCAAATAAAATCTGTTTACAGGAGAGATCACAACTCTTCCATGTTACCTAGGCGTCCCCAAGGAGTAAAATGGCCTTATTTATTACCACTGTGCCTTAAGGGTAACAGTTGCAATCCTAAAATAAAGTCACCCTGTAAAAACTAAAGTACCCTTTGGGATCATATATGCATATATCTTACGTATGGTTCTGACACCAGGAAAGAAAAGAACCCCAATGATGATCACATGCTTTTTTTAACATAAACTTTATTGCAATTTTTATACATACATTCCATATCCATATACATGCGGGTGAGATAATAGATGAAATATCACTTATAGCATTACAGTACACAGAATATGAATTGAGCAGTATCTTTCACATCAAGTCATTCATGTCTTGCAAATGTAACCCCAAGCCCTCTTCCCTCTCTCCAACAACTGTCTGCCATCCTATTAACATTGATGTGATATTGTGGGGTCGCCATTATCGCAAAACACCTAGGGCCAAATTACAAGTCTGGCGGATGGCGTGGCTGTGGCGGTCCCGCCACCGCCTCACCAGCTGTCTGACCGCTCCATTATGATATGGGCGGTCGGATCACCCTGGGACCACCGCCGCTGCCATGGAACCACCGTTCCCTGGAGGTGGTGTGGCGGGCAGAGGCCGCAATATGCTTGCCGGGACCGCTGCGGTCCCGTCAAACATATTACGAGTTTCCTCTCCGCCAGTGGTGATATGGAGGTTTCTACTCCATGTCAATCCTAGAGGAGAGGAAACAAAGGGGGCCCTAAATGGCCCCCTGTGCCTCCTCCACATCTGCATGCACACAGGGGGGGCATAACATTTGGCCCCTGTGTGCATGCACAAGAGTTTCTGCACGGCATGGACTTTTCAGTCCATGCCGTGCAAGAACCTTGTGACGTGTTCTCATTGCGGTGCCTTTTTCAAAGGCACCGAAGCCTTTGAAAGAGGCACAGCCCTGGGAACACCATGTCGCCCGCCGGATTAAAAATAATTTGTTATCTGGCGGGCGGGTGGCGGCGAGTCTCAACGGTGCAGGGGCAGGGCAGTGGAGTACCGGCCGCCCAGCACCGCCAAAACACGCAATTGGGCCGTTAGAGTGCATGAGACATGTAGGGAGGGCCTGTTATCGCTCACAGTTGCAAGCTAAAGTATGGAATCAGAACCAGTAATTACACCCACCCAGAACACAGGTAGAAACAGGTTCGGTTGGACAAGAAGGTAGGGTATGGTACGGTACACTGCAGGGGGGTGGCAACATCTTTAGTGTAGACCCATTAGGTAGGTATAAGAATGTTATGTGGCTCTAGCGTACAACGCCTCTTTGCTGTCCTGCACTTTGAATGCTTCCAGTAGAGCATCCCATTCCAGCGATATTGGCCTCTTACATAGTCCCCTATATTCCTCGCAACAAATTGCAGCACTTTCTGCCAGTCCCCAATGCGCAACTTCTACCCGCAACCGAGGGGCCCCGCGGGGATTTCCAGTGACGTGTCAGCAGCTGTTTTGCTAGCAGCAAAGTTAAATCTGCGAACCGAGAAGTCGCCTTGGTAATCTTAGGTCTGGGATATAAACCTAGGATACACTGTTCTAGCATGCACCAATGGCCCTTCCATGTCAGGGTTAATAGTGACGTCCCTACTTCCGACCAGTAAGCTGCCAGGGAAGGACAGGCCCACAATATATGTACAAGATCACGCTATTGGGCCGTTAGAGTGTATGAGACATGTAGGGAGGGCCTGTTATCACTCACAGTTGCAAGCTAAAGTATGGCATCAGAACCAGTAATTACACCCACCCAGAACACAGGTAGAAACAGGTACGGTTAGAGAAGAAGGTAGGGTATGGTACGGTACACTGCAGGGGGGTGGCGACATCTCTAGTGTGGACCCATTAGGTAGGTATAAGGATGTTATGTGGCTCTAGTGTACAACGCCTCTTTGCTGTCCAGCACTTTGAATGCTTCCAGTAGAGCATCCCATTCCAGTGATAGTGGCCTCTTACGTAGCCCTCTATATTCCTCGCAACAAATTGCAGCACTTTCTGCAAGTCCCCAATGCGCAACTTCTACCCACAACCGAGGGGCCCCGCGGGGATTTCCAGTGACATGTCAGCAGCTGTTTTGCTAGCAGCAAAGTTAAATCTGCGAACCGAGAAGTCACTTTGGTAGTCTTAGGTCTGAGATATAAACCTAGGATACACTGTTCTAGCGTGCGCCAATGGCCCTTCCTTGTCAGGGTTAATAGTGACGTCCCTACTTCCGACCAGTAAGCTGCCAGGGAAGGACAGGCCCACAATATATGTACAAGATCTACGTCCAATGTGTGTCATCTGGGGCAACCTAGGGAGGCCATGGGGAACATCACATACATTTTGTCGGGCTTGAGGTAGGCTCTGTGGAATATAGAAAATTGTATGAATTGAAAACGCAAATTACATAAAACCTTTTTGTGGTACTGCAAAAGAAAGGATCATTCTCTATCCATGATCTCCCTATTAGTGTCTGCCTCCCACCTGCATCTGAGTGAATTTAAGGACAGCCTAAGATCAGCACGGAGTCCACCATACAGCCATCTGATCAGGTGTCTACCATGTCTCATAGTATGTGGTAACAATTCATGTGTCGCTGGCTCGATACCGTCCGTCCGGGGACCAATACCCGAGGACAAAGCCAACAATGCTAGCATGTGTTAAGAACAGTTTCTCTGACAATCCGTGAGCCTGCGTAAAGTCAGGGTGTGGCATTAATGAACCATCTGCGAAGAGTGAACCAACATACAGCACTTCCCCTTGATCCCAGGGATGCAACATCCCAACTGTGAAGGTGCCCAAGGGAGTTGGGGGGCCGCACAAAGGTATATTAGGGGCATGTGGCATCTGTGAGACTGTGTATCTCATGGTGAGTTTCCATTAAGAGAGCGCTATGCATAATAAAAGGGGGCCACTGGTGGGCAGAGACGAGCCCGGACAAAGTAGTTTGTGCAATTGTTCACTACACAGCATACGGGTGGTATATTCAATTTCCTCCAGGTTCTGGCCCGCCAGCCAATACGCTAACCATTGTAGTTGTCCTGCTATACAGTAAGACTTCAAGTCTGGGGCACCCCTGTCTGGCGGTAACTGCAGCTTCTCCAGGCTCAGTCTGCAATGCCCAGTGCCCCAAATCAGATCTATAAACAATGAGCGTAGCGTGCGGAACACCTGAGGCAGCACCAGTGTAGGTAAATTCACAAAGTAGTATAATGGGCGAGGAAACATAACCATTTTGGGCAATGCCAGCCGGCTGGCCACTGACAGGGGCAATGTGGTCCAAAAACCCACCTGTGATCTGAGCGACCAGATCATCCGGAGATTACCATCTAATATATCTCCCGGACTACGGTACACCTGCACACTGAGATAGCGAAACGACTGTGCAGCCACCTGGATTTGGAGCGGTTCAGACCGAACCGAGGGATCCCGATAGGTATCGTTAAAGGAAGACACATAGGATTTACCCGCATTTATTTGAAGCCCTAACAGGTCGCCTAATTCAGACATCAGCCGGGCCGTCCCACCCAGGTCATCCCGTAGGTCGTTAAAGTATAGGACTATATAATCTGCATAGAGCGATATTGAATGGAGCGTGAGTTCTATAGAGATCCCCCAGCCCGCAGCCCTCTGACGGAAATACTGTGCGAGAGGCTCCACTGCTAAGACAAACATTAGCGGGGACAGTGGACAACCTTGTCGTGTCCCACGTGACACCCAATACAAGCCCAAAATATAGGATCCCGTTTTAGCTCTTACATAGGGGCTGAATATAGCACCCTCACCCAACATATGCTGGGGGTATCCCATAAGTGTTGAGCGCTGACAGCATGAAATCCCAACTGAAGGAGTCAAATGCTTGCCTGATATCGAGGGAGAGGCATCCAGCAAATAGGCAACGTTCCTTCAACGCGTCCATAATGTGGAACAATCGGCGTATGTTCAAGGAGTAACTGCGATGGGGCCAAAGCCACACTGGTCCAGATGCACCAAATGGGGGAGTAGAGGAAGCAGTCGGCGCGCCTGGACCTTGCTAAGGATCTTATATTCAGTATTCAACAACGAGAGGGGCCTATAAGAGGACATGTTGTCAAGTGATTTGCCGGGTTTGATAAGGTATGTTACTAGCGCCTCAAGTGTCACAGGGGGAAGCGGCCCTTCTTCCAGGAAAACATTATATAGCTTGACGAGGTGGGGAATCAGACTCCTGGAATATGTGGAATAAAATGCCACCTGTACTCCACCAGTGCCCGCTGTTTTATTCCGAGCTAGTTCCTTGATGGCTCCTCGTATCTCATTCACGGATATGGGAGCCTCAAGGGCTTCATGATCGGCCGCCGCAACCTGGGGGAGTGTTAGCTGACTTAGATAGGAGGTCATTGCAGCCGGATCGATGGAGGGTAAAGTGATATATGCATCAGTATATTATTCCCGAAATATGTTATTGATTTCTAATTGGGTAGTAACCGGGCCGTGATGTGGAGTATGTATTAGGAGGATAGGGGTGGGCGATAATTTGGGTTTAATTAAGTGGGCGAGAAGCGTGCCTGACTTGTCTGCTTCTGCATGAATCTTCTGCGTATAAGTTCTGTTGCCGGAGGCGTCCTAGGAGTTCGGCATAATCCACTCGTGCTTCCTGGAGGTGTGCCACTGCCTGTTCCAGGGGCCAAGCTATTCTCTACTTGAGTGAGCTCTCTCAAAACCTCCCCACGGGGGAAACAGCCACTACATCGCATGCGTAACAACGCATGCGATTACAACGCGGTCGTTACAACGACCGCGTTGTTACATTGCAGTACCATTACAACGCAAGTCGTTACAACGACTTGCTGTAGGGGGCGCTCTAAGCTAAGGAATAGTATAATTTACTGTTCCAACACCTTCCCTACTGTTGCACACACTGGAGCTGGAATAGTAAATGATACTATTCCAACATCCAGCGCCCCCTACAGCAAGTCGTTGTAACGACTTGCGTTGTAATGGTACTGTGATGTAACAACGCGGTCGTTGTAACAACCGCGTTGTAATCGTAGAGGTATATATTCTCCCCACGGGCACCCCCAATGCGTTAATGGGTGCACCCCACACTACCACCTTGAAAGCCTCCCATTCAATTAGTTCGGATGAGGCCATTCCGGTATAGTCTGTAAAATATGTGTCAATGGTTGTCGCCAGTGTGCCACGGAACATCGGGTCTTCAAGCAGCAGCGGCTGGACGTGCCATGTAAGGATCGGAGCCGGAAACCCGGCCGCACGCCAGTGTGATCTCCAATGGGTTATTGTTAGACCTGGCACCATTGGTGTGGGTCTCCCTTCCATTTTTCGCTGTTGTCCCCCTGTTTTTGCTGGTATTAGATGCTCTGGGCGCTGTGCCACTGCCCTTCAGTGCCATAGCGCGAATGCTCCCTGCGTAAAGATGACATGTGAATTGGTATATCCATGATTGGCTTATTTGGTTTACCTGTTAGTCCCTAGTAGTGTGGCCTGTGTGTGCCCAGGGCTGGTAAACCAAATGCTGCTGGTGGGCCTGCAGCGCTGGGTTGCGCCACCCACAGAAGCAGCTTGCAAATGATGTCTCAGACCTGCCACTGCAGAGTCTGTGTGCAGTCCAGAACTGCCATCTTGGCTGTGAAGTGCACCCACTTCCCAGCCCCTGAACCTTCCCTTGGCATCATGTAAGTCACCCCTATGGTAGGGTGCATTGTATGTGTAAGGTAGGACATGCCTTGGTGTGTGTAGCATGTCCTGGTAGTGAATTACACCCAATTTCGTTTTTCACTACTGTAAGGCTACCTGTTCCCCATAGGCCAGAATGGGCAGTTTGACTATTACATGCTATAGTCCTAACTGACCCCAGGAACATGGTAGAAAAACGAATTTAGTATGCCTGAGCTCAGAATATTAAAATACATCTTTTAGTGAAGTTTATTTTTATATTCTGTGTTTGAAAATACCACTTTTAGAAAGTAGGTATTTTCTTGCCTAAGCCTTCCAGTGTGCTCTGCTGTTATGTGTATTGGCTGTCTGGTTTTGGAGGGACAGGGCAGGCTGAGCCAGACCTGGGTTGAATAGAGAGATCTGTGTTTGGAGTATGGGGAGAGGTAGCTCCTTGACTTGAATAGGGCTGTGCCTGGCAAGGTGAATGATGGCTCCACCTCCCACTGTGCGTCTGATAGCAGAACCCCTCTTCCTGAAAGGAAGGATGCAGCCTGGTAAACAAAGTGCTCCAGGACTGAACAGAACTGGTTCTGGCTAGGCTCAGGTACTTGTAGCTTTTGAGAACAAAGACTTTTGGGGTATAAATATCTGTGCTGAAACCCCTACAAAGTGTATTGCTCCTGGACATCAAGACGAACCTCTGTCCGTGTAACTGAAGGAATCTGCAGGAGGTGACTATCCTTGTGCTTGTGTGCTGTTTCTTGGATTGGCCTGCAGTGGTTACCATTGGACTTGGAAGAAGAGGGAAAAGGACTTTGAGAGAACTTTTATTAATCTTGCTAAAGCAATCACCCAAGGGCTAGGAGAGAGCTAGCCTCCTGTTGAAGTCTCAGGCACATCAGACTTCACCACCAGCCTCCTGATTCCTCCCAGCGAGGATTTCTATCTGCAGGTGAGGCTCCTGTGAGTTCCAGGGCCTCTAGTTCTACTACAGAGAAGAGAGTGCTGAAATCGTCGCTAACGCAGATTGCGAGCCGCCGCAGCCGAAAGCGCCCGAAAAATCATCGCGCTGCTGCCGCCGAGTGCTCGCAACCAAAGATCGAGTCATCGCACCGAGATCATTGCTTCACGACATCGCAGCGCGGACGCCGAGCGTCCGCCATTTTCATCGCATCAGGATCGTCGCTCCCTCGCGGAGCGCCATTTCTTCGCATCGCAACCCGATCGCACACGCAACAGGATCGTCGCCTCATCTCCTCCCTTGCGGCAAGGAGTCATCGCACCAGCGGTCTAGCGTGCAGAAGTTTGTCGCATCGTCTCCACACGTATCAGCAGATCAGCGCATCATCCTCCCTCGCGGCAAGGATTTAACGCATCGCCGGCCTCGCGTGCAGAAATTCATCGCTACAGCTCCTTTGCGACAATTTGTTGACTTTGCTACGAAATCCAGGTACTTTGTAAGTAAAAGGGTCGCAGAGACCACTGCTTTGAACTGAACTCCTCTTTGCGCACTTGAACTATTTTTGCAGCATTCCAAGAGTGATCCTATTTGACAGTATTGTGGCTTTTTATCGTTATTGGTCTTGTGTTAAGTCTATATATAAAGATACTTATTTTTTATAACTCCTTGTGTGGTGTCCCTTTGTAGTGTTCCTCACTGTGTTACTGTGTATGGTCATAAATGCTTCACACACTGCCTCTGAGATAAGCCTAGCTGCTCGTGCTACGTTACCACAGGGTTGAGCAGGGGTTATCAAAGGGTGTGGCTCTCTTACCCTGACTTAGGAAGAAGGGTCCCTACTTGGACAGTGGCCAGCCACTGCCAACGAGAGACCCCCATTTCTAACATTGGTGGACAGCGGTGAGGATCTGGATTTGCATTTATGATCGCATACAGTAATTATAGTGTACACTACTAGTGAGTGCAGACCATAACGCAACCACATACGTTTTTGAGGTTTTTTTATTCTATTTTTGATTAATATTGCCAGTTATCGCTACAATGGGCAAGCCCAGATCCAATGCCTCGGAGGATCTCTCCTGGGAAGAAGAGAAATTAGAAACCTACAATGCCAAGCAGATCAAATATGTTTGCAAACAATTCACAGTCCCTATCACAGGTCTCACTAGAAGGGAGGAGTATTACAAGGCGCTGAAGGCCTGGCTAGAAGCCAGGGATGCCCCTAAGAATATGGGAGAGCTTGTGGAGGGGGAAGAGAATGCAGGAGAGCAGCAGGGTGAAGTAGTAGATTTGGTGGGAGATAAAGCAATTTCCAGCCCGGGCACTAGTGTGTCCGCTAAGGGTCTGTCCCCAGAAGAGATGGAGGACAGGGAGAGAGATAGGCGGCATAATATGGAGATGGCTAAGCTTAAAATGGATGGTCAGAGGGACCTAGAGAACAAGAAGTTAGAATTTGAGATTATGAAAATGAAACTTGAGCATGAGAGAATATTGAGGGAGTTGGAGATTAAAGCAAAGAGTATAGAGATCTCCCCCTCTGGTGGCAGCATACCTGTAGTGCATACTGAGAATAGGGTGTATATACCCAAGGAGGTTATTAAGGATTTCCACAAAAGTGAAGATATTGGGCAATGGTTTGCCGCTTATGAATTAGCCATGGTGTCCCACCGGGTCCCTGAGAAGGATTGGGGAGCGGGGTTGTGGGGACGCTTTGTGAGTGAGGGGAGGGATACCTTGTTGGACCTGCCCCCAGAAAGTCGAATGGTTTATGGCCACATGAAGGAAGCTTTGATGACCCGCTATGGTTTGACCCCTGAGATGTATAGGCAGAGGTTTAGGACCTGCAAGAAGCTAGAGAGTACCACGTGGGTTGAATATGTGTCTTTTTTTGCAGAGCAATGGAACGCTGGGTAAAAGGTAGCAAAGTAGAAACTTTTGAGCAGCTTTATGATTTGATTGCATGGGAGCATTTATCTAGTAACTGTTTTCCTGAGCTACGCCAGCACCTGATTGATTGCGAGCTGACTAACCCTAGGAAGCTTGCTGAGGAGGCGGACCGCTGGGTGAGCACCCGGGTTCACAAGGGTCCAGTGGGAGACTTCGCCAAAGGTGGGCAGGGTCCCCAGCAGAGAATGGGGGGGACAGGGGTAAACCGAGGGAGTTCCAAAGAGGGCCCCAAAGTAATTCCCAAGGGAACCAAGCAGTGGTGTCCCAGCCTCCCCAAGAGAAGAAGCCAGTGCCCCCGACAGGTAGGCCTGTTCAGAGGGGGCCCCTTACTTGTTTTAAGTGTGGTCAAGTGGGCCACAGATACTTTGATCCCCAGTGTCCTCAGAGGGATACCAATGCACCACCCCGTGCACCACCCCGCCAGCTTGCTAGTGTAGCCCTGGGAGGGGAGGAGATGGGTGCCCAAGGTGGGTGGGATCCCGTAGAATTGACCCTTGTCTCATTAGGAGACTTTGAGATGGTCCCTAAGCCTGCACTGCCTGCTAACACTAAAAAGTACAGGCAGTGGGTGACCATCAATGGCCATAGAGTGGAGGCTCTAAGAGACACAGGAGCCAGTATAACTGCTGTCAGCTCCCGGTTGGTGTCCAAGGAGCAGGTTGTCCCCCATGCATTCTACCCAGTAGTGTCCGCAGACAACTCAGAGAGCCAATGGGAGGTGGCTCAGGTTCCCTTTGAGTGGGGGGGGGGGTTTCAGGAACTCTTCAGGTGGCTGTGAGGCCCGCCATGCCTGTAGACTGTCTGTTGGGCAATGATTTAGAGAACTCCCCGTGGGCTACGGTGGAGAGGAAATCTCACTTGGAGATGTTGGGTCTGCCTGAGTGGGCGTGTGCTACCACTCGGTCCATGGCAGCCAAGGAGGATGTTGAGAAGGACCTGGAGCCTGAGAGTATGGCCCAGATCCCTGCCTTAGAGAGAAGGGGCAGGGGGCGCGGGAAGCCGGCCCCCTTGGTTCCCACGGCCCAGGAAGGAGCGGACCCTGAGGGGGATGCCCTGGAGCTTACCGGGGAGCAGATCGCCGAACTGGGGGACCTGCCTGAGCTGACCCATTGGCAGTAGGAAGGGGGATCCACCAGGGAGGAATTTTGTGAGCAGCAAAGAGTTTGCCCCTCTCTTGAGGGTATGCGGCGACAGGCTGCAGCCCAGGCAGAAGGTGACATGTCTGGTTCACATCTGATTTATTGGGAGAACAGTCTCCTGTATAGCGAGCCTAAGGCTGCTGAGCCGAGGTCAGCCCGTGTGCTGGTGGTACCCGAGTGCTTCAGAGCCTTCCTACTGGGGTTGGCTCACGACATTCCATTGGCAGGACATCTGGGGCAGACCAAGACCTTTGAAAGGCTGGCCACCCACTTTTATTGGCCCCAGATGCGCAAGAGTTCAGACACTCATTGCAGGACATGTGAGACTTGCCAGGCAAGTGGGAAGAGTGGGGGGAAGATCAAGGCCCCACTCCAGCCCTTTCCAGTTAGTACCCCATTCGAGCGAGTGGGCATTGACATTGTGGGGCCTCTGGACCCCAAGACAGCCATGGGCAACAGGTTCATCCTGGTCTTGGTGGACCATGCCACCCGGTACCCCGAAGCCCTCCCGCTCAGGACAGTGACGGCCCCCGTGGTGGGACGTGCACTGATGGGGATTTTCTCCCATGTGGGGTTCCCCAGAGAGGTGGTGTCTGACAGGGGGACCAACTTCATCTCCCAGTACATGAAGTCTCTGTAGAAGGAGTGTGGGGTAACTTATAAGTTCACCACTCCCTACCACCCCCAAGGTAATGGTCTGGTTGAAAGGTTCAACCGGACCTTGAAGAGGCATGATCATGGGCCTAGAAGAGCCCCTGAGGCGTAAGTGGGACGTCCTCTTGCCATGCCTGTTGTTTGCCTACCGTGAGGTGCCACAGAAGTCCTTAGGGTTCAGTCCCTTTGAACTGCTCTATGGCCATCCGGTTAGAGGACCTCTGAGTCTGGTCAAGGAAGGCTGGGAGCAATCTCCCAGGAAACCTCCCCAAGATGTATTTAGCTACATGTTGGCCTTCAGGAACCAGACTCGGCGTTTCAGAAAGATTGCTGAGGCAAATCTGGAAGCC
The DNA here is from genome assembly GCA_963921515.1 of Calotriton arnoldi. NCBI lineage: Eukaryota > Metazoa > Chordata > Amphibia > Caudata > Salamandridae > Calotriton > Calotriton arnoldi. The sequence goes on along the minus strand of CAWUFW010014179.1, from coordinate 368,935 downwards.
AGCCAGGAGGAAATGAAACGTTGGCACGACCAGAATGCCACTCTGGTCGAGTTTCAACTACATGCATCAACACTCATTCAGTATCATAAGCACAAAAGAATACCCCGAGGGCTCCGCCTACCTATCAAACCAATGTTATTCCGGTTTCAATTTAATAAATCTTTCATGGACCGTTGGTACGCCATATTAAATAAGTGTTCTCTTGATTTGATCTTATTAATAGTGGAGGAACTCTCTAAGACCATTAAGGAACTTGAAGAGGAAATTTACAACATTAAACAAGATTTATCTAAACGTATGGATTCAGAAGATTTGGCAACCACACTAGAACAAATTAACACCAAACTAGAGAACTACGGCAAAGATCTCCAAGAACGTAAACTTCGCAAATTCAAAAGGGATACCATCGACTACCGTTTAAATGAAGTGTACACATGGGCAGAAATGTACGCCCAACGCAGACCTTATAAAAGTCCCAATGCATCATCCGAGGAAAGTGTGGTGTCAGACCGAGAATTGCAGTCAACAAGACCACCTTTGAAAGCCAATGGAGCCAGAAGTGAACTACCAAGCACCAGTAACATGGGTAGAGAGTCCATTGAGAGTCACGCCACAGATTCCACAGAGTCTTTTTTGTCCAAAGGCCAACAACCCCCACATCCACCGGAATTTACAACAGGGAAACCAAGTGGAAGTTCGGCAAAACCAGGCGAGGACAAAGAAAAAACAAAGGAGAAATTTCGACAAAACTTGCGCAGTCAGAAACAATCATCATAAACATCCCTTCACATACGCTTAGTACCCAACAAATAAAATTTTTGAATAAAGGCACAACTTTTGTGCCAACCTACAAAACTTCTTTTTATGAAACTGAAATAGCTTTGTACCGTTTCATACGTACACTACGTCTACGCCACTTTTTTGACAACGTAGTGACTCATCCCATTACCAAAGAAGACCATGAGTTTCTCGAATTCAAACCAAAGAGCACATTCATACCACCAGTGTCTCACAAAATATTGGACTGTTTTGAATTTGCAGTCAAAAATGATCTAAAAAAATTGGAATACCACCAACACAACAGTCAGAATTTATCTAGAACCGAAAAAAACATCTTGAAGGATCTGGCTAACAATGAGGCACTGATATTTCAAGCTGCTGATAAGGGTGGCGCCTTGGTGATGATGGATGTAGCGTATTACCATAAAAAAGTTTTAGATCATTTAGCGGATGAAAACACCTATCTGAAATTGGACCAGGATCCAACCACAGCAATAGCTGAAGTGCTAAAAAGATTTTGGACAGAGCACAGGATATGGATTGGATTACAGGAAGAACAAAAAGTTTTTGATTCAACAACATCCCAAACGGCCACACATATATATGTTACCAAAGATCCATAAACATCCTAATGACCCTCCCTTCAGACCTATCGTGTCTGGGTGTGGGTCAATTTTTGAGCCTCTGGGTATTTACATTGACCAATTTCTTCAACCAATTGTACGCACATGGAAATCATATATCAGAGACACCACATATTTTTTATCTCACTTACACCAAATTCATTTGTCCAACATATCGGAATTCATGTTATGTACAATTGATGTCACCTCGTTGTACACCTCGATTCCTTTGCAAGAAGGTCTTGAAGCCATAGAATGGGCATTATTGAACCAACCAGAAATACGTGCTCATAAAGTTTTCATCATGGAACTGCTACAATTTTGTCTCCAACATAGCTATTTTCATTATCAAGGCGAGTTTTTCCTTCAAATCAGTGGGACATCTATGGGCTTTGGGGGAGCTCCCACATACGCAAATACATTTATGGCCGCATTTGAAGAAAAATACATATTTGACAACCAAAATTGGAGTAAGAATCTAGTTACATATCGTCGCTACATCGATGATATTTTTCTTATCTGGTCCAACACCGAAGCATCTCTCAAAGAACAAATTCAAATTTTAAACACCCGGAACAATCGCATCCAATTTACATTTAACATCAGTTCGACATGTCTTCCTTTTCTGGATGTCTTGGTGCAGAAATCCAATGCCGCCATTCACACTAGTGTTTTCATTAAACCCACGGATCGCAACAACACGTTACTGTTTCGCAGCTTTCACTCTCCAAAACTAATCCAAAACTTCCTGTACGCCCACATGATCCGATCAAAAAGGATTTCATCAACACCAGACAAATTTCAAGAGGAACTTACCAGGATCAAAACCAGATTTGCACAACGGGGTTACCCCACCAATATCATTCAACAAGCAGAACACCATATTCAAAACATTGATCGGTCTACTTTACTCACTACCAAACAAAAAATACCCACCAAACGAACGGTGTTTGTCTCTAAGTTTTCCACTAAATCCAAAAGCATTAAAAAAAATCATCCAAAAAAGATGGGAATTACTAGTACACGAACTCGACTTTGGCACATCATTTTCTCAACCACTTCGCTTACACAAGAAGCCAAAATCTGAAGGAATGTCTAACCAAAAAAACGTGCACTACCACCGTGAAACATACTGGGATGAAAAGATGTAGCAACTGTGTACATTGCAATAATGTCATGCAACAAAACTTTATCATTCACCCAAGAACAGGAGCAAAATTAAGTTTATACCATTCGTCTGATTGCAATACAACTCATGTAATTTATTGTATCAAATGTCCATGTGGCTACCTTTACGTTGGAAAAACTGAGCGAAAAATAAAAACACGAATTGGAGAACACAAAAGCATGATCAGAAACAGAAATACAAATTCCAATCTAGTAGTACACTGGATGGAACAAGGCCACAATATCACTCAAGTACGGTTTCTTATCATTGAAAAATTGTTACCCAAAGAAGGTATGGACTTGAGTAAAAACTTTCACAAAGAGAAGTGTTTTGGATCAGAAAATTAAATACCTTGATGCCATGTGGTCTTAACGATAAATTGGATCTAAGTTGCTTTCTGTAGCACAGCAACGGTAGAATAGTTGCACTCACCAGACATTCACATCTCACCACTACCTTATGTTTTTCAAGTACATAGATCTGTTTCACACAGTTAACATATTGTTCATCTGGGCATTTGAGAATCCGTAATTGCAGCATCACTGTTCTGGAATTTCTTGTTTACACGCAAATATACTGTTGTAGTGGATTTATGTTTTGATGATCATGAAATGATGTTGCGATATGTATATATTGGTTCACGTTCCACGTATTACATTGTCCAATTCTTGACACTTACTAATCCTATCGTTCCATCTCTATTGCACCTTCTATTTTACCTTTTATTTTACTTTCTACAGTAATATTGGGCATAAGGTGCCAGTTACGAGTTCCTGTTTGTTCATTCATTTATTTGTATTGAGTTACATTATTGGGCATTAGCAGTCTTGGCCGATCCGGTAAAAAAAGTGTGCGGGTGTATTTGGATACCGCTGTTGCGCCGTGGCAGTTTATTCTCTTTACATTTCCTTTGCGTTTTTCTATCTCCGTTTACATTAGGGCTCGTTATCTTGTGTATCGTATTTACCGTATTTACACCATTCTAAGATGGCGGATTCAGTTGCACTATGTTCAGTGGGTTCTCTTAGCGATGCATCACGTGATTGCATCAGTTTCGCGGGTTCCTTTTAAACGGCAGATAACGCCGAGTGATTTATTGTGACGGTTACTTATGGAGAGAGTTTACAGCAGTTTTGGTGAGTAACATTGTGGATTGGTCTGTATCACAGCCAGTATTCAGTGGAGATTGGGTCTCATGTTAGCTGTATGTTTTTATTTTATTATAGACGCCTTACGGAAGTGTTCCATATCAGAAGGTAAACAACATTGACAGATTGTGTGTGGTTTACCGGGAGACAGCTTGCTCGTGCACTTTCTTATTTTCCGTTTTTTCTTCATATTATTTCAGTCTTTTAGGTGCTTGGGGCATCGTGTATTGCAGCAGGTACTTTTTAATTCTTTCAAGGCGCTGTAATGTTGACTTTGTGTTCATGCAGAGTTTTGGTATTGAGCTTTGGATCTTTCTTTGCAGCTTTTGTGCCATTGTCAAGTGTGTTACAATTAATAATAGAGCTGTGAACTTTCTGGTCATTCTCAAGTAGGTGTCTGATTCCTTGTGTGCTTTTTCGTTTCTGTCTTTCTTACATCTGCTCTGTAACAGCACTGACTTTGTTTGTCTAATTATGCTTTAGTAAATTATTTCTTTATTTTTTTCACATTTGTCCTGTAGCAGCACTTATTCGGTTTGTTTAACCTTGATTCAGCACATAGAATCTGGTGATGGCAACTCTTCCACCCATAATATCACAGGATATTCCCCGTATAAAATTGTTGGGGGTGGTCTCACGTTTTTGGTAGCAAAATTTCGTATTATGAATCTATGTTATAATTCGCCATTTATGTAGCATGTATCTGAACATATATTTTTTGCATTGCAGCTGCCCCTGAGGAAGGGACCTAGGTCCCGAAATGCATTGGGCGGGTTAACATCAGTTGTGGGTAAGTTTAAAGTATCGTCAACGTAGAATTTTGATGAATGGATTGAATTCTGATAGATCTGTTATCAGACAACAAAGATATTATTAACTCATGTATGCAACTCGATGTATTTGTATTATTTGAGCTACTTATGCTAATTACACAACAAGAAAACATTGTTGAATATCATGATTCCGTGTATGAAGAATTATTTTTTCATTGGTTGAGCTTGTCAAAATTGCACTAAACTCAAAGAACACACAATCACAGTGCACATAGTTTTTCAAGTGAGTGCTCGCTTGATATTTCTTCACGTAAGTGGGACGTCCTCTTGCCATGCCTGTTGTTTGCCTACCGTGAGGTGCCACAGAAGTCCTTAGGGTTCAGTCCCTTTGAACTGCTCTATGGCCATCCGGTTAGAGGACCTCTGAGCCTGGTCAAGGAAGGCTGGGAGCAATCTCCCAGAAAACCTCCCCAAGATGTATTTAGCTACATGTTGGCCTTCAGGAACCAGACTCGGCGTTTCAGAAAGATTGCTGAGGCAAATCTGGAAGCCAGCCAGGAGGAAATGAAACGTTGGCACGACCAGAATGCCACTCTGGTCGAGTTTCAACCTGGTCAGAAGGTTTGGGTACTGGCCCCAGTGGAGCCTTGTGCGCTCCAAGATAAGTGGACCGGTCCATTTGAGGTGGTGGAGCGCAAAAGTCCAGTTACCTACTTGGTGGACTTTCAATCTCCCAGGAACCCCTTGCGGGTCCTGCATGTGAACCGCCTGAAGCCCCACTTTGAGAGGTCTGAAGTGGGCATGCTTCTTGCCACAGATGATGGGATGGAGGAGGAGAGTGAGCCTCTTCCTGACCTCCTGTGTGCAGGAGAGAAGGATGGGTCAGTGGAGGGTGTGATCCTCTCCACCACACTGACCCCTGAGCAGCAGAGAGATTGTCACCAACTGTTGGGGCAGTTTTCTGATTTGTTCTCCGTGGTGCCTGGTGTCACTGATTGGTGCGTCCATGAGGTGGATACCGGGGACAGTCCTCCTGTCAAGCACAAGGCTTACAGAGTGACTGACAGGGTCAGGGCTTGCATTAAGGAGGAGGTCTCCAAAATGTTTGCCCTAGGGGTGATTGAGTCCTCTAGCAGCCCCTGGTCCAGCCCCGTGGTCTTGGTACCAAAAGCTGCGACGCCTGGTGCCACCCCTGAACTTAGGTTCTGTGTGGACTACCGAGGTCTCAATTCGGTCACGAAGACCGACGCGCACCCCATCCCCAGAGCTGATGAGCTCATAGATCGGTTAGGGGCTGCCCGGTACCTCAGCATGTTTGATCTGACGTCTGGGTACTGGCAGATCGCCTTAACTGATGGGGCAAAGGAGAGGTCAGCATTCTCCACACCAGATGGGCACTACCAGTTCCGTGTGATGCCCTTTGGGATGAAGAATGCCCCTGCCACCTTCCAGAGGTTGGTCAACCAGGTGTTAGTTGGGCTGGAGGATTTCAGTGCCACCTACCTGGATGACATTGCAGTGTTTAGTTCCTCCTGGGAGGACCACTTGCGCCACCTCTGGGAAGTGTTGATGGCGCTGCGCAGAGCAGGCCTCACAATCAAGGCCAGTAAGTGCCAGATTGGGCAGGGTTCTGTGGTGTACTTGGGACACCAGGTGGGGAGTGGCCAGGTGGCACCCCTGCGGCCAAGATTGAAACCATCCTGGCTTGGGAGCCCCCAAGGACCCAGACACAGGTGAGGGCCTTCTTAGGACTCACAGGTTACTACAGGAGGTTTGTCAAGGGGTATGGCAACATTGTTGCACCCTTGACTGAGCTGACTTCCAAGAAGCAGCCAAAGATTGTGAACTGGACTGACACCTGTCAGAAAGCCTTTGATGCCCTCAAAACTGCCATGTGTACAGCACCCGTACTCCAGGCGCCCAATTTTGCTAAGGAATTTGTTGTCCAGACAGACGCTTCAGAGCATGGGGTGGGGGCCGTTCTGTCACAGATAAATGAGGAGGGACTAGACCAACCTGTAGCCTTCATCAGTAGGAGGTTACTTCCACGGGAACAGAGGTGGAGTGCAATTGAGCGTGAGGCATTTGCTGTGGTCTGGGCACTGAAGAAGCTGAGACCATACCTGTTTGGGACTCACTTCCGGGTTCAGACAGACCACAGGCCCCTCAGATGGTTGATGCAGATGAGGGGTGAGAATCCCAAGTTGTTGAGGTGGTCCATTTCCCTACAGGGTATGGACTTCACGGTGGAACACCGCCCTGGTACAGAACACGCCAATGCTGATGGTCTGTCCAGATTTTTCCGCCTTAGTGATGAGAGCTTCCAAGGGGATGGGTAGTTCTCCCCACATTTCAGCTGGAGGGGACACATGTTAGACCTGGCACCATTGGCGTGGGTCTCCCTTCCATTTTTCGCTGTTGTCCCCCTGTTTTTGCTGGTATTAGATGCTCTGGGAGCTGTGCCACTGCCCTTCAGTGCCACAGCGCGAATACTCCCTGTGTAAAGATGACATGTGAATTGGTATATCCATGATTGGCTTATTTGGTTTACCTGTTAGTCCCTAGTAGTGTGGCCTGTGTGTGCCCAGGGCTGGTAAACCAAATGCTGCTGGTGGGCCTGCAGCGCTGGGTTGCGCCACCCACAGAAGCAGCTTGCAAATGATGTCTCAGACCTGCCACTGCAGAGTCTGTGTGCAGTCCAGAACTGCCATCTTGACTGTGAAGTGCACCCACTTCCCAGCCCCTGAACCTTCCCTTGGCATCATGTAAGTCACCCCTATGGTAGGGTGCATTGTATGTGTAAGGTAGGACATGCCTTGGTGTGTGTAGCATGTCCTGGTAGTGAATTATACCCAATTTCGTTTTTCACTACTGTAAGGCTACCTGTTCCCCATAGGCCAGAATGGGCAGTTTGACTATTACATGCTATAGTCCTAACTGACCCCAGGAACATGGTAGAAAAACGAATTTAGTATGCCTGAGCTCAGAATATTAAAATACATCTTTTAGTGAAGTTTATTTTTATATTCTGTGTTTGAAAATACCACTTTTGGAAAAGTAGGTATTTTCTTGCCTAAGCCTTCCAGTGTGCTCTGCTGTTATGTGTATTGGCTGTCTGGTTTTGGAGGGACAGGGCAGGCTGAGCCAGACCTGGGTTGAATAGAGAGATCTGTGTTTGGAGTATGGGGAGAGGTAGCTCCTTGACTTGAATAGGGCTGTGCCTGGCAAGGTGAATGATGGCTCCACCTCCCACTGTGCGTCTGATAGCAGAACCCCTCTTCCTGAAAGGAAGGATGCAGCCTGGTAAACAAAGTGCTCCAGGACTGAACAGAACTGGTTCTGGCTAGGCTCAGGGACTTGTAGCTTTTGAGAACAAAGACTTTTGGGGTATAAATATCTGTGCTGAAACCCCTACAAAGTGTATTGCTCCTGGACATCAAGACGAACCTCTGTCCGTGTAACTGAAGGAATCTGCAGGAGGTGACTATCCTTGTGCTTGTGTGCTGTTTCTTGGATTGGCCTGCAGTGGTTACCATTGGACTTGGAAGAAGAGGGAAAAGGACTTTGAGAGAACTTTTATTAATCTTGCTAAAGCAATCACCCAAGGGCTAGGAGAGAGCTAGCCTCCTGTTGAAGTCTCAGGCACATCAGACTTCACCACCAGCCTCCTGATTCCTCCCAGCGAGGATTTCTATCTGCAGGTGAGGCTCCTGTGAGTTCCAGGGCCTCTAGTTCTACTACAGAGAAGAGAGTGCTGAAATCATCGCTAACGCACGTTTGCGAGCCGCCGCAGCCAAAAGCGCCCGAAAAATCATCGCGCTGCTGCCGCCGAGTGCTCGCAACCAAAGATCGAGTCATCGCACCGAGATCATCGCTTCACGACATCGCAGCGCAGACGCCGAGCGTCTGCCATTTTCATCGCATCGCATCAGGATCGTCGCTCCCTCGCTGAGCGCCATTTCTTCGCATCGCAACCCGATTGCACACGCAACAGGATCGTCGCCTCGTCTCCTCCCTTGCGGCAAGGAGTCATCGCACCAGCGGTCTAGCGTGCAGAAGTTTGTCGCATCGTCTCCACACGCATCAGCAGATCGGCGCATCATCCTCTCTCGCGGCAAGGATTTAACGCATCGCCGGCCTCGCGTGCAGAAATTCATCGCTACTGCTCCTTTGCGACAATTTGTTGACTTTGCTACGAAATCCAGGTACTTTGTAAGTAAAAGGGTCGCAGAGACCACTGCTTTGAACTGAACTCCTCTTTGCGCACTTGAACTATTTTTGCAGCATTCCAAGAGTGATCCTATTTGACAGTATTGTGGCTTTTTATCGTTATTGGTCTTGTGTTAAGTCTATATATAAAGATACTTATTTTTTATAACTCCTTGTGTGGTGTCCCTTTGTAGTGTTCCTCACTGTGTTACTGTGTATGGTCATAAATGCTTCACACACTGCCTCTGAGATAAGCCTAGCTGCTCGTGCTACGTTACCACAGGGTTGAGCAGGGGTTATCAAAGGGTGTGGCTCTCTTACCCTGACTTAGGAAGAAGGGTCCCTACTTGGACAGTGGCCAGCCACTGCCAACGAGAGACCCCCATTTCTAACAGTTATGGTCCGATAGTGTCTTAACCAAGGTATGTGGTGTGGGTGACCTGTGGTTGTAGAGAGGAAGCACAGAGGAACCAGTCAAGGAGGGAATGTAGTATGTGTGGGGGGGAGTAAAATGAATATTCCCTCATCCCTATATTGCGCCTGCGCCAGACAGCAGCAAGGTCCCAGCCTGTTGCAAGGTCCCAGCCTGTTGCCTTCTGCCGTAAGGCCTTAGGCTCTCGGGTCGGGCCTGCACTTGAAAGGGGGGGTGGGAACAGTCCAAAAGAACGTCCATCACTGCATTGAAATCCCCTCCTAGCACCCAGGGCAGGTGCGCCCAGTCTGCCTGCGTCATAGACAAGTGGGACAAAAACATGTACTGACATAATTTATGAATAAATGCTGTCTAGCACAATCGGTGCCCCTATCCAGGCTGCCATGCAACAGCATGTAGCGGCCCTGTATGTGAATTTTGGATTCTTGGACCAGTGCAGGGGTCTTCTGCCCACACCCAAATTGCAGCTCCCTTGGCATAAGCAGAGTATGAGGTGTGAAAAAGCTGACCCCTCCATTTTTTGTGTAGCTTCTGGGCTTCCAACAGGGTGAGGTGCATCTCCTGAAGGTAAGTAATGTGCACTCTCCTCCTATGTAGGTGTGCTAAAACCCTATGCCGCTTATGTAAGGATCCCAGTCCCTGGACGTTCCAGGTGAGTATGTTATAAGCATTCAGTGTAGTGGCCATGATAGTGTGTGTTCCAACAACCAGATTCAGTCCTCTGGTGTTGACACATTGCGCCCATATGATAATCATTGATGACAGACTTAAATATGAGAACCAACTTCCCCAATACACGGTCCAGCGATTAAAATTTGTTTGGCCAAGTAACTATGTAAAACAAACATAAGAAACAAAGAAGACCACAGGCCTACGCTTATGGGTTACATTGTCCAAGCTATGGCGTACGGAATATTGGCTTAGCAACTTTAACTGCAAACCAGCCATGTGACCGGACCCAGGCCGCAACTGATAGAGAATTGGTAATGTGATATTCGAAAATGGAGGAATATTATACAACCAGATCCCCAAGTACAACATAGGAAAGTGACAGAGTGAGACAATAGAGAGACTGCCTAATAAACAATCCCACCCCAGGGAAAGTATATAGTAAGATTAGAGGGATATCAGTCTGGGGCCCACAAGACCCATTTTATCAACATAGCCAGGTATCCTCAGCCCAATACCATGAGACTCAGTATCGGGGTATACTCACGACCCTTTAGCCCAGCAAGTCATTAGCCACCTGTGGTGTTATCAAGGGAAAGAGTGCCATGCTGCCATCTGTGTCTGAGTCCAAGGCACTGCCTCCCGATGAGCTGGAACAACGAGCCGTGGTACGTAGTGCAGTCACTAATATGGCAGACCTTTGATTCTCAGGGACCTGTTGGGGGGACGGCACAACTGTTGTGCGGTCTTTGGCAGCCATGCCGTGGCACCATCGCCGGAATTGACGTTAGGGCTTCGGAGGTGGTGCTTGCTGGTGGTCCTGTCTTTGTGAGTCCGGAAAGCTGTGGCTAGCCGTGTTCTAGCGGCCTCGGGGGTATCAAAGAAGTTGGATTGCTCGTGGAGAACTTTAAGTTTGGACGGGAAAATTAAAGCGTAAGTGAAACCAATTGTGCGGAGCTGACGCTTCACTTCCACAAATGAGGAGCGCTGATACTGAACTGTGAGGGTATAATCTGGTGAAGGTGCACAAGTCTCACTGTTTCCAATGAGCAGTGCATTCTCCCTCGCTGCTCAAAGCAGCTGGTCTTGGTCCCTATAACTGAGGACCTTTGCCACAATAGGTCACATGGGTGCACCGGGTATAGGCCTCTTTGTTGACAGAAGGTGCGCCCTCTCCACAGTGAAAAGGTGTGAGAGGCCTGTTGAGGACACCACAGTGCATAGCCAGATCTCTACAAATTGTGTTGGGTGGGGGCCTCCCATACCCTCAGCCAACCCCACTATATGTACGTTATTCCGGCGCGCCCTCCCTTCCTCGTCTTCAGCTCGATCTTGGAGCTGTTCCAATTGTCTTCGCAACTGAGACACTATAGAGGTTTGGTCGGCCAGGCCTAGCGCCAATGTTGACAACGATTTCTCGGTAGTGTGAACTCTGTCTGCTAACTTACGGTGTTCATCCTTGAGGAGGCTAATGTCTGTGGTGATAGCCCTGAGTTGCTGTTCGATAGCTGCTCTAGAGTCACGAATCTCCTGTAGGATAATGTCCAGATTGTCTACAGGGGGCGCCCCTATTGTGGGGGTATACAATCTGCTGGTGTTAGAGTAGATGAGCAGTATGAGGGAGGGCACGAGAGTGAAAGCTTTTATCCTGGCCAGGGGGTTTGCGCATGGTGCGACTCATTACGATTGCTTGCCCCTCAACAATAAGGGCGTGATGCCACACAGTTTAGACCCAGATGGGCTGGGGGTCCCAAAAGTTTCAAGTGTCCTGTCCTCTGAAGCTACCCTGGGAGTTATAGGTAGCAAAGGGGCCCGTGTTGGCTTCCACCCATGAGCAGATTGCGTGCCCTTGAGGATGTAGGTACTAGGGGTGGGCGGTGAACTCTGCTCTGCCAGTGGAGATTGCAGAGTTTTTCCAACTCTGCGGTCCGCTGGGAACGCAGTTTGGCAAAAAACTCTGAATCTGCCGCGTGGCGGAGTTTGCCCCCATGTCCACCCCTAGTATTGTTACTTTACATGTTTTAATTGTAAGAGGGGTAAAAAACAAAGGCCATGCAGCTAAAGCCAGATCAGAGGATTTTAAGGGGTTTTCACCTACCACCTTGTCAGGCTCTGTGCCCCCTTCACCCTGACGAGAAGGATGAAGAACGACCTCACCTCATTAGCCCGCACCTCTGCTTTATTTCCAGCCCCCAAGCCCCACCGGTGATGTACTCTATATAGCAGAGGAGGACCCAGAGGTTTTCTGCTATGGGCCCTTTAAGACCCAGCTGCCGGACGCCGACGAGTCCCGGAGCCACGCCCCCTGGAAGCCCGAAACACCAAAGCCGGGAGGAGGAAGACGGAGAGGAGAGCCGAGAATGGAGTAGCCCGACGTCGTTGCTGAGTGAAGGACGACGTAACCAGCAGATCGAAGACGGTGTAAGGCAGTCCCGGGCGGAGGAAAACACCGGAGAGGTTTCACGAAAGTCGGAACCCGACCTCGAGACACAGACCCGAACGCCAGGAGGCCAACAACCCCACGAGCCACCCAGCCGCGTTCCAGGAGGAGCGTGGCTCGCACAGGTGCATGCCCGGTTCCTGGGGAATGGGAGGCGGGTAGAGGAAAAGACCCGGTCTTTCCTAGGGGGGAACCCTTGAAGCGCACTTCTGGGCATTGCTTGAGGCCCGCCTGTTTGCTTTCTTGATCACATGGGTGACGGTCTGTTCTGCAACACCGTCCTGAGGACCTGCATGACGGGTGTAAAGTTCCCCCACTCCCTTCCCTGCATTTATACACGTTATAGCGCGTAGCGCTGATACATTGTTTCTTTTCTTTTTTTTGGGGTTTGGCCTTCCTGCCCTGGACACCCGTGGTGGAGAAGATACCAGGGAAGACACGTTGCTATTCCTCTAGAAGAGGAGGACACTTTACTTTACAGTTGTTATTTGGACAATAAAAGTATCTGAAGGCACTATTCCGTCTCGTATGTCCTACAACCCGCTACACACCTACCTATTGAGAAGAAGTGTGCAGAGTGCCAAGAAGACGTGAATGCAGCAGAATGCTGGATACTAGCTGCACGCGTCCCTGATGGCATCTATGCGTAGCATTTGCCTCAGAGTTTCCTGAAGCTCTTTCAGAGCTGTCCCCCATGTTTGGCACTCGTGTGACCCAGACTTTGTGTGACCGGGTCACTTAAGCCCTCAGCCTGCAGCCGACCTAGTGTGTTGTGACACAGCCCCTTCCAAATCACCCTCCCTCCCCATATTCCTGATGCGCCTATTCTGGCCAGGGAAATTGAAGAAGGACTAGCGCACCTTTCAATTAATCAAAGCCATCTTTGTGCGTGCCTTCTGTGTCTTACGTTCTAGACAAAAAAAACTGGTGCAGTGAGAGGGTGGTGGCAGAACGCGGACAGATTGCAGAGCCCGTGAAAGATCTCAAGACTGGATGATGCTTACAGTGTGTTGTGAGGTGCAAAGAAAGAAATGCAGGTAAGGAACATAATCCTGTCTCGGCTGTCTTGCAAGACACAAACCTGACACCGAGTTCACCCCACAGGATAATACACGTGTTGTGGGCGGGTCTGAATGTGAGCGCCCTCTCCACACCCCTAGCTACCCCTGGGCAGTGTATGAATGTTTCCTGGCTCCCGCCAGGAACGGCCTTTCACCATAATCAGTTAACTGGTCACAAGTATAGTTTGGGCTTCTACCTACCTCCTCCTGGGAGGCCCATGTTTTTTTTTGCATTCACAGCTTCCATTATCAGAGGTCAGTAAGAGATGCAACGCCAGGGCACAAGTCCTAAAAAAAGAAGTGGGGGGACGCTCCAAGTTAGGTGGTGTCACCGGAAGTGACGTCACAACAGGAAGTGACATCACGAAATGTAGTTCTCTCTAATTAACAAAGGTTACAAGGCGATGGGGGCAGGTTCAAAGGGCAAAGCAGAATGTTTACGTTGGAATTCGTCACCGTATTGACACTCAAAGGAGCGGGGAAATTAAAGCTGCGCTTGTTCGGTGCGTATTTATTGCCCACAGTAAATTTGCCGGTCTCCGTCTGAAATGCGTGAATACATACTGACCTTTTCTAATATACGGCCATGAGCGCCCGTCTGTCATACTGAACGGCTCCATCAACGTGAAACAACTTAAAGAGCTCTGTTCGCCTTCTCTCGACAATAGGAGGTGAGGTTTGGTGAGTGCTGAGCGCACGCGCAGGTGCAGACTCGGGTACCGGCTCCATCTTTTGGGCAGGGGGGATGGCGTCCACCCGGTAAAAACCCAGAAAAATAAGTGGGGGGACACCGTCCACCCGCGTGGTACCCCGACTCGAGCCCTGTGCAACGCAAAGTGCTTTTGTATGTCTTTTCTTTGGATCGCCGTGCCGTCCTGCCTGCCAGCATGGCACGAGGACACAGGCCGTCATCTGAGCACTTCGGCCTCTCTCCCGTTGTGAGAGTTGCTCGACAGAAACACATTAGTACAGTGTACAGCAATGCACTGAAAGGCAGTGGAAGCAATTTATTTTAACAGTGCATTTCATAGTTGACCGACAATAGCTGCTTTGCCTTCAAGCAATTTTAAATATTCATTCAGTTTTTGAAGCGCTTGATAACGTCACTTTTGCAGCAAGGATGTGCACCTTCTCTATAGAGAATGAGTTGTTAGAATTTTCTTGGGTGGAGTGGAACTCCGCAGAATTCCACTGAGTTTTTATGCAACTCTGCAGAATCCCGTGTAGTGCAACTCTGCGAACTCCGCCCACCCTTAGCAGGTACCTAGGTAGGGTGCCAGAGTCTGCACAATGTTCATGGGTGGCTGAAGACGTAGGTACGCAGTAAAGGCCACATTCGCATTACAGTGGGCACCAAGTGCACGCGCCGGCCTATCCACGAAGTAGGCCTGTATATCCTTCTGGCCGTCTATGCGGCGCCGCCGTGCACTATCCGACCTCACAGGCTTTTGGCGAATAGGGGGGGCAGGCAGTTAAGACGTGTATTAGCCCGAGGCGTGCCACCGCAGTTCCAATAGCGACATCAGGGCATAAAAGTATAGTACAAGCAAGGACCCTGCAAGTCAAGGGAAGTAGAAATGCAGGTAAGTCACATCACTTCATGTCAGCAGGGCCATGCAGTAGGACCGACAAAGACAGTTAGGTCTGGAGTTAGCACCCGTGGTCACTGAGAATGTAGGCCGCGTCAGGCCGCAGGGCAGCCAGGGAAAAGGAAAGGCTGCGCCGGCCACGTCTGCATCGGGGGACCAGGCACCACTTCTCTGGAAGTGCCTTAGGCCTGCAAGTCATACGGGCAGCTGGGTCATCTGGGGGACCCCAGAACTGTAGGCAACGGCTCCATTGACCTCATCCAGCGCCGCAGGTGAGGGAAGACTGCAGCAGGCGTCTGAGACGGCGATCGGCCATGTGGGCCGCCAGACGATACGGGACCAGTTCAGACAACTGGACCTAGCTACGCAGGATGCAGCAGTGTCAGCAGGTCCTTCGTGGCTGCAGTAGCAATCAGTGCAAGTGCCTCTTACTAGTAATCTGTGATCCCTCAGGGCCCGTTCTCAATCAGACAGTGCGGGCCTAAGGCAACCACGTCACCAATATGGCCCGCCCTCTGTAGCCAGGTCCACACCGCCAATCCTCTTCGTGTCTCATCCCAGAATGTGGGATCAGTTGTGGGTGGTGTGGGAGCACTTGGCATCACCGCGGGTTGCGAATGGCACCTGGGGCCGCTGGATTCCAGGGTTTTATGGGTCTGTGTCCCGGAGCTGAAGAATTATGCGTCCGCCATCTTTTGCGGTTGGACATGCCCCCCCGGAAGATCACATGCTTTATGAGTAGAGCTTCTATGAGAACTTTGCTCATAGGCTGCTGAGGAGGAGGAGAGACACAGGTTTTGCAAATCCTTTCTTTAGCTTCTATGAGGACAGAGGAAGTCTCTGGAGAGTCTGTATTGATAACTCTGGACTCATTAAAGAGGGTGGGCGAATTAGAATAATTCATTCTGGACTAAATGCTAACCCCTTCAAGAGGGGAAAGCAGCCCATGCAAGGTCAACATAGGGCTATTATCATAACCTCTACATTTACTCTGTCAAGATGTGCTAAGAATCTGGCTATCAGGGAAATGGGAGGGAATGCATACTAAAGAAGAAGAGGCCAAGGAGGCATCAGTAAATCCACTCTTCAAGCTCCATTTTCAGAAAACCAGGTTAGAAAACAGGGAGCCTTTCTAGCATTTGCAAATAAATCCCTTCTGGAACTGCAAACTATAGACAAATATGCCATAAAACACAAGGTGTCCAAAAGCAATTCATGATAATAGGGAAACACCCTTCTTACACGGTCCGCCCCTATATTTTCCACCTCTTTGATGTGGCTGGCAGAAAGGGATAATAAGTTCAGCACTGCCTCGCAAGCTATCTGGAAAGCAAGTGACGCCAGGGCTACAGACCATGTCTCTGACTGGCGATTTTTATATGATTTTGTTACACTGTTGTCCGTTCTTATCAGAACTACTTGTCCCGAGAGATGAGGAGCACAATATTTCAAGGCTCTTAGAATGATTTTTAACTCTCTTCAATTGCATAATTGTTTGTTTCCTCTCTGCTGGGAGCCACTAATCCTGATCCCTGAAAGAGCCCAGGGTTGCGCCCCACTTATTGGAACTTGCATTCAATGTAAGAACCTTTGGTGGTGGGAGACACAGCGATACTTCCACCTGTAGGTTCTCTGACAACAACCATCACTGTAAGGTCTCTCTTATCCCTGTGGTTACTGGAACTAGGGTATTGACATTACTGGATGGGGGAACCAATGAAGAAGTATATGTAGAATGAGAGGACTCTGATGCAGTCTTACCTATGGTGCTACAAATACATATGCAGCCTCAAACAGAACACAAAACAAAACCCAGAAAAGGTCATCTCCAACGTGACTCATCCTAAATTAACTGAAGAAAAAATCATAGTCTGTTCTCCTGCACCTGTAGCCAATTTATGGCAGGTGCAGTAAGTCAGCTTAACAGGATCAGTGCATGTTTTAGAAGCTTCATTGTCCTTGCTTCTGTTATGGAGACTTGCCTCAATATAGTTTGAAATCGATCTTCAACAAATTCTATGACGTGGGAGGGTATCAGATTGGACTTTGAATAGTTTATTAAAAACCCATGGCTTTGTAACAGAAGGCATACATCCTTGCTATCTCTCTGCTTGAAAAGATATGAGAGCATGAACCAGCTAACAAGGGTGAACTAAAACCCTGCATTGTGTGGATAAGCTACCAGTGGTGCTGAAACATTTGTGAACACTCTTTTCGATTAATTAAGCCCAAATGGTAGCGCCTGATACTCAAGATAGAGACCTTTCACACTAAATCTCCGGACCTTCTGGTGTAGTGTCTGAATGGTATATTTAGATAAGTATCCTTAAGTCTACTGAAGTAATCCGCTCCCCTGGACTGTTCTTGAATTGGATGGTCTTGACAAAGTGGCTCAATGGTTTCAAGTCAATGATGAGTCTGAATTTTGTGACGGTTTGGTGACCACTTGAGTAAACACCCAGACCCATCTCGGCCTTCTTATGAAACAATTCCTCAATCCCTCGAAGTAGATCAAACTGCTTGAAAGGATTTCTAAGCAAAGATGCATGAATAATGCCTGAATTAGGAGGGTTGTTATTGTATTCCAGTAAATAAGCTTGCCCAATGATGTCTAAAATGGAGGCATCTGATACCGATGCTTCTCAGTCGTGTAGAAGCTGAGATAGCCTCTCTCCAATGGGTGTGGGAACAGGCAAGGAATTGCCACAGCCAGACTGCTGTCTTCTTTTTGTGGAGGAGGAAAATGTGTCTGTCTTTTGTTTCCTAAAGGATGACTGAAAATGTTCTCTTGGAGGTCGATGCTATTTTCTCTAGTGGTGTTTCCTTGGATAACATCTAAGCATGGTTTTGATGATTAAAACCACACTTAACAATTTCTCTAACTGATCCCCAAAGACAAAAGAACCACTAAATGCAGCTTTACTACTGTCAGCAATGTTAGTACTGATTGCAAAAACAGCCACCTATAGCTCATCACCATATACATTAGAAATCAATATTGTCTGCATTTCCATATGTGCAGTGGCGGCCGGCATGACTCACGGGTGGCGGGGAAGGGGTGTGGGGGGGTTGTCAATGCAAAAAAAATATATATATACACTTACCTTGCCGCCGGGTCCCGCGACTCTGCTCCTGCTCTCCTCGTGGGACTCGCGGCACAGCCAGGTTCCCCTGACCAAGCGTTGTGATTGGTAAGCACCCAGGTTTCTCCTGACCAATCACAACGTGTGTTGAACGTCCTGGTTCAACGATCAGCCAGGGAATGGGGGCCTGGGCATGTTCTCCACGCAGGCTGTAATGCAGCCTGCATGGAGAACAGGGAAAGTGTGCATGACTGTTTTGGGCGGCCCGAGAGGACCGGCCAAACAGTCATGTGCACTTAGGTGTGGACAAACCACTTCTCCCCTGCTCCGAGAGCAGAGCAGCCCTGCCCGCCCACAAAGGAAACATAAAATGATAATAACTCAAAGTTATTATCAATTTATATTTCCTTTACTTTGCACTGCTCAAAAGCTGTGGTGCGATGCTCCTCCGCCATAGCGGAGGAGCCGCCACTGCATATGTGCCAACAGGTCCAAACAATCTTTCTCAGACTGCAAATCTGGAGATAAAGCCTGATAGTCTTTGAGTGAAGAACGTGAAGCATAAGCAGCACAGAGAGCTCCTCTAATTGCCAAATTTATCTTCCAAAAAAAACCTTTCTTAAGAGCAAATTCCACTTGCTTCTCTAAAGAATCACTGACAGAGATATCTGAAACCACTGACAACTTTCTAGCTAGTTTGATCAACTTGAGATCCAAAAGAACAGGAGCTGGGAGATCTAGTTCACTCCTAGCAAAGAAATAAAGACTGGAGAGACATCTGGATAAAGCAACTTTTTCAGGATTTTTCCATTCCGTTAACATCAAGGGGCATATTAGCAAGAAGAGGCGATAATCATCGCTAACCCTGCTTAGCGTGATTTTTATCGCCGGCTATCGCTGGAATATATCGTCACGCTAACGCTGTATTAGCAACGATTAGCGCTATGGAGATGAATATTCCAGCTGATAGCGGGGAAATGGGCCAACATCGCTGAAAACCAGCGATGTTGCATGGAGAAGGGAGAACACCTGCTGATACGACCCTGTGGTCGCATCAGCATCATCCACCCCCATGTTAGGTATGGCTAACACCTGCTAATTGCAGGTGTTAAATAAGATGGCGACGCCGTTAGCGACTTTTCACGTCGCTAAGTGGGGCCATGGGCCACCTAGCTATAGATTATAGGCCTGTTAGCGAAGTGTTTCCCAGGTTTGTTCGTCGGAACGCCCACTTTGCATGTCATTAGCGATAAATATCGCTGACATGCAAAGCGGTAACAACGGGCGTAACGCCCGCAAACTGTCGTTAACTGCTGTTAGAGACAGTTTGCTGATAGGGCTGATATAAATATCGCCGCTTAGCGGCAAAGTGCCGCTTAAAGTGGGCGATAGTGCCCTTGCTAATATGCCCCCAAGGGGCATATTAGCAAGGGCACTATCGCCGCTTAGCGGCACTTTTGCCGCTAAAGCGCGATATTTATATCGCTCTATCAGCAAACTGTCTCTAACAGCAGTTAGCGACAGTTTGCGGGCATTAGCTCCGTTTACCGCTTTGCATGTCAGCGATATTTATCGCTAATGACATGCAAAGTGGGCGTTCCCGCCGAACAAACCTGGGAAACACTCGCTAACAGGCCTATCGCCTATTAGCAAGGTAGGCTATGGCCCCAGTTAGCGACGTGAAAGTCGCGCTAACCGGGTCATCGCCATTTATTTAACACCTGCAATTAGCAGGTGTTAGCCATACCTAACATGGGGTTGATTATGCTGATACGACCACAGGGTCGTATCAGCAAGGTGTTCTCCTTTCCATGCAACATCGCTGGTTTTTCAGCGATGTTGGCCCATTTCCCCGCTATCGCTGGAATATTCATCGCCATAGCGCTAATCGTTGCTAATACAGCGTTAGCGTGGCGATATATTCCAGCGATAGCCGGCGATAAAAAAAATCACGCTAAGCAGGGTTAGCGATGATTATCGCCTCTTCTTGCTAATATGCCCCCAAGTCTTTTATCAACGTATTTATTGGCAACCTTCGAAGAGGAATTACTTGCAACTGCTGGAACATGTATGACTTGGTACCCAGTCTCTATGTGAAGATGTTCATTATTCACCAAATACCTGAACAAGGACTGCATGGAAAAACTTGCCCCTCTGTACTGGTTCAGGGTCAGGCTCTTCATATGTCACATATTTAGGAGATGGGTATGAAGATATTGAAGCAGGAGATGACAAGTGCCCTGCGAAACTGAACAGGGAGAAGATAAAAAGAAATGTTTCCCAATGGAGTCTCCACAGTCGAAGTGGAGGGCTGTAATGCTTTTATTTAAGATTTTATCAAAGTCTGTATCTGAATTTGAATTGCAGGAGAAGCATCAGGCTCAATTCTTCTTCTTCTAGCGGCACCTTCTATCTCTTCTAGTGCTCTAAAGGAGGCATGGTGATTTTTAGCTGAGTGCTAGGACGGCTTCTTCATCACAGCCTCCTTAAGATACCCTGACAGTTATCATCCTCTTTCCTTATATATCTGTGGCTGAAACATCTCAGGCTGCAATTCACTACCCAATTAAAAATATCACAGACATAAAAGAGGGAATAATCAGATGCTGCAGCCATATAGACAGGAAGAAGATAAAGTAGAGACAACCTCAACCTGTCACTGAAGGCAGCACATTCAGTAGTACAAGGAGGTAAAGAATGGCCTTATCTTTATAACTGAGTATTAAAAAATAAAGTAAGTATCCATAACAAGCATTTGCAATGCAATCGGTCTCGCCTTTGGGACCTTAAATGTATTTAGCTATGCAGCACATTAGCCTGGGTGGTGAAACATCTACTGTTCTTTAACATGAAGGGAAAGTAAGCATAAAACTGCGTGACATGCCAGGTATGGGAACACATGGAGAGAAACATTGCCTTTCAGCGGGAAATGGTATAGTCCAAAGCTCTGTTTTTAATATAAAAGCAGGGCCTTCGGTTGTCATATCACTGAAAATACAAGATTTGAAAAAAATATTATTGTCTACGAGTGCTCGTGGAAGACAATTTCTATGGACTGGAATCTAGAGAATGCTAAAGTGATTTTGGTATTTACTGACCTCTGCAGGTCGTTTTCTATCAAGAAAGTTAAATAGAGGCAGTTGCCAGAAAATAAAAAAGAAAGTCCCTCAGCAGAAAGCAATTCTGGTATTTTACTGACCTCTGCTGGTCGTTTTCTATCAAGACAGTTCAATAGAGGCAGTTGAACAGAAAACAAAGTCCCTAAGCGGAAGCAGACAAGTCCTAGGCTGATCTCCAGAGCCCACAAAGTACATACACATATAAGATATACTAAAGTATATACTAAAGATATACAAGAGGTCTCGAATGCTCGACCTAAAAAAGGGCTGACTCTCCCTAGTGCAGGGTCTAAATATTCTTAAAACCCAAACTTCTTCAATAAATATTGCAAAAATGCGAAAATATTAATGAGCTGATCTGATAAATTTTCATATCTAACTGCTATCTGGGAAAGATGCTTGTCTAGCAGCACGCTGACTCAGCACTGCCAATGTCTGAGATGTGCTGTTACAACCCACCTTTAAAAGACACCTTCATAAGGAACACACAACAAGGTAACCTGACCAGCAAGGTCTGCGTTGTTTTAACAAACACACTGGGTGTGTTTACTGTTTACGCCTCAATGCATCTAAAAAGTCATGACGGGGACCACACCCCTGATATTTTGTAACAAACTGCTAAGCGATTGATGAAGTTACAGAACAGAAAGGAGTCTATTCACAAAAGTAAACGCAAATCCACAAGAGTAAATTTACTCTTACCCTTTTGAGTAACTATTACTTTGGTCTATTCAACTTTATTTTCTGGGTGTAAGGTTACTCAAAAGTGTAGACTTACATGTCACAACCACTGAAGCAGGGTGGAGACTAATTTACACGTGTAAAGTTACTACAACTAAAAAGGAGAAGTAAAAAGACCAGCAACACACATGGCCAACCACTGATACTGACTGCAACACCCTTCCATAGCAAATAATGGCAGCATGGACTTTTTTTTTGTTTGAAAAACTTTATTAACATCATCAAGGATATACAATTTTGGAAATAATTGTAAGACATCACATAACTTATTGGCAGCAAAAACGTGTAAGCATTTACGACAGTAGTACTACGTGCCTATCAATTTGATACTTAGCACACATCTTCCATAATCAGACATGCGAAAACATTAACCTGGAGGGCCTCCGGAAGCTGTGTTTTGTGGTGTGATGTGTGTGAAGAAACGTGCTGGGTTATGTTGCCCAGACCTCATGCAGTGCTCAGAGTTAGTCTAGCTGCGGGTAGGCGCGGGAGTAGGCGTGCCCAGCGGGCTGATAGTGTGTTGGCGGAGGTGTCGTGAATGGGTCCCAAATGCACTGAAGGCAACTCGCCGGCGGCATGAGGTCCCAGAAATTATTCAGCTGTGTTTGGTAATGTGTTACATCAGCCAGTCATGCCTTCTTTGTAGGCGCCGGTCTGCCCCCCAGTGTATCGCCACCATTCGCGTGGCCAGCAGCAGCAGCATCGCTACGAGCCGGCGGTGTGTAGCCACAGTTTCCTTGTCGTACCCAAGTAAGCACAACAATGGGTAAGGTGGGGTCAGGTCCCTTGTGATGGCACTAACCATCTCGCATACGGACCACCAGTAGTTCGCCACCCTCTGACAGGTCCAGGCCAGGTGTAAAAAGGTAGCTTCCGGCACAGCCCAGCGCAAGCATCTCGCGTCACTAGACAGTCTGATCTTGTGTAAGTATATGGGGGTGCGATACATTCTATGCAGAAATTTAAAATGGATCAGACGCAATCTATAATTGGGGGAGAGGCGTTCTGTTTGCCCGCAGCAGTAGAGCCATTGCTCATCAGGTATTTCCTAGCCTGGCTCTAATTCCCAGGCCTGGCGAGCCCTCGAGGTATCCAACTGGGTAGCAGTCATCGTTAAGGAGTAGAGTCGGGTAATAAGTTTACGTGGCGAAGGGGTTGTGTGTATATATTCTAGTGCTGCAGTAGTTTGGGGGGGGTAAGGAATGAAGCATTTACAGTTCTGCACATCGATCTGATTTGATAGTATAAAAGTGTGTCCAGCAAAGTGATCTCCCTCGTGTCTGTACTAGTGAATGGGGGGAGGAACTGGCCATTCGGGTACAGGTCAGAGTATGTTTTGATGCCCAATGTCGCAGCACGCCACGCCATGCCACTATCATGCAGAAGGGGGAAGGAGGGGTTAGCTGCCAGTGCGGCGGATGGCACATAGAGCTGGGGGGTACCAATCTGTCTTCGGACGCCCTCCCATGCCTAGTTCATGCACTCAATTGTGTTTATTTCGGCCCTAGGTGCTTTAAATGGCTGGAACAAGACTGTTTTTAGCGGCCATGGGGAGATCTGATCACTTTCTACTGCCAAGTCTGGCTGGAACGGTGTGGGGTATAGCCAAAAATGCAAATAGCTCCCCTGGGCGCAGAGGGCGTATAGCTTTAGGTCTGGTGCGCCCAAACCACCGCGTGCCGGAGACAGTGTGAGGATTTCATACGACACTCTGGGCTGCTGACCTGCCCATGCTAGTGTGATCATGTTGGAGCGCAGTCTTTTAAAGAACTGTGCCATGAGGGGAAGCGGGATATTAACGAAAAGATATAAGAATTTCGGTAGGACCACCATTTTTGCTATCGCTATGTGCCCGGCAAGGGAAAGCAGGAGTTTATTCCATATTTGTATGCGTGCCTCAAGCCATTCGACTGCCCAGCCATAATTTGCCCTCCACAACTCCTCAAGGACTCTACACAGCCATATGCCTAAGTATTTAGTCGGTTCGGATGCCCATTTTAGTGGGTATTCCGTTTGATAGGTTCTCGCGGCTTCAGTTAGCGGGAAAAGGAGCGATTTTCTCCAGTTAATCTGCATACCAGAATAGCCCCCAAAGCGGATCACTTCCCCTCGTAATGGGATCTAGGTTTTTGCGGGGCTCGCGGATGTAAAGGGTAATGTCATCAGCGTACATGGACACCACCAATCCCCGTGTGGTGATGCTGATACCCCGCTCCGCGTGGTGCTGGCGCAATCTAGCAGCCAGCGGTTTCATCGCTACTGCAAACAAAAGCGGGGAGAGGGGGCATCCCTGCCTAGTTCCACGTGTGATCGCAATGGGATCTGAGACATGACCAGTCAGTTTGATAAGCGCCGAAGGGAAGGTATATAGTAATCTGATTTTTTGGATGAAGCGCAAGCTGAAGCCCAGACGTTCTAGGAGAGGGAAGAGAAATGACCATTTGAGGGAGTTAAACGCCTTGGTGGCATCAAGGAGTGCCGCTACTGCCCGTAGAGAGGGGTGAATATGGCGAATGACAGAGAAAATTTTGCGGAGGTTGTGCGACGTGGAGCTTCCCGGAATAAATCCGGACTGATCGGGTCTTACAATTGTGGGCATGAGGGGCAAAAATCGGTTTGCCAATAACTTCGCATATATTTTATAATCTATATTTATTAGTGATAGGGGGCGATAGGAATCACAGAGTTCAGGGGGCTTGTCAGGTTTGAGTATGGCTATAATTATTGGTTCCCGAAGGGTTGGAGGGAAGCGGCCTACTGACAGTGAGTCCTGGTACAGCTCGATGAGATGTGGGATGAGTATAGTGGCATATTCTTTGTAAAAGGCAAGCGTGAGTCCATCCGACCCAGGAGCTCTATCTCCAGGAAGGCTGGCAATAACTTGTGTGATTTCCTCCAGCGTGATAGAGGCGTTTAGGTATTCTCTATGCCCATTATCTAGCCAGAGCAGTTCTATGGAGTCAAAATAATACCGCAAGGCATCCTGCTCGCTTCCCGCGCAGGCGGTGTATAGTTGGGTGAAGAAGGTCGACATGACCTCAGGCAGTGCTGCTGGGGATGTAATCGACTTTCCAGTATTGTCTAACAGTTTAAACACGTAGGCAGAGGCATGCGGTTTCTGCAACAACCCCGCAAGTGTTCTACCATGGCGTTCTGCCTCCCCATATCGTCGGGCCTTTGACTCCCGCCCCAGGTATAGTACCTTAGTCTCCGCTTCCGCTTGGAATTCGGAGAGTTTGTTTTTAATGTCTGCTAATATGGCCGACTTGGGATCTTGATTGTATGCCTGCTCCATTTGTTGGATTTCAGCCATGAGTTTCTTTAATGTTCCCCTGATCGCCTTTAACACTTCCGACTGTCTGGAAATTAATGTCACGAATCACCACCTTGAACACATCCCAGAGTGAGGAGGGAGATTCCACTGATCCGTCGTTCAAGGTGAAATAGTCTATGATATCTTGCCAGATCTCCTCTTTGAAAGCCGCGTCACGGAGCGCGTGCGGGGGGAGTCACCACGAAAAAAACTGTGGCAGAGTCTAAGGGATCCAGAGGGACAGGCGCACTGGGGAGTGATAAGAGAGAGTACGTGGTAAATGCTCGGCATTTGTGGTTCAATCGGCTACGTCCCTGGATACTTACCAGAAATCTATGCGGGACCAGGAGCCATGGGCGGAAGAGAAGCATGTGACTTCGTGCTTGTTAGTGTGTACATGGCGCCAAATGTACACTAGCTCGTAATCAGCAATGAGCGTGTTTATTGCTTCAGCAGCCCGTGGGTGTTGCAGCTTATCACCCGAATGATCTAGACGCTCTTGCAGTGCGACGTCAAAGTCCCCTCTCCATTCCACCGGGCTGGGTCAAAATCTAACAGCTGTCTCCAGATTTTGGGGAAAAAGTCAGGGTCAACAGTATTTGGCCAGTATACTGCCGCCATAATCATTGGTTGTGCATATAGTGTGCCCACCAGAATGACGTATCTACCGTCTTTATCTATTAGGGAGTCAGTGGTGTATTATGGCAATCCCTTCATGAGGAGAATAGTAACGCCGCTGGCATAACTGGAATAGACAGAGGAGTAGGATTCCTCTCACCATCTGGACCTGAGACGGGCTGTGAAATTGGTGGACAAGTGAGTTTCTTACAGGAAACAAATATCTGCACAGTGGCGCACTAGATATGCGTGTATTAATCGGGATTTGCGGTGATCATTAAGGCCCCGCACTTTCCATGTCAAATACGTTACATTCGCCATGCCAGTAGTTAGTTAAAGCGCGTGTATCAACATAACTCGTGGTGTACCTAATATGAGCGTGTGTACGTTGCGCCTTATTGTCGTGTTTAGTGTAACTTCCCAGTTTGATTATTATTTCGGAACAGAACTTGTAAAAACTAAACATGTAAGCTCCCCATGCCCACCCCCCGCCACCCAATTCAAAAACTCAAGTTTCCCCCAAGTGAAAATTGGCTGCTTAGCACTAACAGTTCCCCCTCCTCCCACTCCAACCCCCCCAAACAGGTTGAGACATTTTACCCTCCCAGCCCATAAAGCTCCAACCAGAAAACAAAAATAGGTACTTGCGGGAATTATTCCATGGGGCATTGGTCACACCAGGCGTACACCCCTGACTCAAGGCCAGGGTGACTGAGCAATAGTTCCATGAGGGGGTACAATAGCTATATAGTGTAATGTGGTTGTGCCAATCCGCCATTTGCAGGGACTCACACATGTAAAGTTCAGTGTAGCAGTTCAGTTATTGGCCCAGTATAGCACAGTGTCTTTAGGGGCCCGTCCGACACAGCACATGGGCGCGGGGCTAGTCATTGTCACTAGTGCGGCCATCCTCTGATATTCTGGGCAACTTTGACCGAGATTTACTGTTTCTACTGAGTTCTTTGGCGTGGGACAGTACGGCTTTTGGGTCAGTGAACAATCTCGGCCTCCCATCGCACATGATGCGTAGCTTAGCAGGGTATAGGGCGGCGTACAGTATCTCGAGCCTTTGGAGGATTCGTTTGGCCAGCAGGAATTCACGCCGCGCCACCTGCACCATTAGAGTGAAGTCCGGGAAGAAGGATAGGGTGTTGCCCTGGTGTATGACTTCCCCCATTTCTCTAGCCCTACGCAGGATTACATCACGATCTCGGTAATTTAGCAGGCAAGCGATTATTGGGCGTGCAGGTGCGCCAGGTGGAGGCCTCGGTCCTAGCGAACGATGGGCTCACTCTACGATGAATAGCGCCGACAAATCTGCCCCAAACAATTTGCAGAGCAGGGACTCTAGTTAGTCCTCCATTCTAGCAATCGCCGTGGATTCAGGGATACCTAGGATACGTATACTGTTCCGTCTGGAACGGGATTCCAAGTCCTCATTCTTTGCCTGGATTATCCCCAGCACTTTGTCCATTTTTAGTAGACGTTGCATGTCATCAGTGAGTGTGTCTTCCGCCTCAGACACTCTGGATTCCACCTGGGTGATCCGAGCGTCATGTGTGTCGACTCGTTGTTTAACCTGGTCTAGTCTTATCGTGAGGTGATCCAATTTAGAGTCTATTGTCTTTAGGCTGGATTTTATCTCCAGGAGCAGGGCGCGTATGTCCTCATTCTGCGTCGCAGTGTCTTCAGTCTGCGTGGCCTGCTCCTCCGCATCCTGCAATATTTCTCCATGGCGTCCCGTACGTCTGTATTCAGATGTTAGCTTAGACTGTTTCGTGTCCGATTTCCCCATAATGCTAAGTGTGAGGAGACAGTGGTCCAGCAAAATGCAGGAAAAAGGAGTGGAGGTGCAACGGCGCGATTTTTATGTTGTTGTAGCAGTGCCAAATTCTATGGGGTAATTTACCTCCTCTCCCACCTCAAGACTGCCGCGTAGTAGCGATGTCGACCAGGTCTATTGGTGGTAAGTGGTGAGCGGCTGCAAGTGAAGGGGGCCCAGTACACTATGACATTGCACCTCGTGTGGCCAGGTGTACAGCACCCACACCTGCAGACAATGCGCCAAGCTTCAATCCCCACCAGCGGGCACCTCACGTCCAGGACGGGAGGAACAGCTTCCCAGGGCCTTCTGTCCATTAGATCAACCAGGTGGCCCCAGGAACACACATATCATGCCTTCAGAGAAAGGATCGATGGGCTGCGGGGTCCAGGGGGGGAGTGGCCTGGCGCACAACTGGGGGAGACGCTGCAGCCCCAGATTTCACCCCCCCGCCAGCACACCCTCTCACTGTGTAGTACCACAGCAGTCACCAATCCTCAGCGCAGATCTTCAGGTCTCGATCGGGGCTGTCAGGCAGGGCACCACGCACCCGTCCAGGCACACGCAGCTTGCCGCAGCTCCAGACAGCCACCCAGGCAGGACCAGCAGCACGCCTCCCCGCCCACTCGACAGTCCCAGCAGGCGCACACCACTCACAGCCCCACAGAGCAGCGGCCCGTGCCACTCTGGGTCCGGCCATACCCGCCGCGACCGCGGGGCCTGCACCAGGGCTGCGATCGACAAATGCACGGAGATTCAGAGCAGACACAGCAGCTCACCAGGGGGGGATCTTCATCGTTGCACTGGAGCTAGCTGTAGGGTGCTGCACAGCCAGTCACTCTGCCCCCGGCCACAGTGTAGACTGCTCCCGCGGCTCTCCTCAGCGTTCATCCACCATCTGCGCAAGGTAGGTAGGCCCTCGCTGTCCACAATCGCCCTCAGAGCACACTAACAGTTTGTGCAAAAATCCAAGTGCTCCCAAGGGTCCAGGCACTACAATCCACACTGTTTCTGTTCGTCTGCGGGTTATTTTACCCCCGGATTATGCCGGATAAAGCACTCGGCTGGCAGAGCCCAATCAAGGTGCGGCCATCTTGTAGCTGGCTAGACCACGCCCTCCAATGGCAGCATGGACTTCACACAGAACCTCATAGGAAACTTTTTTAAATTAAAAGAATTTATTTAGAAAACTATATATAAATTAAACGGAACGGTAAAAAATTAAAAACATTTAATTATGAATATTGTTAATGATAAAATATTTTAATTACCATTTTAAATTAAAATATAAATGTAACCTTAATTGTTTAAGAAAATTTTTATTAATTTAATTTAATTTAATTCTATACATAATTTTTGGTAATTTTAATATGTAATAAGTAGATAATCGTTTCAGTTTATGGGTGATTTTTAAAATAAATCTTCAATAATTAATTTTTATTTAATATATGTAAATTAATTTAATAATTATGCAAAAAGTAAGTTATCAGTTTAAAGTTACCACAAGTAACTTTTCACATGTAGTTAGAGGTCTCCACCACCGGAGTAGAGACACCCATATCGTAAAGACTAAGGGGCCGATTCCGATCTCGGCCGGTAGTGCTCCGAATCGGATTCGGATTTACCGGATCCGATTCGGAGCCCTGTTTCCCGACCGAATCGTACGCGGGTCCGGCCGAGCGAGTACGATGCAAGCTCCCGCGAAATCGCCGACCGACTCGTACACGGCTTCAACACGCTCCGACCGACTCGCACGGACACGACTCGCACCGCGCTATGGAGACGTTTCCCGGCCGGGTAAGTACGATGCGCGCTGCAAGCAGTCCGACCGACTCGCGCCGTCCGGCTCAAAAGAGCTGTCGGAGCCGGACTTTGGGGGTCCGCGTCGGACCCCCCTGTACGCGTAGGCGCGCATGGACGCGTACCCACTGTAGGGGGCGCACTTGTTCGACTCGCACCCATTGAGTCAATGGGAGCCCGCGTACGCGTTGTACGACCGGCTCCCATTGACTTCAATGGGAGTCCGACCGAATCGAGTCCGATAGCATGCGAATGCATCGTACTCGTCCGGTCGGACTGCTAGGGTCCGATTCGGTCAGAATTCTCTCCGGGTCCGGCTCGGTCGGAGAGATTTCCGGCCGGAATCGGAATTGGCCCCTAAGTAATAGTGTAAAAGTTAATTAACCTTTAAAAAAATTATAGAAACATATTTTATTTTAAAATATTAATGTTAAATAATTTTATCCATTTATTTACATTTTCGAAGTATAAAACAAAATATTACAACAATTGAAATTTAGAATGTAATTATTTTAAATATATTAAATTAAATGAAAATTATTTTTCTTAAGTTTAAATTATAAAAAATGTTCACACCTAAAGTAAAAAAAAGGTGCTGTAGCGTCCCTTCCCAACTTTTTCTTTTTTACTGGGATTTTAGGAGGGGGTGGATTCCCATTTGATTACTGTTTGATATATGTTGCATTATCCCTTTTGGATTATGTAAGGCACCAAAAACCTTGGCTGTGCCACCTTTACTGCATATAGACCTGATTCTTTTACCATCTTGATTCAGCTGTTGATTGACGATACAGTGTATTTCTATGATTCATGAAAAATGCTTAATAAAAAGACTTGGGAATTTTTTTTAAAAAGTGATGTACAGAATTAATTGCAAGTAATTTTGTTATATTTTAATAACAATTCATGTTACATTATGTTTGTAATTTAGAAAAGGCTTTTAAACTATGTTAATTTTAAATAAAAATATTATATTCGTAATTAGTTTAATTAATTTAATTTAATAGAACATTATTTCCTATGGGTTTTATTTTAATTTCCTATCTCCTTTATTTTCTGTGGGAGGGTGTTGCAGTACCAGTGGTTGACCAGGTGTGGTGCTTGACCTACGCCGGCTCTGTGTTGAAGTACATTTATAACTGTTTTGGTTTTTTTGTTGTTGTAGGAACTTTACAAGTATAGTTTGTGAATAGGAATGGGCTTATTCTTTTGTGGGTGGGTGCACGTCCCTCTCTGAACCTCTCACTAATCCTCTCTACACTCATCAGTACTCCTTCCTTGACCCCTCCCATTTTGTAGTTTGTATTTCCCGTTTTCCACTTCCCTCTGTGCCACATTTACTACTAAAACGTATACATATGTGAGCGGAGACACTGAAGTCGGGACAAAGATCTCTGCACAGAAAGAAAATAGGAGAGACAGAAAAGGAACCTCCGCATATAGGTCTGTGAATAGCATTTCATACTATAAAATGCAGTTTGTGAATAGACTCCCAAAGAATCCTCTCACTGTTTACTAAATACAGGAAAGATAACATGAGCCTGCACACCAAAACTTATAGCCAGCGCTGCACTCTGCCAGAAACAATTTATACATCTGTACCGCTTACCTTCATGGTGTCAGCGAACAATCTTGGGGGACTGTAAATATATCCAGCAGCTCTCCTTAAGCTTTGCTCCTTTGGTTTTAATTTGTTTTATCCTTGCTGTGCACAACTGCATGTTTCAGGGTGCACAGCTCCTCTTTTTAGCGTGTTTTTACTGTTTGTCTTCATGGTTCTATGACTCCTGTCCCCCCATGGTACACTTTGTTGCGTGGAGACGTCCCGCTTGAGCGCCATCTTTCCTTGCTCCTGCGGTGACATTTTCCGCCGCCATTTTCAGGGGGTTAGCAGACCAGCTTTCTTGACTTGCTGCTACTGAATCGCCATGGCGAAGCGGATGTGCAGCGAACGTGCGCAGCGGGCGCACCGCTGGCGCGCCAAAGGCAAGCCCGTCTGCGTCCAGTGCCAGCCATGCTGCCCAAATGGCTGCCGGCATAATGGTAGGATGGGGCCGAGATGAATTACTGGCGCTTAGGCCCAACATATGCCCTGGCTCCTCTTGTGCCACACTGAGAGAGAGGGACAAGACATATTATTGCCATGACTGCAATTTCACCCTCGGCCCCAAATTCGCAAATCAGGAAGCAGAGGCTGCGGGGCACGCTACTCCCATGACCTCCAGCCCCTCTGAATTAAAAGCCTGCCTAATTAACTGTAGGTCTCTACCTAAACACACACTCGATATACACCAATCCCTCATAGATAACGATTGGGACTTAATGTTTCTTACAGAGACTTGGTTACGTGAAGACGCGAACCCGGCGGTTACCCTGGCGATCCCCCAGGGCTATCTCATAGTCGGGGCCAATAGGGGGTACAACAGACTTGGGGGTGGGGTGGCTATAGTCTATAAAGACAGCCACCGCCAACTTTAGACATATAGGCAGTATAGAAGGACTCCCCTTCTGTATAAAACTGTCCCCCACCTTCTCCTTCTCGGGGCTTCTCCTTTACCGGCCCCCGGGCTGCTGCCACAGTGCCATGCCAATTTTGGCAGACTATATCGCCCAGGCTTCTACCTGGTATTCTAACTTTACGGTCCTAGGTGACCTTAATCTCCATGTTGACGATCCACTCTGTACTCAGCGTGAACTTCATTTCGACGCTTGCTGGCTTTAATCTTACCCAACTGGTTTCCTCCCCTACCCACAAAGCCGGTCACACGCTTGACCTCATCTGCTCAACTATGCAGGAGGTGAAGGTATACAAGCCGACACAGGTTATCTGGTCTGACCACTACCTGGTCCCTTTCCGGCTCCACCTGAAGGCCACTTCTAGGGCCACAGCCCTTCCTAAGGAAACCAGGAGGAACTGGAGCAGGGTCACACCTGAGACATTAGGCCCGTTATTGAAGGACTTTAGGCCCCCCCTCTCGGACAACCCCGACGACAATATTGCGAACCTGAATACTTGGGTTACGGATGCCCTCGATAAACTCGCCCCATGGAGATCCGTTAGCTCTACTAGAGCTACCCCCTCTGCACCATGGTTCTCCGAGGATATCAGAGGCAAAAAAAGCGATTGGAAAAGACTGGAACATGAGTGGAGAAAGGCCTACTCACATGATGTCAAAATCATATACAGAAATGCCTTGAAAGAATACCATAAA
The DNA here is from genome assembly GCA_963921515.1 of Calotriton arnoldi. Lineage (NCBI taxonomy): Eukaryota > Metazoa > Chordata > Amphibia > Caudata > Salamandridae > Calotriton > Calotriton arnoldi. The sequence goes on along the minus strand of CAWUFW010014179.1, from coordinate 336,334 downwards.
TTGCTCAACAGCAAAAGAAGGGACTTCCTGGCCGCTCGCATCGCGAGCGCTAAAAGCTCCTCCAGGGAAGTATTCAGGATTGTGAAATCCTTCACCAATCCCACAGTACTTGAGCACACAGCTATCCCTTTCTGGACCTGTGCACTAACCTCTCGAACTTTTTCGAAGACAAAATTCCTCAGATCTCCCGGCCCCAGAGTGGCGGGTGACATCCATTGCTTTATCAAGAACCAGCCGGTGTTCGCTTACTTTTCCATAATTCCCACGGAGGTGTAGTTGGCTGAACTACGGAAATGCAAATCCAGGTCGCCAGGGGACCCCTAGCCAGCACGGCAGTATAGTTTACTAGCCGACTGGCTTAACCCGGTCCTCAACTCCATTTGGAATTCCTCACTCAGGTTAGGGATTTTCCCCTCCACATGGAAACATGTTTTTTTATTACCTATCCTGAAGAAGCCCAATGCCGACTCTCGAGCAGCTAGTAACTTTAGGCCAATCTCCTTACTTTCAGCTCCGGCGAAAATATTGAGAAACTGGCCCATCAGCAACTGGCCGACTTTGTGGAAGCCAATGAGTTGCTACATAATTCTCAATCCGGCTTCCGCACTGGGTACAGCACAGAATCAGCTCTGATTGAAGTAGCAGATTCCATCCGATTGTCGGTTTTACGGAGGCTCTTTGGTCACGCTGGTACTTCTCGACCTGTCGGCAGCATTCAATACTGTGTCACACTTAATCCTGCTTGACAGACTTAAGCAGATAGGCATCCAGGGGACGGCATTAGAATGGATCGCCTCCTACCTCCACGGCCGAGACCAACAAGTCTTTCTCCGCCCCTACACCTCCTCTGCAAAACCACTCAGATGTGGAGTGTCTCAGGGCTCGGCCTTGAGTCTACTACTTTTCAACATCTATTTGACGCCACTGGCTGCTCTCATTGCTAAGAATGGGGTCAAGGTGATATCCTACGCTGATGACACCCAGCTGATGTTTTCCTTTAGGGATCTATTGGTGTCAGCTTTTGATTCATTCAGAGACTATCTCAAAAACATAGCTACCTGGATGAACGGTAACTTCTTAAAGCTCAACGCCAATAAAACGGAGGTTCTATTCCTTAACCAAGCTTCCCCCCCTCCCGCAGGCCTCTGGTGGCCTGTAGAACTCGGCTCCTCACCAGTGCCTAAGGATTCGGTTAAGAACCTTGGTGTCAGATGGGACAAAGTCCTGACCCTATCGAGCAAGTCCATCAAGTCTCGGTGGCCTGTTTTGGAAAGATGAGAACCATCAGAAAACTTCTTGACTTTCTGCCAGATGAAAGCCGAAGAACCGTGGTGCATGCCCTGGTGACCTCTCACCTCGACTATGCCAACGGCCTTTACCTGGGCTTGCCCAGATGTCTGATCAGAAGGCTGCAAATAGTGCAGAACGCTGCAGCAAGGTTGGTCCGTAAGGTTCCACTCTGCCATCATATCTCTCCACATCTCAAACAACTCCATTGGCTCCCAGTCTCCAAGAGAATTGAATTCAAGGCCCTTACCATTGCATTCCGGGCCTACCAAGGCAGGGGTCCTAGCTACCTGAGGAAGAGACTCCTCCCTTACCAGCAGGAGAGGTCTTTGAGATCCAACCACAGACGTTACCTCACTGTCCCTCGCTTTTCCAAAGCCAGGCTTGGGGGTAGATCGTTCATGGTGGGAACCACCAAACTGTGGAATGACTTGCCTCTCCACCTACGCATGCTGAACTCGGAGCTGGAGTTCAGAAAGTCACTGAAAACCTGGCTGTTCAAGCATAGGGATTAGCAGCTCGGTCGCTTTACTCTGATGTCTTCTGCCTTAGCGCCGGGACACCTCAGCTGAGGTAGCTGTGCGCTTTATAAATGACCTTTATTATTATTATTATTTGCCTCCACAAAGCCACGCTAAGCTACTGCATCATACACATAAGATAAAACAAGAAAATAATCTAAAATCACACCGTGTCTGCAAAAGCAGACACAAAACACCCAGAATGTGCTGAAAACTAAACCATTGTTTATGGCCCTAATTATGGGCGGGGCCAGGAAATTGTGCAAAGAGGAATATAGTCATGTCGTGTATGCAGCACCTCATTTGGAACAAGGTAGGGTTGAGTAGGTAATGAAAAATGTAGGAACTGTGAAGAAGCAGATTTATTAGACACTTTGATATAAGGCATTGTTAAGCCCCCTTTGACAACAAAGATGATTTTGCACACATCTCCCTTCTAGTCGGCTGTTCCATTGATAAATAAATGAATGAATGTAATACTGCATGCCTTCACATTTCAGAAATGTAAGGCGCTAACACATTTTTGGACCACTCTGTGCATAACTTTCCGGGTGAGGAACGAGCTCTTGATGGTGAGCAAGGCTTCAAGCTGTGTGTATTTCAGCTCAGTGGACTAATGACTCCGCTCCAGGGATGAACCCTTGGTCACAGGTTCGATTCCTGATGGATCCATTCAACCCTTTATCCTCCTGAGGTAGACAAAAGGAGTAGGAATTTGTTGGGCAACAATAAGCATCTGTTATTTGTCAATACCCCCAAGAGGCCTCCCTAGAAATGAACATTGTGCTCTACAAATATGCATTATAATATGTTATGTTAGCGGTAGGAAGCCAGGACAGTGATTTCAGGGTGTGAAAATGAAGTCCTAATGGCCACCTGTGTTGCCCTATTGTTACGGACCAACTCTGATGGGAGATTTAACACTTTAGCAGTTCAAAGTAGAGTGATTTGACATCACCATGTTTAAAGATCGGATCACTTCCCACCACTAGGATATGGTCTTCAGGATATGAAAGGGAGGATACGTCCAAGTGGCAAGAGGAAGTGGTGGAAGCACCGCCATATACTTACTGGAGGAGCTCTCCTGCTGGTAGTCCTTATTCCGCTTACCCAAACTCACAGAATGTTAAGCACCACAAGGTGAGGCAGCAGAAGATAGCTTGCACAGCATGAGTTAAGGTTTTGTGTGCTGTTTGCATCCATGCCACTGGCTCCACCCACTTATGTCGCCATTGACTGCCACGCATGTCTTGTTTTTTCAAGTTGTACCTTAGAAAACAGATGTACATGGGTGTGTCTAGATGAAGGGGGTAATAAAGACTACAGTTAGAAGAGGCACCACACTTAAGGCCTTATTTAGAGTTTGGAAGATGGGTTACTCTATCACAAATGTGGCAGATATCCATCCGTGGCATTAAAAGTGCATTATAGCCTATAGCACTTGTAATTAGGGAAGATGGGATATCATCCATGTTTTGACAGAGTATCACATCTGAAAAACTCTAAACAAGGCCTCAAGTACCGTGCACTTACTGCTGCATCAACCCAGGCTTCAGCCAAACTTACGGGAATGGTTTCAGACGCTGACGTGTCAATGATGGCTTGTTATTTTTTACTCGTATTTATTTAGGGTCCAGACATGTTGAGGACATTCATATCAAAGAGAAAACTCAATCAGGTTTCAGAATGACCAACAAATATGAATACTGTCTCCAATGAAATGCATTTTATGTAGATTTTTCTCATATATATCCCTTATGGATTTCCTTAAAATGTGCCTGATTTATAATATTCAGTGGGTGAAGTGGCTGAGCTTCCAGGAGAACAAGAAACAAATGTCACCAGAGACAGGCTCACCTACGTACTAACTTTTAATCACACCACTGGAACTGATTCAGTTAAGCTTACACTTGCATAGTCTGCAAACGTCTTACTTGCACTGAAGCAAATCAAGCATCTACAGACACTTAGTCAGCAGATCTGCATCATACTCATTGATCATCTCTCGATTAGACTCTGGCAATGCCATATTGACTGGGATACCACAGGCTTTGCTTCACCCACTGAAGACCAAACCTCACCTGGTATCAACAAGCAGAACATCTGAACTAATCTCCGCAGTGTTGAAGGAAATTCACTGTATACCTATCCAGGCCCGAATACAGTTCAAAATTCTGATGCTTGGAATACAATGCTTTGTGCTCAAGGACTTCCTACCAAGAATCTCCTCTCATGGTATCTGAGAGCAAAAGGTACTGCAAATTATAAGACTCTCTTTACCTGCAAAACTCATATATGGGAGGTAACGTGGTCGGAGGCGCAAGATGGCAGTCGCACTCCACTAAAGCTCCAGCTGGTACCTGACATTCTGCTTAAATCCTGTCTCCTTGGGAGACATCGACCCCAGAGGAAGCTGTGATTCCACCGGCAGAGCTGGCAGACATCTGCAGAGGAGCCCGGTTACTGCTGTGGCCACTCAGGGTGGCCTCTGCTTCTGGTGAGGCCTACTGTGGCTCTCATGGGATGCAAACGAGGGACGCCAGCTGCACCCGACCACACCTTGAGGCTCATGACCAGGGGACTGGATGCAAGTGGTGGCCTGCTGCTTTCTATGGCAGCCTATGACTTGATACAAGCCTGTGCTGCTGATTACACTCCGGGCGACCCTGTGAGTTTGAAAGACCCCTGGTGGCCTAGGCGGGCCCACAGAGAGGAGTTGACTGGGACTGCTGTGGGTGCTGTGGTTCACCCCGGGAGGTGTCAACCCTGTTGGAGACCAGTGCTGACCCCAGGACTTTGCTGGAGACCGCCCATTCACTGAGAAGACTCACTTAAGCAGGGAGAAGGTGAGTGTGGGTGACCCATTCCCCTGCTCAATAACCCCTACCGGCCTGAGGTGATCGGAGCGACAGGGGGTGCGGGGTGACAGTGGAAGGAGAACCCTCCCCACTGATGCCCGCCTTCAAGGACATTGACCCCGCACACCAGCTGAACTCGGGAGGGGCAGGTGGAAGCGAGGCAGCAGGGACCCCCACCTTCGGCGCACTGACCCCAGGAGGCCCTTCACAATTTGTAGGGGTCCAACGGTCCACCTCCATTACTGCAGTGCCTTCTTGTGCGTGGAAAGGACCTGCGGCGGGAGCTGCCGCCCTTCACTGTACACTAAGATCTGTGCCCTACTGAAGGAAGCTGGCTCTGTATATACTATACCAAAATGAGGTATAGTGTGCACAGAGTCCAGTGGAACCCCAAAGGTAGGCAAAGGTAAAAGTAGATAGCACCTTACTCTCTATTTGTGGTAGTGTGGGCATGCAGTAAGGCTTTACCGGAGGGTAGTGTTAAGCATTTGTTGTACACACTCAATCAGCAAATGATGTCACACACTCAAAGACTGAACTCAGACCAATTTGATTTGTATAAAAATATTATTTATTTTTATTTATTTTCTAGAACCAAGCAAGCCTGGTACAGGTAAGTGTAAATGGTACTTTTCAAGGCAGGTTGAACAATACAAGCAAGTTGAATGAAAATTTCTTTATTACAGGTTTGTAAATCTTTTCAATACAGTGGAAATTACTGTTAGATTACTTTTGATTACTTTACAGATTACTTTATGGGTTACTTTTTCTACTCAGTGTGATATGCCTAGATATCACAGTGGACATTTCCTAGAGAAAAGGTAAGTAAAGTAGTTTTTAGTTATTTGCAGTTTTTCAAGTTCTCATACGAAACCAACTCCACACTAAAAACAATTTTCAAGAAAAGCAGTCAATGCAATCCTATGGAAGGAAATTGAGTTATTGGTTTACAGGTAAGTAGTTATTTGTGGGAGTTGGTATGCTGGGGTTAGAACCAGGGTTCCCCCAGGGTCAAGGATGCACTCTTGAAACACCCTCAGAGGCATTAGGGCGGCCGGGTGCAGAGTGCTGAGGCCCAATGTTATCCAATGGGGGATAGGGGGCCTCCGGTTGGTGGCTGCTCACGAGCAGGCCACAAGGTTGGGGGAGCAAAGCTCCTGGTGTTAGGCTCAGGGCAAAGGGGGATCCGAGTTAGCACACAAGGTGCTCCCGCACTGGTGGCTGGGTGCAGGGTGCTGTTTTGGCGTCGGGTGCCCTGTTGTTTTCAATGGGAGTTGCCGGTTTTGGATTTTGGCTGCAGGCTCTGTCCAAGAAGACTTCCGGGAGGAACCAACAGCCGGGCAAGTAAGTTGGAGGGCTCAGGGACGTAGGTGCACCTCGGGTTCTCTTCTCCAGGGTGCAGGGTGGCTGGATGCAGGGGTGTCTTTTGAGGTCGGATTTCACCTTACCGAACCACTCGCGGTTGGGGGGGGTCTTTGTGCAGAGGCTGCAGGTGACGTCGGGGAGTCCTGGAGGGGTCAACCCACAGTGGACTCGGACTCTGGAGCACTGGGGGACCTCGCTGGGACCGGTGGGCCACTCAAACTCGGGCCGTAGGCGAAAGGTGCAGTGGTGGTTCCAGGCGTCGGGTTTCTTTGTCCTCAGTAGGCTCAGAGTCTGTCTTGGGAGTTTCTTTTGAATAGAGCTGCTGTTCATAGAAGATCCGGTCTTTGTTGAAGGCAGTCAGTCCTCCCAGGGTTTCTGGAGGTCGCTGGCTGCAGGACAAGGTGACTTTTGGCGCAGGATCTCTGGAAACTGCAGACGGGCCGGTAGGGCTGGGGCCAAGTCAGTTCTTCTCTACAGTCTCCTCTGTTGGGCGTCTTCTTTCGTCCTTCTTCTTAGGTTGCGGGAATCTGTCTTCTTGGTTCAGGGCTGCCCCCTAAATACTGTATTTAGGGGCGTTTTAGGGGTCTGGAGGTCAGTAGCCAATGGGCTACTGACCTTAGGGCGACTACACCCTTGGTGTGCTCACCCCACGTGGGGGAGTGGGCACAATCCCTAATCCTGATTGGAGAGTGCCTTGCCATCTGCAAGATGGGGGGCACTGAAGAGTGGGCTTTACCTCGCCTCCCCTACCTGAGGGGTGGAGTTGGCAGAGGTGGGCACACCTTCTGGGCTGGCTAATTTTTCCCGCCTGTCTTCCCGCGGAAAAGGAGGGGAGACAGGAAGGGGGCCAGCTCCTGGAAGCAGGAAGGGGGCCACCTCCTGGTAGCAGGAGAGGATGTGGGTCGCATTACAAAGGCGGCAAGGCCTTTGAAGCTCCCCTGCCACAGATGGCTCCTCCTGGCCTGGGGTAGGTGTGACCACCTCCGCCCAGGAAAGGCTTTGTTTCTGGGCTCAGGGAACGAAGGCTCTCACCCCAGGGGTCCAGAAACATGTCTTGTGGTGGCAGGCTGGTGTGTACCAGTCAGGGAACCCACCAGAGGCTGGTCATTTTTCAGGGGGCATTTCTAAGATGCCCTCTGAGTGCATTTTTCATTAAATCCCACACTGGCATCAGTGTAGGTTTAATGTGCTGAAAAGTTTGATACCAAACTTCCCAGTTTTCAGTAAAGCCATTATGGTGTTGTGGAGTTTGTAATGACAAACTTGCAGCACCATATACTCTTAATGGCATTACTGCACTTACAATGTCTAAGAATTGGTCTAGACACTGTAGGGGAACAGGGCTCATGCACCTGTACCCTCACCACTGGTATAGTGCACCCAGCTAGAGGGGTGGCTGACCTATGCAAGGGTAGTGGGTTGTATGCATGGCACACAGGGATGTGTGCCATGTCGACTCTTCACTTTGTTCTGCACCAAAACACGCAGCCTGCAATGGCAGTGTGGGTGTGTAAAGGTACAGGGCCTCTAAGGATGGCACAATAAGTGCTGCAGCCCTTAGAGGCCTCCCCTGGCCACAGTGCCCTTGGTACCCATGGTACCTTTTACAAGTGACTGACATGTGGCCAGAGAGGTGCCAATTGGGGGTACAAGGTACAGTTTTGGGAAAGAACACAGGCCCTGGGAACCTGATTGGCAGGGACCCAGGGCACATAGAGTCAAAGTGCATCAGTAGTCAGGCAAAAAGTTCCTACACCTACCCCCACTGGGAGAAACTGAACGAAGAGCCTCCGGCAAGATCCACAACACCGCTGGTGGGCGTCGTCGGTCGAGCCCCCTTGCCCCCCTCTGGGTGTCACCAAAGGTGCTGTGGGGGGGGGGTGCCTGTCCTCATTCACTGAGGGCTGCTTGTGCTGCACCGGTACCGGAGGTCTGGCAGGCCTTCCTGGTCACACTGGCTCTACCTCAGATGCACCAGCAATGGCGAAGGGCAGGGCCCCTTCCAAGCAGAGCAAACTAGACAAATTCACCAAGCCACTCCCCAGGGCGATGACCCTCACCGACCAAATGTGGAAGGCGACTCATCACTGGCGACCCCTGCTGCAAGCTCCGATATTAGCAACAAGGAACTCCTTCGTACCATCCAGAACTCCAGACGTGCACTGGAGGTAGTGCTCCTCCGGAAGGACTTGTGCTACACCATTGGACGAGTGACAGAGGCAGAGAACCATATCTCCTCTCTTGAAGACACAGTCCCTGAGCTGAAGCGGGCTGTGCAGCACCTGAAGACAGACGGGCGACGCAATGGTGGTATGTATTGAAGACACAGAGGGCCGCACCCACCACAATAACCTTCGCCTAGTGGGCTTTTTTCGAGGGATCCAACACAACACTTTTTTAGAGTCATGGCAATGTGTCTTTCTCCTGGAAGACCAGCTATCAACTTGCTTTCTGGTTGAAAGAGCCCACCATGCACTTGCGATACAGCCCCCTGTGCCCCACCTGTGCTATTATAGTGTGAGTCTTCAACTACTGAGAGAGAGACTTGATGCTACGAGCCGAGAGAACACTGGGAGAGATGCTATATGAATCCTTCAAAATCCTGATTTTCCCTGACTACACTAGATTCCAGTCCAGACCCAGACCCAGAGGAAGTCATTTGAACCAGTCAAGCAGAAGATGCGTGATTTGAACATTAGATATATGCTCCTATACCCGTCCAAGCTCAAAATACTCTTTTAAGAGAAAACCTTGTTCTTCGATCACCCGAATAGGTGTAGAATTGGCTTGAGGAGGGACCCCCTGGGCGGTCCGCAGTGTCACCATCAATGGCGGCAGAGGAGGCGAAGGGGCAGGCCCCACAGCACATGTAGCGAGCCAGAAGAGAGAGCCACAGACACCTCCGCGGAGGGGCCCGCAAAAAGACCTACGGCTGGAATACAGAAGGATTGTATGTCTCACGGCTCCGGACCTCCTCAGACTCAGAGGGAAATTGAGACTAAGCAAGGCTCAAATGAAAAAATGGAAAACCCACCTCAGACCTCCCTCGGAGACAAGTCAATGAACACTAACCGGTATCAACAGACACCTCAAACCCCTGACTTGGGGTTTAATTTCTTACTTGTTGAGAACCTTTGATAGGGTGACAGATGCTTCCGGGAGGGAAGTGTAGAGAAAGGGGTTGTTGGGGGCTGTTTGGTTTATTTATGTTCTCTTTTACTTTTTCTATTATACACAGGGCATACACCACTATTAGTACTCAGACAGAGGACACCTGTGTCCCCCAGATTATTACAGACTCCTGAATGACACCAAAACGTAAGGTACTGACCGGGAATGCTAACGGTTTGCTCTGTAAAAATTGAAACCGGTGCGGCTCTCCGCTAAGTTAACAGGATGGTACTCGTGATTCTCTGCCTTCAGGAGACCCACTTATTAGGCACAAACTGCCTCTTCCTCAGCAGATATGGCTACACCAGGTCATTTTATGCGGGATTCACACGAGGTATAAGGGGAGTAGCGACCTTATTGAACCATACTTGTCCAACAGTTATCACTAAGTCTCACCTAGACTCTCATGGCAGATACATCCTCTTTGAGGGTACACCAAAGGGACGGTTGTGGACTGTGGGCAGTGTCTATTTGCCCCCAGCCTTGATTATCACCACACCACATTCAACAACCTCTCTGATACTTCATTGTCGACCCAGCCAGGTACGTCGGTCATAGGTGGGGACTTTAAAGCTATCATGAGCAGATCCATGGGCACAACCTCCACTTCCCATCACCTAGAACCCTTAGTAGATAGGCGACCTCTTTGGGCCTGGTCGATGTCTGGTGCAAGTGGCATCCCCACGAATTGGCATTCACACATTGCTCCGCATCACACAAAACCCATTTGGACTCAACTATTTCTTTATGGCAACCGACCCCCTACCAAGGGTAAGGCCACTCAAATCCTCCCCAAAGGCCTTTCAGACCATGTGCCAGTTGAGCTACAGCTCAGAACTGTACGGGCCACTGTAAGTACTGCGACTCAATGCATGGTAGCTCAGGGAAGACTTGTTTGGTGTACCTTATAAGGACCATCATAGCAGAATTTTCCCTGCAGTGCCTCTGGGATACATTTAAAACACTGGTTCAAGGGAAAGTGTTTGCCGCAATCCATGGGGGGGAAAGAGAGAATGTCAAAGTAGTAATTCTCTTGGAAACTCAGATTCTTGCATTAGAAGAGTCTGCCAGGGTGAGGATGCACTGCTCCTGGCAGACCGCTGCAAAACGCTTAAACGTAAACTCCTTGATTCGGCCAGCATTGCCAGATTACCAGCTCAATACCGACTATACGAACAGGGCAATAAGGCAGAGAACCTCATCTAACGACTGTCCCAAAAATGCGAGGGACCTCATATAGCCCCGGCAATACAGACAGAAGATGGATGCCTTACTTCTAAAGCCACAGAAATTGCTGAGACCTTCACAGAATACTTCTGTACCGCCTATAGTCGCAGACCACCCACCCCCCGAGGCTCGAGTCTTCTCACCCAATTGCAACAGACCTCCCCATACAGATGCTAGCAGGGGCTCAGAGGAACAAACTGGATGAGCCATTTACATTAGAGGTATTACAGGTAGCCATCAAAGCTGACCCCACTGGGAAAACCCTGGGCCCCAACGGCTTCCCAGTCGAACTCTATAAAACGTTTTCTTCTCTATTAGCACCCTACTTACTACTCATATTTGAGGAGACAAGATACGCTGATTCTTTGTCGCCTGATCTAAAGATTTCTACTATCGCCACCATACTTAAACCAGGCAGACCTCCAACGATATGCTCGGCTTACAGGCCAATTTCACCCTTAAATACAGATATCTTAACTCCTGGATAAAATGTTAGCCACCAAACTTGCCACTGTCATCCAAAGTTTGGTACATGAAGGCTAAAATGCCTTTATGCCCAGCAGGAGTTTTTGTCACTGCTTATGTAGGCTCGAGGTGGCCCTCTCTCAACTCTGAGAGCCCAGCTCTTGGTCGACTATCAAAAAGCTTTTGAGAACGTTCATTAGCAGTTTCTCTTTGGGAAACTCAGGCCAATTAACTTTGGCCCTAGATTCCTCACCTTGGACGAGGCCCTCTATGACTCCCCAACCTCAAGAGTCCGTGTGAACGGTACGCTCTCTTCCTCCTTTCCCATATGATGTGGCATTTGACAGGGTTATCTCCCTTTGCCCCTTCTGTTTGCCCTCATGATTGAACCACTAGCACGCTTGATCAGAAAGGACGCCCTACTGAAGGGCTTCCACTGGCCCACCCTTCATAAGGATAGAGAGGCGCTTTACGCGGACGATATGCTTTTATACAAGCAGTCCCCCCAGACGACTCTACCCCGTTTTATACGAATGCTTGATTTCTATGGAAATGCAGCGGAGCTGTGTGCCAAATGGAGGAAATCCCGATATATACACCTGACAGGTTGAAACCCCGACCCTCTGCTGAATAAGAGACTAAGGATCACACGAGGGGGCATGGCTAACCGCCTAAGATAGCTGAAGTGTAATTTAGAGGCTCCCAGACCCAGGCCTCGAGATTCAACATAATTCCCCAAAGAATCTGGCATCGGCTCCTGTGCATCATCGAGCTAACAGCCCAGGGACCGGGCAGTCCCATCCCAAAGTGGTGTCTGGTGGTCAAGTGCGTTGAGGATTGCCACCTATGTGACCCTGCCAGTACTGCAGCAGCAATGGCGGCCGGCCTGGTGTGAGGCCTGTGTTCCCGAGTCGGTTGCACGGCGCGGAGTGGCAACAAGGGCTGCCACTGCTGAGGTTTGTGCTCCCCCCCTGCACGATGACCATGACTGCTGTGGTGGCTCGCCGGAAGGCAGCTGAGTCTTCCAGGTAAAGGGGAACATGGCCGGGACATAGAAACGAGCCCCGCTGGGTGACAGCAGCCTGGGAAGAGTGCGAGTGGGCCGGACGGACCGGAGCAGTTCTGGTGTGGCCCTGAAGGGCGGAGTACGGGATTGGCAGCGGAGGACCCTCTATTGGCTGTGAACCTCCCAGTGCTGGTTCTGATGGAGGTGTGATGGTTGGACCAGACTGAGGCCCCGATCCGTTGGTTTTCTGGCAGAATGGTGAGACACAGGCCTGGTCCTCTGAGGTGGTGTCTGGAGTCCCCCCACCTCATGCATCTCCAGTTAGGGGTGAAGGTGGCGACTGCTGGCTGGCTGCATCTGGACACTCCGACCTGACTGGTGTGGAGTGCATGCGGGGTGGGAACCCCTGCTGGGGACCGTGTGTCAGCCTCGGGTGGCGCTGTTGCACTCAACTGCCTGGAACATTCGGCCTGCCACATGGGGGTGTAAGGAGAGCCCCGACTGACTTTGTGACCATCGGGGATATCATCCGGGCTCCCGTGGTGCCCCTGGCTGTCTACCTACAGGAACTACTGAGGGGCTGGGCCTGGAGCTATACCAGCCAGGTGGCAGTCCAGGGAATATATTTTTTCTACTGGCGGATTTAATATTCAGATACCGCTAGCCGGGGAATAAGGTAATTCTTGTTATCTATCCTCTTCCTGTTAAGCTACGGTTTCACATTGCCTGTAGTTGTGTTCCCACACCTGGGTGATGTCGTTTCAATGTTTAGGAACAGGTCCCTTTGGTTCGGGCGTCGGCAACTAATCCGCCAGTAGAAAAAATATATTCCCTGGACTGTATTGGACACTGAGTCCATTCATATACAAAACGAGATTCGACCTGTCATACAGAACAGTGAAAAGGAATGTTCCCGCTTGGCGGTGAAACTGTGGACTCACTTGACTAAGCCACACCATATTTTATTTTATTTATTCTTCCAAAACATTTGGACGCACATCACCAACAGTGATCATTCACACTGTTAGCACTCCAAGGAGGGAGGTAATAATCCTGCATCTCTTTGTCCTGAGGAAGGTGGGATTTATTTAGCCATTTCCACCGAAACGCGTCGATGCTTAGTGACTCTGAATCCGACCACTAGGAATCACTGGAACAAATTGAGTTGTGCATTCACCAGGATATGAACTTGATGTAAACAGTCGGATCAGGTTATGCAACATTACTCTTTAGACTGTGCAATAGGGTCTCCCAGTTAGGATCAGTGGCCCCTTTTTCTAAATTTGGATGTAAAGGTTTTTAACATTGTAAACACTGTTTTTTATTTTGATGTGAGGTTTTCTAACATTGTACACATTGTTTTTTATATTGTATATTGTATGTTGTATATGAATTTTAGACTATCAAAGGTTTTTAAGGATGCAAACAATGGTGGTTTTATGATGTGATTTTCTTCCGGTGTAATTAAAGCCTCTGATGTTAAATTTATAATTTGGTGGCACATCAGTCTATGGAGGGGGGTCTCATTCCATATGTACATTTTATTCATGGTGAAATGCTATTCTGAGCGAGTTGGTGAACAAGTGTGTTTTAAACTTTGAATTCAAGGGGAAAACTCTTTACCTCTACTTCTGGATCTGCATGGGCCACCATGATTGAACTACCTTTGTTCTAGATCCATATGACATCCCACTGGGTATATTATAATCGCCTCTTGTACATAAGCACACAGTTTTCCTCAGTTGTTTTGCTGTTGTTGTTTTCTTATTATGTGGTCAAACTGCAGTGTATCGCTGGACCGAGAATTAGGGGAAGTTATTTCAATGTTGACCGTAGTCGCCCATCATAAGCACAGGAAGTGAAGAGTGGTGGGCGGTGGAAGTGGGTGCTCACACTGGGGGCGAGATGCTTTCAGGTTTATGATACTTGTTATACCTAATGCTTATAACATCATTACATGGAATGTGAGGGGCCTGGGGATGGTACATAAGAGACACAGGGTATTAGCACAATTACATAGGCGACATGCCCATATCACATTTCTGCAGGAAGCCCATCTCACTGCACCAAAGGATCTGAAATTACGCAAAAAATGGAAGGGACAATTATTCCACACATCCCATTCTGGGTATGCGAGAGGGGGCTGCTATATGGCTTAGAGCTGGGGTCCCATTTTCAGTTTCAGATACTAGAATTGATACTCAGGGATGGTATGTCTTGGTGAGGGGTGAATTGGATGGGGCTCCCATTGTGTTGGGCTGTATTTATGCGCCCAATGTGGAACAAGATGAGTTCCTAGCCCAATGGTCAACAGCATTAGCAGATTGGTTGTTGTACCCGTAGGTGCTGGGTGGGTATTTTAATGCAGTTTCAGACAAAACACTGGATCACTCACACCCCCCTTACCTGGAACTGCCCCCATTCGACAGGCAAAGGCACTGCGACAGTGAATAGAAGGGTGGGATCTTTCAGATGTATGGCGTAGCCGCAATTTGGGAATGAGAGAATACTCGTTCTATTCTTACCTCCATCAGCTACATTCCCACCTTGAGAGGTTTCTCTGCTCCTCGCGACTCCAGGCTGCTGTCCCACACACCACTTACTTGGGAAAGACAGTTTCCGACCACAGCTTATTGGAAATGGCACTGTCGTGGGGCCGAGTTCCGGCCCCAATCCCCACCTCGTGCCTACAGCTTGCTTTGCTTGAGGATGCGGTTCAGGGAAACACTTGCTACTTGCATCGACACATATTTCTCTGAGAATCCGGGCACGGCCTCCTCCCCGCTAGTGGAGAGGGGGGCCTTTAAGGTGGTAATAAGGGGCACCGCTATCAGATCAGTGGTGGGAGCCTGCAGAGAAGTGGTTCAAAAGTTAACGCAATTGGAAGATAAGCTGGGATCACTGGAGAGGGCAGCGGTTAATGGCACTGACGCAGCTGATAAACTACAAGAAGCCAGGGTAACCCATGCAGAACTCCTTGAACACCTCGGTGTCATAGACTACAAGACTTACACTCAAAGGATTCATACAGACACTGATAAGTCCGGCGCACTGCTGGCCTGGCTGATCCGTCCACATCCCTCATCCATTCGCTCCATAAACACACCGACCCATGGGACTGCCACCATGCAGCTAGACATTAACACGGCTTTCCGTGACTTCTACACACTACTAATACACTGCCCCGGCACCCCTGGATCCAGTGAAAGTTGCTTCCTTTTTGCAACAAGAAGTGCTGTCAAGAGTGTCAGAGGCTGATGTGGTACTGCTGCCACACGGTGATTATGTGCATGCACATGGGTTGACTGAAGACCTATTTCTTACACACACCAGTATTATCCAGTACATGTGACAATAGTCACCCGACAGTAGGGAACCAGAGACTCATGCACCATGTCAGGCACTACACACTATGGGACATGGTCGACACCTAGTCCGCTGGCTCTGCCATGGGTTCCATACCTATCTCCCGATATCATTCTCTTCCTTAAGAGCTAACTGGGACAAAGATCTATCTCGTGAGCTTTCAGACAAAGAATGGGCTACTATATTACCATACCCCGTAAAAATCTCTCGCAACTCGAGATTTAAATTCATAGAATTCTCTTTTTTACATCGAGCGTACCTAACTCAAGCTTGAGTCAGCCGAATGTTTCCATCAGCCTCCTCCACATGTCCATGCTGCTGAACAGCAGATGCGGATCTCAAGCACATGCTGTGGTCCTGCCCGTCACTTTCTGCTTATTGGGCGATGATTTCCACACTGTCTCCGAGGCCTATATCCTAAACCGAAGAGCTCCAAAGTGGCTTTATGCTTTATCGATTTGGCTCTTATCCTGGCAAAGTGGCTCATAACCAGACGCTGGAAATCCCCAAGGGCTCCACAGCTGGTTGCATGGAGGGAGGATGTCATCCACTGGGGACAGATAGAAAGTGGAGCAATACAGCGGGAGGAATACAGCGGGTTGCGGAGAAGACCCCTCTCACTCGACTGGGATGCCCTTCTAGAAAGGTTCAAGATACAAGCCAAGACCTCTGAGGAGGAGTAATAGGCCTGCAGCCCAAGCTAATCATTAAATAAATACTTTTTCCCCACACTAATGCCCCTCCCTGCATCCTCTCACACTTCTGGTCTAGGTACCCACGGCACTCCCTTCAACATATCGCCGCCTGACATGCGTAATCGCCCCTCTCTACAGAGCACCGGTTACACCCTAGCACTCTGCTATTATCATACAAACATTGCAGCAAACACACCAGCGCCACCAATCTTGCTCCATATGTTCTGATTTATTACACTAAGACTTTCAGATGGGTAACATAACCTAGTTGGTCAGGGGGGAGGGAGGGTGAAGTTATCATAGTGTAATTCTGTAGAAATGGTTTACTGCACAGAAGCATGCCGAATGCATATGTAATGTATCTGTTGTGTAATGACCTTTTGTAATGCATTGCCTGTTGGGCGTTTATGTAAATGAATATCCATTATGTGACTTCCTTAAAATGCAATAAAGTTGGTGATGAAAACTAAAAAAAAAGAGACTAAGGGTCACACAAGGACCATTCAAATAGCTAGGCACCACTATCTCCTGCAACCCACAGTTAGCCTGGAACCTCAACATTGCACCCACCCTTAAACATATACAGGCTGACCTTAGCTCCTGGGCAACTCTTCTGCTTAATCTCTCTGGACGAGACACCCTCTATAAGATTCCTCTATGTGCTACAGAACCATCCCTATACCCTCCCCAAATCATTTTTCCCAGAACTGCAGTCCATCGCTCAAACACTCTACTGGGCGGGTAAGACGCCTAGAGGGTCATACTCCAAGTGTTCAGCTACTTAATTTGAGAGAGGACTGGGGGCGCCTGATCTTTGCCTATATTAATAGGTGGCACATATGGTACCCATAGGGGACTGGCTATTTGGGAACCGTCATGACTCCTCATTGTGCCTAGAATTAGCCATCCTTGAGCGACGGGTTCTGAGGGCTCCTGTATGGGAGCCGTATCCCAGCCATCCTTCCACAACTTTCTGGGATCCCATCACAGTGCTGGAGCACAGCCCTAACAGATATTAGAGGGCTGAGGAAACCCACGGCGCAGACCCCCCTGTGGAAGGGATCATGGCTAGATCAGGTGATCAGGCGGGAGGGGCTTCTGGGGTTGGGATTTGATAGAGATTTAAACATTGGGAGACCCACATTATTCCCTTTGATCACCTCAAGAAGGAATTCAACCTCCACAGGTTCCAGTTTTTCAAATACCTGCTGATATGCCATGCCCTTGGGCCCCACTGGGAAGTGCTGGAAGCGATTCCAGACTTCCATCCACTCGAGGCCAAACTGCTGATGGGCTCGCTGGGTCGTCAGGGGATCTCCCACCTTTACAAGTCCCTGCTGCTTAATGCCCCAACCCCTTAGTGAAACTCCGTTCGAGTTTGGAAATGGTTTATTCCTCTATCACTTTGAAGCAATCGTACAGCACATCAAACGCTGTGCAACAGAACTCAAATATATAAATAAGTAACTTGATAATTACAATTCACTAGCATGCACACAACCCTACATAATACACTCTCACTCATCACATGAGGGAGTGGCTGTGTGTGGATACGCATATATACTCACCATAGCTGCCAAGGTTTCAGATTGCTTATGTGTGACATTTTCATAATTTCAATGTAATTATGAGGGACATTCAACGACTACGAGTGACACTTTCTCGAGAGCAAAATCAAGCAATGAAGACGAGGGAAACACAAATATAAAAAATTACACTCATTTGAGCAATAAGAAACTCTAACAAGATCTTTAAACTGCTGCAAAGCACCAGAAATGGAAGGGCACTAGGATGTGAGAGAGGCCCTAACGAGTAGCCTGAGCCAGCCTCATTGATGAACTCAACTTTGTGCAGACAGTGACTGCAATGCACAGCTCAGCTCAGGCGCTGTAACTTTACTCACAGAGGGCCAGCACATTTACATAAACCGTGGGCCGAATAGTTCCATGCCCATGAACTACAGCCAGAACCAGAATCCAATAAAGGAGGACGCCTCCGTCTAAAAATATTTCTATTCACGCACTTTTGCAAATAATGACCCCGCCATTAGGGAGCATGTACAATCTGAACTGCCTTCAGGCTAGGATGATACATGCATTTACCAAACTCAATGACACTCAGACCTCTGAATTTGAACCGGAAGCATACACAACTCACGGATTTCTCTAGTTTGTGTTAGTCACTAACTACGCAAGCCATCTTACAAGCCATAGTTTTAATACCTATCGTTTTTAAGAGGAACTGGGTCAATTAATAGACAAGACGTGAATCACTGATTTTTCATCATATCTCTTTGACCCAGACCAAGAAGGAAAAAGCAGAAAAGGGAGAATGGAGAAAGCGAAAGCAAGTAAAACAGTGAGAATGGGAGAAAACTGATGAAAACCTGCATGATTGAGGTAAAAAGTAAGAAAGTGCAGAGGGGTGGAAGAATGAGTATGCAGGGGAATCAAGACTGAGCTAGACAGCTAGGCCCCCTAAGAAAAGCTTTGGGGCCCTGTACTTACCTTTTTCACAAATTAAACGAGAGCAGAATTAGCCTCTTTGTTTTATTGCGAAGTCTCTTCTGTTTCAGTCTGCCTATATATTCCACAATCTGCCCACTTACCTCTCTATCTTCCTGTTTGAATATGTCTGCTTTCCTCTCAACCCACCCATTCTCTCTGAGTCTATCCACTGTCCCTTGTTTGTGTCCACTGTAATCTCACCATGCACTCTTCCTCAATCAACCTGTTCTCCTCCTCCCAGTTATCTGCACTTTTCCTCAGCCCGCTTGTTTTAACCTAAGCCGGCCCCTTCATTGCAGCATGCCCCTTCCCCTTTCAAGCTTGTTTGTTACCACTTTCTTCTCACCCTGCCTGCTTTCAACCAGACAGCCAGTTCTCCCTAGAGTCTCTCCGCTTTCAGTCTGCCCATATTCCAGTCTGCCCACTTACCTCTCAGCTTGAATATATCTGCTTTCCTCTCACCTGCCCAGTCTGCCCATTCTCCCTTGATTTTGCTCACTACTATAACCTAATCCTGCCCTCATATGACGTGAGGGTTACGTAACATATTCACCCCTGTTTAATAATGTGAACATGTGTTATTAGGCTGGCAGTAGCCCGGGTAAATGGACACTTGGCTTGTTTCATGCATGGAAGGGTGTGTAGCATGGCAGGGGTCCTGGGTTCGTGGTAAATGCTGGTGTGTGCAGACAAGGCACCCCTTGACACTCCTGTGGTTTGTTACCTGCAACAATCTCACATCCATGCACCTTCCATACCTGGCATTACACAGCGTCTCTTTACAGGTTCAAAAGTGACCCAATTTGCAAACATGTGGCACTTTTTTAGCTATCTGATTCACTAATGGGGCCCGGGTCCACTTGTATTTTGGTGCCCAGGCCTATTTTCTCTCCCGGCCCGACCCTGGGACCTTTGCTCTCACCAGGCCCCCGCTGATAGAGCAGGACTGGTATACACCTCCCATACCAGGGGAAATGTGCAGACCTTGCACTCACCCCACAAGTCTCAGGGGCCGGAGACGTAGCTGTTCTGTACTCTCCTCCGGCGCCAACACAAGCAGAGGTGGGATGACACTGGATTAGATTCACTTCCCACACAGGGAGGTGCATAGGTTACACAAGAGTCGGTTCGTATGCAGAGAACACGCGAAATGGAAGGAAGTTCTTGTAGAAGCAAATCGTTAAACGTGACCCGTCAAGCAAAAGAAAATATATTGGCTGGTGGTTGATTATTAAAAAATGTGATTAGTTAATAATACAGAAACTCAATGGAAGAAAATGTAAACAGAAACAAAAGTATTCTCCCGGTTCCCTGCTACTTCAGGTGGTCTCAGTGAGGGTGCTGGAGGCTGCGGTACTGCTAGCGGATTCGGCCATGGCGAGGAGTCACATGCGTCGCACAGCAGAAACAAAATACACACAGCAACAAAAGTTGTGCATGCACAATCCTTCACTTCTTATAGGTCGACATGTGAAGTACAGCGCTTCCCACACTAGAACATGCAAATCAGAGCTACATAAATGGAGAGCATCTAATGCCTACGTTGAAGCCATGACGCAAGCGGAGAGCCCCTCCTTCAATCCCCCAATGACCCGCCTACAGCACCGTCTGCACAGCACTCGCATGCTGCTGTAAATTCAGCTCCCACAGTCGGGGTTACTCCCAGCTTCTCCCTTACAGCGTGCAGGTGTTGTCAAGGCGCTAAAATGTGTGATTAATGCATTTTAGTGCGATGATGCGGACCACCACACTAAAATGCGTTAGTCTAACGCCTGATGTGTGGTACTTGGCAGGGATGACTCACCCTAGGGAGGCAAGTAACCCTGGGCGAAGTACACGGAGTGCCACTACGCTGAGTTCCACAGAGTTTAAAATAAACTCAGTGGAACATGCGCAGTCCTCGCAAGACGTACAACGTCAGGGTTTGCGACCGGCGAGGACGGCGAGGAGGAGAGACCAAGGCAAGGAGGAGGGCAGCCCGGAGACTTCAGAGCAGTTAAGTGGTGTTTTTTTTAAACAATTTTTGGGGCGTGGGCATGGGCTAACTCCGCTCCGTCGCGGAGTCGGAGTTTTGCCTGAACTCTGCGTTCCCAACGGAAAACGGAGTTGGCAAAACTCCGCAAACTACACTGGCGGAGCGAAGTTCGCCACCCGGGCCTAGAGGCAACACAGATACACAGACTTTCACTCCGTGAGAGAGAAAGGGAGAGTCAGAAAGTTTTTGATGTGAAGGTGTATATCCCTACAAATGTGCCTCATTTACAAAGCGTTTTAACTGTTGCTTTTAAAGGGGCCATTCAGTGATGAGAAAAACAATTCTCTTTCCCATTTCTCCATCGTTAACAATCATCAAAAATAGGCATTCTAGAATGCTGCTTTGTTTCATGGCGCCGCTCTGAGTTTTTAGATATGTTGTGACATCAATCACTGACGGTCTTCCAACATTTTATGTATCAGTCGAACAGTAAAGGTGGGGACAAAAATATTTTTGCCCATTTGTACAGTTGTGCAGAACCAGATGAGTGGCAACAGGGAATGCTCATGTTTGCCAGACCTATTCCTCAGTAAATGTGGAATGGAAACTCAGAGAACACCTTGTTGAGTTTTTACTCCTAATGTTGCAACTGGGCCTTATTTTTTCAGTTGTTGTGGTGAGCGTCCATTGTAATCTTAAATACTATTAAAAAGTTGTTTTTTAATTATCGTCTTTATGTGTTTTATAAAGTAAATGTCAGTAAGAAGTGTTTTGTAGTGTGCACTGGTTTTTTTCTCCATATAGGGTGTAGAACATGAGACGGATGGCCTGTTCCGTCCCACACAAAGTATATCCTTCACTAAATTTCTATGCAAACTACATATAGGTACTTAAAGTATACGGGGCATGGACTGTGGCTAAGCCATATATGTCATTGAAATGCCAACTGTAATGTCATCAAAGAGATTAAGAGTAGTTCATGGGAGGGCTTTGATTGCTTATCTAACCATAATGCAACATTTCACTGTTAATTAAGCTTTGATTCATACCTATAATATCCCTACAAATTAGATTTTTAAGGAGTTTTTGAGATTTTAATACACACAGGCAGGTAAGATGAATAAGGGCTTATAGCTTTAGCCTCTGCCTCCACTCCACCCCATGATCACTACGAATAAATGACAAAAAATAGCATTGCCTTCCCCGGACTCCCAAACGTAGCAGAACAAGCATTGCCAAAGCCAATAGGTCTTGCCTATGTGAGATTGATTGGATTTACTAATGTTTATTAGCTATGTTGCAAATGGCTGAAAGTAATGTAAAAAAGCTGTATAACACAGCCAGCTTTGTCCGCATTATATCGCTTTTCTTTTTTTTATTATCACTTATGCTGCACTGAAGCTAGAGCTTCTGTATAATATGGCTAAAATAACATTGACAAAGCCATATATCTCGCATAGGTGGGCCCTATTGACTTTGCCAATGCTTGGTATGGAATGCCATATGGTAAGTTATAAGTATGTATATATTGTTTACAATGGCTGAAGTGCTAATGTTATAGATTGGAGAATGCCCTTGCCACGGTGCACCATTCATATCATGACCCTAGTGCCTGCAAGGTAATTGCACTTGGCTGCTTGTTTAGTCAATCAGGAGTTTGTATAGCGCGGCTAATCATCTGTGAGGGTCTCAAGGCGCTGAGGAGGGGAGGGGGGGGGCTACTGATCTGTCTGGGCGTGGAGGTTCAGTCGAAGAGCCAGGTCTTGAGATTCTTCCTGAATTGAGTCAGCGACAGGAATTGCCTGAGGTGGAGAGGCAGGGTGTTCCAGGTCTTGGCGGCGAGGTCTTCTTCCTGTTCTGGGCTTGTGAATCCTTGGGACGGGGACCAGGGCAAGTTGGGCCGAGCGAAGTTGTCTGGCGGGTACGTGGAATGAGAGGCAGTGGTTCAGAGATGCTGGTCCTGCATCATGGAGAGCTTTGTAGGCATGTGTGAGGAGCTTGAAGGCGATTCTCTTGTTGACTGGGAGCTAGTGGAGTTGTCGGAGGTGTTGTGTGATGTGGCTGCGGCGGAGGATGTTGAAGACCAGTCTGTAGTTAGTAGTAACATATACCAATAATTGGTGTTCAGTGGGTTTCCTAGACCTTTTGGCCCCTGTGCAACTGCACCTGCTGCACCATTCAAATCATGAACCTAGTGCCAGCCAGGTAATTGCACTTGTGACTGCTTGTTTAGTAGTAAAATATAGCAATAACTGGTGTTCAGTGGGTTTCCTGGAGCTTTTGGCCCCTGTGCCACTGGACATGCTGCACCATTCAAATCATAAACCTAGTGCCCGCAAAGTAACTGTACTTGTGACTGCTTGTTTAGTAGTAAAATATAGTAATAAGAACACGTTGCTTACCTTTGGTAATGATGTATCTGTAAGAGGCATAGGTTAGTTATAAATTCCTTACCTTAGAATTTCCCCAAGGCGACAGACTGTATCCGGAGAATGTTTTCTTAGCAGTACCCCTGCGCGTCGGTGGGTGGCGTCGGTCGACTCCACGTCCATTGTCAGCATTGTAATCGCCGGGATGACGCTGTGGTGCCTACTTAGACGCCGCCTCTGCGC
Organism: Calotriton arnoldi; assembly: GCA_963921515.1. Taxonomy (NCBI): domain Eukaryota; kingdom Metazoa; phylum Chordata; class Amphibia; order Caudata; family Salamandridae; genus Calotriton; species Calotriton arnoldi. The sequence goes on along the minus strand of CAWUFW010014179.1, from coordinate 313,279 downwards.
GCTGACGTCTGTTCTGACATGACTTTCCACGTCAGAAGTGCAGAGCCATTAAAGACACTAACCACTGGTGCGCCACAACAAGGGCCCCATAAGGGAGTCCCTATCCCTAGAAATCAGTTCGCAGAGTGGGGAGGATGGGTGGGTCGGTAAGGAATCTATAACTAACCTATGTCGCTTACAGATACATCATTACCGAAGGTAAGTAACTTGTTCATCTGAAAGAGACACTTAGTAATAAATTCCTTACATTAGAATAGATACTCCAGCAATACCATCCCCGGAGGAGGGACTGCGAAGTAAGTTCACACCAGAAAGTCCTGGAGGACAGAACGGGCAAAATAACCATCCCTCTGGACTCGGCTGTCCAAGCAGTAATTTCTGGTGAACGTGTGCAAGGATGCCCACGTGGCCGCCTGGCAGATGTCAAGAAGTGGGACTCCACATGCCAATGCAGTGGTTGCTGCCATAGCCCTAGTGGAATGAGCACGCAGCCCCACTGGAGGTTCCTTTTTCGCTAGAGCGTAACAGACTTTAATACAAAAGACAACCCATCGGGAGATGGTATGCTTTTGGACAGCCTGACCTTTCTTGGTATCCACATAGCCAACGAAGAGTTGATCATCCACCTGAAAATCTTTCGTGCGATCATGGTAGAAGGACAGTGCACGTTTTGGGTCCAGAGGTTGGAGTCTCTCCTCCTCCTTGGAAGGTTGCGGAGGTGGGAAAAAGGGCAAAGTTATCGTTTGTCCTATGTGAAATGCTGTAACCACTTTAGGAAGGAACTAGGGTCTCGTCCTAAGCACCACTTTGTCCGGATGCACAGAGAAGAAAGGGGGCTTAGAGGATAGAGACTGGAGCTCACTCACCCTGCGAGCAGAGGTGATGGCAATAAGGAAGGCAGTTTTCAAAGTAAGAAGCCTGAGAGGACAGTTGTGAAGAGGCTCGAAGGGAGCAAACATAAGATAAGTTAAGACAAGATTCAAATCCACTGGGGCATTATGAAAGGAGATGGAGGAAAGAGATGAATAATGCTCTTAAAGAATCTGCTTACAATAGGGGACTTGAACAAGGAGGGATGATCTGGCAGCCAAAGGAAAGCAGAAATAACTGCAAGATAGCCTTTTAGAGTGCCCAGAGCAGAACCCTGCTGGGCAAAAAGAAAGGATGAACAAGAGAACCTCAGAAAGAGGGGCAGAAAGGGAATTCACAGCCTTTGCTGTGCACCATGGCACAAACTTATTCCATCTACAGGCGTATACCGTTTTTGTGGAGGGACGCCTGGCTGCCAAGATGACATTACAGACTTCGGGCAGAAGGTCAAAAACTGTCAACAGTTGCCGCTCAATCTCCACGTAAGGAGGTGGAGGCTGGACAGGTTCGAGTGGAGGACCGTCCCCTGTTGCTGCGACAGAAGATCCTCCCGAAGGGGCAGTCTGTTTGGAGGATCGATGGCCATGCTCAGGAGCTCGGGGTACCAGACTCTTCGTGCCCAGTCCGGAGCCACAAGAATGACTTGGGCCCAGTCGCGCTAGATCTTCTTCAGCACTCGGGGCAGAAGTGGTACAGGCGGAAAGTCGTACAGGAGGCCGCAGTTCCACTCGCGACAAAAAGCGTCGCCAAGCGAGTGCCGCCTTGGAAACTCCAACGTGCAAAACTGCTGACATTGCGCGTTTTCTTCGGTGGCGAACAGATCTAATCAAGGCTCTCCCCACCGCTGAAAGAGACCTTGCACCACCTCTAAGTGAAGATGCCATTCGTGATCTACCAGACATCGACGGCTGAGTTTGTCCGCCCTGGCGTTCAGAGAACCTGCCAGGTGTTCAACCACCAGGGTCATACCCTAATGTTCTAGCAATGTCGAAAGGCGAAGAGCCTCTTGACATAGGGTCCACGACCCCAACCCGCCTTGTTTGTTGCAGTGCCACATGGCGGTGGTGTTGTCTGTGAACACCTGCACTACTTTCCCCTTGAGGGAGGGAAGGATGCCTTCAGTGCCAGGCGGATCGCCCGGAGCTCCAACAAATTGATATGGAGCCCGGACTCCGCCGGAGACCAGACTCCTCTGATCTCTGCCTCTCCCAGATGGCCGCCCCATCCCAGGAATGATACATCGGTCACCACTGTTAGTTCTGGTTGGGGAAGGGAGAGACATCTGCCTCTGACCGAATCTCGGTTCATTAACCACCACTGCAGTTGTTGTGCAGTTCCCGCCGAGATCTGGATGTAGTCAGAAAGATTCCCCTGATGCTGCACCCACTGGAACTTCAGGTCCCACTGCAGAGCCTGCATATGCCATCCGGCATGATCCACCAGCAGGATGTAGGAGGCCATGAGGCCCAGCAGCCTCAGGGTCATTCTCACTGAAATCCTGGATAGAGGCTGAAACATCGGTATCATAGCCTTAATATCCCGGACTCGCTGCTCGGGAGGATAGGCCCGAAACTGCACTGTGTCCAGAACAGCTCCGATGAAAGGGAGCGTTTGAGAGGGAGTCAGGTGTGACTTCGGCACATTGATAGTGAACTCCAACGAGTGCAGGAGGTCCGCCGTAGTCTGGAGGTGGGAGACGATAGCCTGGGGCGAGCCCGCCTTTAACCGCCAGTCGTCGATATAGGGGAAGCCTGGAACCCCTGATCTGCACAGATGAGTTGCAACAACTGCCATCAATTCCGTGAACACCCGAGGGGCACTGGTAAGACTGAAGGGGAGCACTGTGAACTGAAAATGCTCGTGGCCTACCGTGAACCGTAGATAGCATCTGTGGGCTGGCAGGACAGAAATATGGATATAGGCGTCCTGCAAGTCCAACGCCACCATCCAGTCTCCAGGGTCGAGGGCAGACAGGACCTGAGCCAACGTGAGCATTTTGAACTTCTCCTTCTGGAGGAAGCGATTGTGGGCCCTGAGGTCTAGAATAGGACACATGCCTTTGTCCTTCTTGAGCACCAGAAAGTAGCGGGAATAGCAACCACGACCTACTTCTGGCGCAGGGACCCTTTCGATAGCTCCCTTGGCCAAGAGAGCAGAAACTTCCTGGCGGAGAAGTGCCAAATGATCCTCCGACATGCAATCGAAAGACGGTGGCATGGAGGGAGGGGAAATCTTGAAGGGGAGGGAGTAGCCCGTTTGGACTATTTGCAAAACCCACCTGTCTGACGAGATGGATTGCCAGTGGGGGAGGTGATGGCGAATCCTGCCACCCACTGGCCGCTGATGGTCCCGAAGGGTCGGACTAGGAGGGTTTGAAGGCTGCTGCAGGGGGGGAAAGGGTGGACTGGCCCGCCCGCTTGCTCCCAGACCCGTGAGGTCACTGGGTCCCACGTCCATGGCCAGGCAGAGGCTAGGCAGCTTGCGTGGACCGGTGGCTAGACTGGGCCGGACGTGGCGGGTGCCCCTTCCGTAGCCATGAAAGGGGCGAAAAACAGACTGGGGTGGACGGAGCGAGGCCCAAGGATCTGGAGGTAGCACGAGAATCCTTAAAGCGTTCCAGCGCCGAGTCTGCGTTGTTGCCAAAAAGGCGACAGCCAACAAAGGGCATGTCCAGCAAGGGGGACTGGACATCCCCCGAAAAGTGAGTCGGTGGTATCCAGTCCACATCGAATCGTGAATTTAGCTGCGTCTCTCCCATCTGCCACTGCTTGGGAGAGAGCGGCCCGGGGCTCCTCCGGGCACTGAGGCAGCACTTGCGTGACCGTATTCCAGATAGTATGGGAGTATCAGCCCAAGAGGCACGCAGTATTCATGGACCGCAGTGCCAAGCTGGAGGAAGAGAACATGTGCTTACCAAAATGATCCAGCTTCTTGGATTCCCTGTCTGGGGGAGCAGAAGGGAATGCACCCTTGGAAGAAGAGGCTTGGACCGCCAAGCTTTCGGAGGAAAGGTGTTGGGTGAGGAAAACTGGGTCGCCCGGAGCTGGGAATGGCAGCAGGCAATCGTCCTTTCCACAGGAGCCCCTGTGCTGGGCTTGAACCAGGTGCCCAGAAGGACGTCAGTGAGGGCTTCATTGAAGGGCAGAAGGGGTTCAGAGGAGGTTGCAGCAGGCTGAAGCACCTCTGTCAGGAGATCAGTCCTGACTGCCACTGAAGGGAGCTCCAGGCGCAAGGCCTCGGCTGCCCTTCGCACCACCACAGCGTAAGACGCTCCCTCCTCTGTAGCCACGGTAGGGGGAGAAAGTATGCCAAGGTCTGGAGAAGTGTCCAGACCACTGGCGTCACCCAGGTCCTCTCTCCAGTCCCGCTCTTCAAGCTGGTCTGCCAAAGGGTCCAGCAACCTCTACCAATCTTCATCACTATCTTCTGGGTGATAGGGAACACCAGGGATGAACAGGGGAACAAAAGTACCCTCCGGCGTCGGATTCGACGTCGACCAACGTCTGTCCGGCTCCGGGTCCATCTCGGGGGTGAGGATGGGGAATGCGTTGGTCGGGGGCACAGCCGATGCCGGGGGCGTCATCGTCGGGATCAGCCCCGGGGAAGGTCGGATAAGATCAACCAGCGTCGATCCGGATCCAGGCCTGGATCCACGAGGCCCTCTGGCCCCGGTGCCAGAGCCGCCGGTCTCAAAGGCCCAGGACCTCCAACCGGCTCCGCGAGGCCCAAAGGCGCGTTGGCGGAGTCGGGCTGCCCAAAGATATGGTGGAGTGCTTCGTAAAATGTATGAAGCTGGGCAGGGGACGCCCCGGCTCCTGGAAACGGGGGGAGGCGCGAAGGCATCCCTGAAGAAGGCATCGGAGACAGAGCCTTAGAGCGTCAATGCTCCGGGTCCTGCGTGGCGTCAGCCGAACGACGGGTAGAAGGCGAAGAGTGCCAGTGCTTCTTCACCTTCTTCTTCTGCTTCGACTTACCCGAGGACTTTGAAGACTTGGAATGGGACGAGGTGTGGGGGCTCCGCGACCGGCCTCGAGACCTTCCTCTCAAACGAGACCGGGAGCGACGCGGAGCTGACTGCCAGGCCTCCAAGAGCTTTCGGGACTGCTCCCGCAAAGACTTTGGATTCATGGCCCCGCAGTCGGAGCACGACTTCGGGTCGTGGCGTGCTCCAGACACCAAAGGGACACGAGGTGCGGGTCCGTCACAGACATCAGCCTGTGACTGGCCTCGCAAGGCTTGAAGCCGGTCCGACGATGGGACATCCCTCGCGCACCTGGAGTTGAAAACTCAAAAAGAAGTCGACAAAACGTCGAAAAAATTTAGTCCAAAAGTGACTAAAGGGATAGCTCTCTCTGGATCTCCGCTAGTCTGGCACGGAAAAAGAAAGAACTGACATCAGCGCGCAGGGGCGGCGTCTAAGTAGGCACCGCGATGTCATCTCGGCAACCACGACGCCGACGACGCCACCCCCGATGCACAGGGGTACTGCTAAGAAAAAATTCTCCTGATCCATTCTGACGCCTGGGGGAAATTCTAAGGTAAGGAATCTATAAATAACTGTCTCTTTCAGATTTGGTGTTCAATGGGTTTCCTAGACCTTTTGTCCCCTGTGCCACTGCACCTGCTGCACCATTCAAATCATGACCCTAGTGCCTGCAAGGTAACTGCACTTTTGACTGGTTGTTTAGTAGCAAAATATCTTAATAATCAGTGCTCAGTGGGTTTCCTAAACCTTTTGGCCCCTGTGCCACTGCACCTGCTGCAACATTGAAATTGTGACCCTAGTGCCTGCAAGGACAAATGAGGAAATTGTTTATATCCAGTAATATATGTGTTCCAAAAAAGGCAAAGTGGCAGACAGAATATATAATTATTGTGTAGATAAACATAAACACAAAGTATTTCATAAAAAGTGCCTTTAAACTTATCCAACTCTCTCTAAAACGAGTTGCCACCAATGTCATAAATAAAGCATGTGCTTTACACATCAAAGTGAAAACCAAACATTGTTAAATTGTGTTACAGTGTGGTTGGCTCTTTCCTGTGAATAGATCTTATCCGGTGCTTGACAGTAAATGGGCCATAAACAGTGTAAATTGCTCAATATCACCATATGCTAGGCTGATGCTGAGACTGAAATGAGGTTTTGTATTTTGTTCCTAAAAAGGCAGTTTCACAAATTAAATGGACTCACCAAAGAAGAGGAATTTTGCAAAAAACGTGCAAATGTTTTGTACAGCTGAAGAACGAGACACCTTTTGAGATGGCTATGTCTAAAATAAAATAAATATAAAAAGGGCACAAGCAGGCTCCAAGGAGAAAGTATGCTTCATTCCTCTTTCCGATAAACGAGATAAGAAAAAGATTGGCCTGTTTATTACAGAAAACAAATTCATGGAAGAATACTGTAAACACAACTTTAGCAAGGGAGGTACAAACAAGCTTCACAGCCAAAAACAAATAAAGCCAGCAAATGGAAAGGCAGAAAACATGAGTTAAAACCCACAAAGCCAATAGCAAGCCACGGGCGGAATGCATTCCCAGGTCAACTTTCTGAAAGTCCCCAAGATGTCTTTGGCGTAGCCAGACAGCCGTGCTGTCTGGTAGGTGGCGACCTAATAAAACAAAATGGAATGCTCTTGGAAGAAAATCGAGAGGTACATAAACAGGGAAATTTAATTTCACTGTCGCATTAGCTTGCCAAGGCAGAACCTCTTGGCTTTGCCAATGATTCTCAATATAGGTTTGTTAAATACATAGTGGACCCCGCCTAAACAAAGAGTATTACAGTTAGGGAGTTTTTTTTTTGCTGTGGACATTGTCACTTTCAACACATTTGCGGACATTGTCACTTTCAACACATTTGCGCTTACTCTTTCAGGATTCCCTCATTTATCCTGCACCTCTCTTTATTTCCGTGTCTTCATTTGATCTTTTTTTCTCATTACGTTTAGCATAGTGCAGTTTCATCCAATAATAAACCATGGACCAGGCTGCATTAGATTCACTCTCTTGACGTGATACTTTTCCATAAGATACTTACTTTAGCACAATGTAACTTCAATCGTCAAATTCAGTAAGGCATTTACTAGTCTGTGCTATTCCAATTTAGAGGCGAGTCTCGTGACTGTGGACCTCAAGCCTCCTCTGTGTTGTGCTTTAAAGGACAAAGCTATTGCATGTTGTTCGTGTTAAGTAAGGCAGTGGATGGTGCATGCACCTCTAAACCTCATAATATGAAAGAAGGTTGGTTCGAAATTTGCGAATGTGTGTCAAGATTGCAGAGATGACTGACGTTATGCTACATAGTAACTACTTTCTAGACTAACAGACACTGTATAGGCAAATGATAGACTCGCATTGGAATAATATACCCTATAGGTTTGACATAGGACTGAGGTCGGTATGTCCCTATCGAGTATATTAAACTTAATTACTTGTGCCAGCTAGCTCAGAGGCCACTAGAAACTCCTTGACAAACAAGAAGGGAGTAGTTTCTGGCAGCCGCACATCATGACCACTTTGTTTCCCTTTAGAATCAGAACGTGTCCCAGAGTCGTGGAAACAATAGATAACTATTTCACTCAGCTCACTCGTGCATACTTAGTTTTCCTCAAAGTTACACAGAAAGAATAGACGGGCGTTTCAATAAAAGATTTATTGAACAGTCTTGTTTCTCGTGTAAGTAAAATGTGCTGTTACGATCACAAGACAGTATGCAAGATAAATAATGTACAGCGTAAGCAGTAGAAATAAATAATACTGCGCTAGCATGATCTTTAGTAGATATTCATTTACATAAATAACATAGACTAAAAATGGAGTACTCATACGATGCGTTTCTAAGCTAGTTCTACCCCAATGTACCTAACCTAACCTAAGTGTAGGGAGAGGTATGAAGTAGGTGAAGTATTCCTTACTATGGTATACTAAGAGTATGTTACGCTCAGTATGCCTAGTATGCCAAGAGTCCCTCTAGGTATCTAGTCAAGCTCCATACCTTGAGAATGAGAGCGGTGGGAATCTCTTGCCAGACTCGAACTCCAACACCCCGCGAGGGAAGTCAGATCACTGGAAGCTGGACTCTGCGTGCAGGGAGGACAGCGCCTTCTCAGTGCGTCAGGCCGGGAAACGGGCTCCTCTGAAGTCGAGGTCTCCTCTGATTTACAGGGGCTAGGGAAGGTATATTTATACCCGAGAGGTACCTCAGAGTGTTAGCATTGACGTGAATCGGACAGCGGAAGACGTCATGAATGAACCCCTAAGGTATATCGGTTCATGCATAATAGATGAGTCCTTGAAGAAATCAATAGTCCTGTGCTAGGGAAACTCCCGAAGCCTAAGGGTCTGTTCTTCAAGAACTCGTTGTGACGTTAGGGTGGACGGATGTCTGAGACCATGCCTGTATTTGGAGTGCACGGTTTAATGCCTAAATAAGGACTGGGATTTCATGCCTATATAAGGGCAGGGTGAATTGTGCCTATATAAGGACATGATACAGGAAAACCTATATACGGACACCCTAAGAGGAATACAACAGCGCTGCCGGTCTCCATGAGAGAAGCCATGATTATTATGAGGCAGAGACCCCAGAGAACTAGCAGCTTACCACCGGATTTCAATGCTTAACGTAGACACTAACAGGTACATGCATCAATGTAGGCTTTTGCGATTCCTTAATTGCGATTATTAAGGAATCGCAATTAAGGAATTGCAAAAGCCTATGCATGTAGGAATCGCTTTAAAATTAGCGATTCCCAAACATTCCTTAATTGCGACTCGCAAATTGCGAGTCGCAATTAAGGAATGCCTTCCCATTCATTCCTATGGGCCTACAGGCCCATAGGAATGAATGGGAAATTGCATGCGCAATTTGCGAGTACCAAAAGGTACTCGCAAATTGTGCATGCATTTCAAGGGTGCAAGGGTGTCAAAAGGACACCCTGTTGCACCCCTGAAATTGCTCTGTGCACACATGTTGCGCACACACATGCCCCAAGGGCATGTGTGTGTGTAACCTATAACTTTGAAAAATGCACTTTAGTGCATTTTTCAAAGTTTTGCAAATTATCATCAAGTTCAACTTGATGGTAATTTGCGCCCCTAGTAGCGAAATCGCTATTCTAAGGTGGTTCTTGCATTGCATTTAAGGAATCGCAAATTGTGATTCCTTAAATGCAATGCACTTGAGAAATCGCAATGAATTGCGAATTCTCAAATTGCGAGTGCCTTGAACCTTGTTGCATCGCAAATGCCCTTTTTGCGGGCGCAAACGGCCGATTTTTGCGAATCGCACCGTTTGCGCTCGCAAAAATTGTTGATGCATGTGCCTGTTAGATACTATCCAAGGCTGTGGCAACGTGCCTCTGCAGGGTGCTATCTGACCTGATTACAGAGGATCAATGTGGCTTCTTGCCAAGTAGAGGAGCTCATGTGAACCTACGACGTTTGTCCCATGTTATGCACATGGCGCAGAAAGATGGTATACGGAGAGCCCTAGTAGCGCTAGGTATAGAGCATGCATTCGATACCCTAAACTGGGACTATCCATGGTTCTTCATAGGATGGGGTTCGGACTGCAGCTTCTTCAGTGGATTAGACTGCTCTATGTCTCCCCAGTAGCGAGGGTCTGCACCAGAGGGGTCATATCTGAGTGTATAGATATCACCAGGTGGACAAGACAAGGCTGCTCTCTCCCCACCTCCTGTTTGCTTTGGCTATGGAGCCGCTGACCGTGCATCTGCACTTGGTGTTGCTGGACTGGGGAATTCGAGTGAGGCACATTAGACACATTGTCTCAATGCATGCAGATGATCTATCTAGATCAACCTGATCACTCGATCCCTTTGATATTCCTGGTCCGTCAGACTTTTGGAACAGACTCAGGACTGAGGATTAATAAACAAGACAATACTGGGAGGCCAGGCTGCAGCAGAAAGAGTAGAGCTACCAGACCTTGAGCTTAAATGGGAGACACAGTCTCCCATTTTGGCATGCAGATAGCTCACGCCCCTGAGGATCAATATTCCGACAATATGAACAGAGTAATTGCGACCCTCCGAGATTCAATTAAATTCTGGAATACGCTCCCACTCTCAGTCATGGGCAGAGTGCTGATTAGCCAAATGGTGCTCTTACCCCGCTGCCTCTATGTCTTCCAGAATTCCTTTTGTCCCATGCTGAGAAGAACGTTGAAAGAAATAGATAGCCTCCTGATTTCACTGGTGTAGTCGGGTAAGTGGAGCAGGTTTAAAATGGAGATGTTTAAGCTGGACCGGGAGAAAGGCGGACTGTGACTACGCAATCTCTGTCTGTACTACTTGGCGGGAATACTACAGTATGCAGTGCAGTGCTGTGAGGAGGGCCAAATCATGGAAAAGACACTCTTTGTTGGAAAAATGGATGACAGGCTCTGACAGCGATTCATGGTGGGATCGCAGAAGCTGGAAAACTGACCCTTTGTAGTGCAACAGGTAGCAGAAGTCTGGTAAGTGACCATTAAACGTCTTCTATGCAGGCTCCCATACACTAGGATGCTGCCATTGTGGTGGCTCTGACCCTTTTGACAGATACAAACCATTATGAATATAATGTAATGGCTAGAGGGGGAATGTCAGACCGTAGGAGATCTTTATTCGGGAGACATTCTGACATTTGCAGAACCACAACAGGTGTTTAGTTTTGGCCCGGGACAGTTTCTACAATATGCTGGCTACAATTTGGGAAATCTGGACCGACTTTCAGTGGGAATCGGTTGAGTTGCAGACGCTGAAATTAATTCTTGACCAGGGATACAGTAGAGGACTGATCTCACGCATCTATAAAATCCTGAAAGAGGACAGACCCTCAAACCTGCTGAAAGTCTAAAGCCAGTGGAATGGGACATTGAAAGAGCCACTAATGGATGGGGACTGGAAGAGAGCTCGTGCACAGGTACAAGAGGTGGCAAGTAATGCCAGGTTTAAGCTTACTCAGTTCTATCACCTACACCAGGTATGCCTCACACCTCAACGCCTACATAGAATCTTCCCAGAGAAGTTTGCAAACCGCCCATGCTGCAACTGGAGATCGGCAACATTCATGCATATGACCTGGGAATGTGATAGACTATGAGAATTCTGAAAGGGGGTGGTAGATAGTCTTGTTGGGATAGTGGGACTGCAACTGACCCTGCCGGTTCAGCAGTGCCTGCTGGGATTAATACTGCTACCGCTACCTCATTCAAAAATGCACAACAGATTTGCATCCTTGGGGCTGCTTCCAGCTAGACAGCGAATTGCCATTCATTGGCTTGGCCGGGCATCCCCATGCGTGGAGAATTGGACATTTGATCTGGGGGAATGAGCGGTGGATGAGCAGTGGCGCCTAAGGGTACGCAGAGATGAGAATGCAGTTAGGGACCTAGAGATATGGGCGACAATGCTAGATTTGATAGAGGAGACGACTGAGGGGGACACATGCCCACCTCTTGCAGGGACACTGGAAGGTTCCTACCAGAACAGTGCTTCACTGAGGGGGTGGGATCAGGAAGGCTGAGTGCTGATGGTGATGAGGGGGACTACCTCTCTCCTCCCCTTCCCCTGAGGTACAGGGGAGGGGAGAGAGGGGAATAGCGGAGACAGCTACACATGATGCTATTAATTGAGAATATGTTTGTCCTACATCCATGTCTGTGAATCAGAAGTACGAACCTGATAGTCCTTAAAATTGCATACCGTTTTTCTGACACTGCATGATGCTGAACTGGCTGAACTACTATGTTGAGCCGATGTTTACTGTTGCTTGTTATGCAAAATGTAAAATTACAAAGTTTAAAAAAACCAGTAAGAACTTGTAAAGGCAGACTGGATACACACTATAATGATATACATTACGCATGGAGTTTTCAAACATTAAGATCATAAGGCTGGAGACAATGCATAAAATATTATGCTGAATTAGAATCGTTTAGTGAAAGCAGCATTTTCCACAGCTTGAGTTTATCTATCTAACAAAGGGATAAATAATTTTATTTTATGAAAGTGGAAGCTGGTCTGGGAAATGGGGCACAAAGTCCTTAGGGAACACTGCACTGACCTTACTTACATGTGGCTCAGAGGGAACTTAAATAAACTGGAGATAACTAGCAGTACTAATATTCCAGAATAGTGTAATGACTTGTTAACTGACTCATCATCATCTTCACATCGATTGCAAAATATGGCTGACTTCGGTTCAAGAGTATTATATAAAAACATCTATAGAAATTAGTAACATGTTACAAATGTACAAGTTTACGTTAGTCTATGGGTAAACACACTTAAATATCAAATACCATATTTTATGGTATGCATATATTATGTTTCCGTTTCACCATTTATATGGACTAAGTGACACGTACCTATTTAAGAGGTGCATTAGATGTGAAAAATCTTGATAGATTTACGTTGGGAACCAACCAGCCTTATTAGGTGACTGCATATTACTAAGGTCCCAAGCATGGCAGACTACGATGGACTGAGGTTCAAATACATCTCCGTCTAATGTTTTCAGATCAAGGATAGAGCCTACATATTCAGTGACAAATACCACAAGTATCATAAGTGATGATATGCATATATGATATACTCATTTCCACATATATTTTAACGAGATGACAGATCTCAAATTCAAAGGAGCAATAGATAGGAAGAACTTCATCATACAACACATTGAGTACTTAATAGCCACAATAGACTAGGGCAAGATAGTAAGGATTGTCCTAGCGATGAAATCCTAACTTTGAAAAACAAGGACAGAAAAAGGTTCATAGCCACCCTATACAAAAACCTTTAGGTCTTACGTTAAGCATATGTTTGACTATTTACTCAACATGTTTAACAATTATGCAAGGATTATTGAAGTAATCTTGAATTTAAAATATTATAAATGCATCATTAAGATTTGGATCTTATGTCAGACTTTTGAAAATCTCTTATAGTGTTTGGAGTCAGAATGGGACAGAAGGTAAGAAGATCAAAGAGTGGACCCTAGACCACTGTGTACATGTGGTGGATTCTATTTTGAGAACAGGAGGTATATAAATAGCAATCTTATTTGACAATGTTGATGATGAATGAATGAGGCAATTTGTTAAGCATACAGCTACTCCAAAGGGTGTTGTGGCGCTAATGAATGGGATAACTCCCTCTACAGAGGTAAGATTGAGGAGTATAATATTCTTATACTTAATCGACATATTTATGCTAATCTGGAAGACTGAGCACTAGGTGACCTTTATATCCCACAGGCAGCTATATAATGAATTCAGAATTAAAAGATCTACTTCAGATATGTACACACAATTATGAGTGCATCAAGGTGCTGCCATCAGGTATGATGTTTAGTTAAAGACTATGATATCTTAAGGATATTATGAGCAACAAGAATCAATATCATGGGACCAACAAATTCACTACTTTTTGGACTACTTATGATTATTTAGCATGTATCAAACATTGACACACCTCATGCAAAATTTCATAAATGACCAATTGGTCACTGTGACATGCACATTTAAAATAAGCAACTACTAAGAACAGGTCATAACTAATACATATGATATAATTGAGCATGAGGTATTGTTAAGAAATTGAATTATTAATTGGGGTGGGTGGCTACCCACCTCAAGCATAATCACAACCCTTATCAAGGTGAACCCTTAAAGTCACAAAATTAACCTGAGCTCAACCCTCTGTTAGCTAGGCACTGAGCAGAAAGGCGGCAATGTGTAAAGTATTTACGCAGTACCAACCCAGAAATTAAGTCCAAATGTGAAACTATAAAAATCCCAAAACGTATTAGAAAAATAGAGTAAATTTTAATAAACAAAATACACCAAAATGACAAAAACTCAACGAGGAGAACTGGAGAACTGAATTTTAAAAGTTTCACAAAGTGCCATGAATAGTCAATGGTCGCAGTAGACAGGGCCAGACTGGGAACCCAAAGCAGCCCTGGCAATATTCTCGGACCAGCCCCTGAAGAAGAACTGCCTGCCCCCAGAGGCTGGAAATGTTTGCCTGCTGCTTTTGTTACTGGGGTCTTATATTGCAGCACCACTGCAAAACCGGCCCCAAGTCACAAAACCGGCCCCCACCACTACAAAACCGGCCCCCACCATTACAGCCTCCTGGGGAAACGCCCGATGCCCGGTACGTCTAGCCCCGCTGTGGCAGTAGACTGGGACATAGATGCAATTTGAGGCTTGCTGCAATGGAGCATGGATCAGATATACAGCCAGGTTCGTCCTAGTCAAAGATTTTACTTTCTGACTTAGACCTTCAATGCCTAATCCACTACAGAAGTACACGTCTACAGCCCAGAAGACCTCAGGGAATGCCCCAAGAGGCTCCCAGGGTTTTAGGGAGAGACTAACAGCAGGATCCAGTACAGGTCCAGTTGCCACTGAACAGCTGGGCAATTAAAGGTATGCCTCTTGTAGCTTGTTGTATCCCTGTAGCTTTGAACAGGAGGTCATCCTTATGACCCTTGGAGTCCACGTCTTTGTCCTGGGTACAAGAGGGAGCAGGTACAGTCCTTGATGGTTCCTTTCAGGTCACAGACAGCAGGTCCAGTCCTTTTCTGTTCTTCCTCAGGTCTTGAGGTGGTCAGAAGTGTGTGTTTGGAGGTGCCACATTTATGTCTCACACATGCTAGTGGGTGGAAATGACTCCTGGACATGCCTTACCCAATGGAATAAAAGTTTCCGTGGCCAACCCTACCCACTTTAGGCATTTTGAGAACGGCTAAAGTGTTCGGTCCCGCTAAACTTGGCCTCTGTGGACTGAGGGGGTGTATGGGGGATGTACAATGGTAATCTTAGTGTCCTTCACATTTAACATCAAAATTGAGTTTGAAGCAGCCACTGTACCCACAATAAAGTCAGAGACAGAAGTCTGGTAGAACAAAAGAAGTGTTTTCCAGTAACCAGACAGTAGATACACAAGTATTGTCTCGGCATCCTGGTTCCCTTCAAGAGTGCCTCCCAGTGTTATATATAAACCCAGCAGAGCTGTCAAACAGGATTTGACACTCAAACAGGATTTCACATTCTAGTGTCAAAAAGGATGCTCATAGCCCCCACCATTCTGCTCAGCTCGAAAGAGTCATCCCTGCCCCTTGAGGTCGATCTGTCAATCTCAGTGGCCTATTGTGTATCTCCTGGGTGGCAATTCACAGCTTTTTCATGCCTATTCCAATGCTAATCCCTGCATGGGAGAAGTTGGAGAAAAAATGCAAATCAACCTTGTAGGAAGGTGGAGTAGTATGTGGTGATGCTAGTTAGGCTTCACCACGCAATATTCTCACAATACCCCAAAGATTGTCCTTGGATTCACAATAATTCATCCGTAGCTCAGTCCTGGTAGAGTGGCAAAGAGCTGTCAGGCTTTAGTAGCGGAACATGTGTTAAGCATTTAGAAGTACCAACATGGAGGATAAGTAATTGACATGACTCGAAAGAAATCCGTCAGCAAATTTATCAAAATAAAGCAGATTTTTGTATAAATTTAGACCCCCCCAAAAAAGTAAATGAGGTAAGTATAACTGGAGTTATGGCTTTTAGACGCAATATTAAATCAGTTGCAAAACAGTATGGCAAAACTTTATCATTGCTGTCAATGGCAAAAAGCACAAGTGACAATCTGTAACTGGCAGGTCGAGTTGCGTGGAACCCAAGGAGGGCAGAGGTGATGCGTGTCCCAGGACCGATGCCAGGACAGTTAGTACGATTTTACCTGGCTCGAGAAGCCCTAGTGCAGAGTTTTCCAGGCTGTCCTTGGTGCTGAAGCGGGAGATGTGGGAGAGCTGGTTTTACTGCTTACACGGTACTGGTGGGGAACTGGGTGCAAAAAGTCAACAAAACCAATGCTGATGTCAAATGAAGGTTTTACAGTGTTCCTTTGAGATGCATCATCGAGCAAAGGGGGTGTTGCTGGACTGGTGACCAACACGGCCTTGGCAGCAGTAAGGTCAGTAGAAGGTTATTTCGATGGCCAGAGGTCGGGGCAAAATGGTAGCCGCCTGAAATTTGCTGGAGGTCAGTAGTATGTCTCCCACTGGACCATCTACTTTTGGGCCATCCCTCAGAGGGCCTGATGGCTGGTAATTTTTTGGTTCTGCTACATTGTTTTGACATGCTGAGTGGGGACCAGTGCCACCAGAACAGGGGAGTCTGGAGTTGCCTTTGGCTCTCAAAGTGGTCCCTCTGTCTGGGGGAACAGAGCTTTGGTCCAGGACGAGTCGCAGCCGTGCAGTTCCAGGAAGGTTGCCACAGGTGCAGAGTATCACGCCTTTGCTTTGTGCAGATTCTATAGTCCCCGACACGGGTCTCCTCTTTGTCCTTTGTTGCAGGTCATTCAAAACTGAGGTTCTGGTGTCAGGGGTAGCCCTTAAGTCCTAGATTTAGGGGTGTTAGGGGTGTAGGTGCAAGTGGCCAATGGGCTACTAGCCCTAGCAGCTAATAAGCCCTTGAGGTGACCACATCTGGGGTTGTGTGTCACCTTTTCTACCCAGAACCCTCTATTCTGCCACTTTTAAAAATGTCCGAAGTCTTTCTTAGCTGTACAGCCCAGGAAGCCCACCCTAGAGGTGTAGCTAGCCTTCTGGGGGTGTACACCTCCTGAATACGTAAATGTCCCACCTGCCCGAGTTCAAATGTGCCTGGGGGCAGGGGGAAGGCTGTTTTCCCCTTTGGGAAGCAGCCTAGTTGCATATCACAGGCAGTGAAATCTTTGAAGCTCACCGTCTTGATGTGCCACTTCACTAGCCATCCTTTCAGGGAAGAAGGTGTGGCCTCATTTGCGTCCAGTCCATTGTTTCTGACTCCTGGGAGAGGTCACACCACCTGGCAGGAGGTCAGATTCCTGTCTTGGCTGCAGCAGCTGCGGGCTGGCAGCCAGAGCACACAAAAGGCTGGGGTAACCAGGTGCGGAACCTCTAAGGTAGCCACCTGGGTGCATGCCACATCGTCCTCAACACAAGATTCATGTCAGGGGTAATGAGGCACTGTGTTTGATGCCAAACATGACATATTTCGGCGGTACCATAATGGAGCTGCCAACCTCTGGTTTGCCCAGGTGCCCGTCCATGTTATCCTATGGACGGCCTATCACTTATATTAGCCTTTAATGGTAAAGGCCCCTATATGGACATATCAGCTTGCACTTACATGTCCACACCTTTAATATAATGCACCCTGCCTCCTGGGCTTAGAGGCCTTCTGTATGGGTGACAGGCATATATTAAAAATAGCTGACTGACTTTGCCACTCATGGTGAGGACTAAGTTGAGTTCAAGCAGTTGCACTGCTCCTGCAGTCTGCAATGGCAGGCTTGCTGGCAGTAGTTTACTTGGGTCACTCAGGGTGGCACAAACAGTGCTTCAAGCCCTGGTGACCCCTTTAATATCCATGCCCTGGGTAACACTGGTACTATATATTAGGGACTTATAAGGGAGTTGAAGTCCTTGCCAATTGGGGTTACCAATTTTAGGGAGAGAGCACTGGCACTGGGGCCTAGCCAGCAGGCTCCAGTGCACTTTCAGAGTCATAACCATCAGCATTGGAGCAAAAGTGTGTGTGGGGAGGTTGTGGGGGGGGGGGGAGGGGTGACCATACAAAAGGGCACTTTCCTACAAACCTCCAGGAACTTCAGACAGGGAAAAGCTAACTCCCTAAAAGTTACTATTTCCTACTCGTTATTAAAAACAAGACTTTGCCATTGAATTGGATTTGTAATAGCTATTAAAAATAGTTTTTTAATTATTTTTCCAGCTAGTCCCTTTCCCGAGATAAAGTATTAGGATTTTAATGTGTACTCTGGTTTTCTACATATGACAGTGAGGCCTGCCACATGTCCTAATTTTAAATACTATACATCCTGCCTTGTGGGCGACAAGGCTTACACAGGGATGAATTATTAATATGTAAAAGGAAGGTTTTGACATGTCAAAGGGGTTTGTTTTGACAGATCAAATTTTGTTTTTGCACTACTACAGTCAGCTACAATGGTAGGCCTGAAGCCATGTTTGCACGGCCACTGTAGTGGATGGCACAATAGGTGCTGCAGTCCACTAGTGGTGTTTAACTTCCAAGCCCTCGGTACGTTTTGTAGAACATAGTAGGGACTTACAGGCAAGTTAAAAATACCAATTAGAAGTATGCCAATTAAACCACGTTAAAAGGGGGAACACAGGCACATCACCAAACAGGGTTAAAGTGCACAAAGTTCTAAGGCTAGCAAAAATATAGGGTTCAGCAAAAGTTGAAATATCAGGAGTGACCATGTTGTTCGGTATTAGCATTTCCAATAACTAAACTGAATTGATATTCCTGTAGGATGCTTACCATAATACTATATTTGAATGACATATGTATTAACTGGCAGAATCTATTTTTTTGTGCAATGCTGATTCTTTTAAGATACGAGTTGCTGGTTTTAGTGTTCACAAAAAGTCTACTATAATTTTGTTCACTTATATATGGAAATATTATTAGTAGATCAAAATTGTATGCCCTGCAAAGGTGATTACAAATGGATAAGACTTATATGATTTACCCTGATGAAGCTATTTATGTTCACAAAACATGTGTTTGCGTAGATACTTGGACACAGGTAGAGTTCGATTTTTTTTTTTTTTGTTTCAAAAACCTTTATTGCAGGTAGATACTGTTGAACACAGCATAGTGCCTACAACCCTGTTCGGGCCGGCAGCGTAATGAAATAGCAAATATAGCAGTATAAAAGTACACAGCAAGCCGCCTACAACCACTTCGGGCCGGCCGCGTCAAATGAAACATTGCACCAAGGATTGATTAAGGTGTGGAAAAGCCCAAAAGCCATAAGTGATTTAAAATCATCTAGTGTCAACATGTGCTTATTAAGCCGAGAGTCCAAGGCCCCAGACAGAGACAACTAGTGTGTGGGATCAGGAAGTATGTACATTGCCCCTCAGGGCCAGCAAACGCCAGGCAACCCATAAAGGCTCCAAACCCCGCTGTGCCCAGTAGGCTATATGTATAGGTATGCCGGGAAGAACACTGCCAGGGCAGCTGTAGTAGAAGAAAGAGAACAATAATAGGAAAGTAACAATAACCATACAGGTCGTGACATGTCATGTGATGTTTGGGCGTCGCACACTACGCAGGTAAAGGGAGGGGCAGGGGGTCGATGGTGGGAAGATCGGCTAGCAACCCCAATACGGCCGAGCTACCATCAAGCTAGGGTTCAAGCATCCTTCAATCGCTTGGGAAGAGTTGCAGGGCTCTCAGCTTCGGGGGGCTAAAGCAAGTGAATTCGATGCGCATGAGATAAGATAGCAAGGGCTGCCAGATGCGCTGGAATTTCTTTTCAGTGTTCGCTATGTTGTGTGAGAGCCTCTCCAGAGCCAGTGCATGCCACACCTGGACGAACCACTGAGCTATGGATGGGGCCGAGGTCTGCTTCCATGTGCAGGCTATGAGTTGTCGCGCTGCCAAAAGTAGGTTGCTTATGAGGGCCCAGTCCGCCCCAGTCATTGCCGCTAGATTAGGGGGACGGATGCCCAGGATCACCACGTGTAGCAGTGACGGGATCGGGTAGCCCACCACCCCTTTAATGTGGCCCAGAACTTCCTTCCAAAAAGTAGCTATCACGTGACAGGACCACCAGATGTGGTAGAGAGTGCCTTCCGCCGACCCACATCTCCAGCATAGGTTGGACACGGAACGATACATGGTGGCCAGACGGGAGGGTGCATAGTACCATTGGAGCATCAGTTTGTAGGCGGTTTCACGTGAGGCAAGGCTGCGGTAGGTCTTAGGGATATCTTGCCACAGTTTATCCCACTGCTTGGGGACGAGTCCTCCCGGAGTGGCGGCCTGCCATGCGGTCTGATAGCGATGTGGGCGCAGTGGAGTAGAATGTTGTAACACCCGGTATGTCTTGGATATAAGGCCTTTGGAGCCCTCAAAGGCTCTCACCAATTTTTCGAACAGGGTGAAGGGGCGTGTCGTTGCAGCATGCACCTCGGGGACGGAAAGCCAATGGCGCAGTTGCATATATTGATAGTGGGCCGTGTGCGATAGCGCAAAGTCAGATCTGCATTCGTCGAAGGACTTAAGGACGCTCCCCGTGAATAAAGCGCCAATCGTTCGACACTCCCCCTCATTCCAAGCGCGAAGCACATGCTTTTGCAAACCTGGGCGAAATTCAGGGTTACGTGCGATAGGAGTATGTGGGGATTGGAACGTGGTCAGGCCCCTTTTGACCGCTATTTTGTCCCAGATATCAAGGACTGTCTTGGTCGGCGCCGCGACATATGCACTCCGGGGACGGGCGTGCTTAGGCAACCAAGCAAGGTCCCACAGGGGCCGGCATGCCACCGCCCAGTCCATGTGAAACCAATGCTTCTCACTCTCCCGTGCAACCCACTCGGAGATGTACCTCAGATGCGCTGCCCAATAATATTCCTGAAGATTTGGGCAAGCCAGGCCGCCCCTATCTCGCGGACGCATCAGAAGTGAATGCGCCACCCGCGGACGCCTCCCATTCCACACAAAGGCACGTAGATCAGCCTGTAGGCGCTGAATGTTCACTTGCGGGATCGGGGTCGGGAGCGTCTGGAATAGATAGAGAACCCGCGGCAGGATATTCATCTTAAGGACATTGATGCACCCCAGCCACGAAATATAAAGCGGCTCCCATCTCTGTAGGTCTGCCAGTACGGAGCGGCGCAATATCGCCCAGTTGACACGCGACCAAGTAGAGAGTGTGGGGGTAAGCTGGAGCCCCAAGTATGTAATGGAGGTCTCCGTCCACTGGAAGGGAGTCAACCCTTGCAGTATGCTAGCTGCAGGGGCTGGGATATTAATGTTGAGGGCGAACGTTTTGGAGAGGTTGATTTTAAAGCCAGAGACAGCCTCAAAAGACTGCAGGGTGTCCACCACGCACGGAAGCGATAGCTGGAGCTCGGTCAGTGTGAGTAAAAGGTCATCAGCAAAGAGGTTAATCTTATGGACTTGGCCTCCAAAAGTCACTCCCTTAATCCCCTCCAACTCCCGCACCCGTATGGCATGGGGCTCTACCGCCTGCGCAAAGAGGAGGGGCGAAAGTGGACACCCCTGCCTCGTGCCTCGGTGCAGCGAAATTGACCTTGTGACCCACCCATTAAGTCGAATGCAAGCTGCGGGGGCCACATATGATGCCATGATCTTCGATATGAACTCCTGCCCCAGACCTATTTTGCACAACACGGCGCGGAGATAGGACCAGTCGACGCAGTCGAACGCCTTCTCCGCGTCAAGCGAGAGAAGGCACGAAGGGATGCTCAGGCGTCTAACTTTTTCAATGAGGTGCGCTACACGACGTACGTTAGCCGCACCCTGCCGGTGGCGGATAAACCCCACCTGGTCCGGGTCGATGAGGCCCGGCGGATGAGGTTCAAGACGCGATGCCAATAATTTGGTGAAAATCTTGGCATCTGTATTGAGCAAAGCTATGGGGCGGTAAGAGGAACACAGCGCCGGGTCCTTACCCGCTTTGAGTATAAGGGAGATCTCCGCCATAGCCATGGTGGGGGTGAGGCCCGTGCTATCCGTGCAGGAATTAAAGACTTTCAGGAGGTGGGCCTGTAGCTGTGGGAGGAAGACACGGTAGAAGTGTACAGGCAACCCGTCCGGCCCTGGGGCCTTGCCAAGGGGGAGATGCTTAAGAGCTGTGCCTAGTTCCTCCAGAGTGATGGGGCTATCAAGGAGGGTTGCGTGATGCTTGGACAAGGAATCCAATTTACAAGCAGCTAAGTAGGAGTGTAAGCGCGTGGGAGAAGGGTCTTCCCGAGAGTTTAGTTGCTGGTAGTAGGCCCGAAATGCCTCCGCTTTATCCTTTTCAGCTGTCGCCTATGTGGAAGCACCCGTCTGGTTCTTAGCAATGTGGGCCTTCGCCTGACGCTGCCGCAATTTACCAGCTAGGAGCCTGCCCACTTTGTCACCCCGGTCATAGTACTTTTGCCGCAGGGACAGCAGAGCCCGTTCTGCCTTGCCCACTCGATGCACGCGCAGTTGGCCCCGCAGCAGCCCAAGTTGCCGTTTGGTGCGACGGGTGGGGGCCTCCTTGTCTGCGCGCTCTTAGAGCTTAATCTCCGCAGTGAGATTAGATTCTACAAGCTTCGCCTCGCGCCCTCTAGCAATGGCGAGAGATGTGATGATACCCCGGATTGTGGCTTTGAACCCACCCCACAAAGAGTGCAGGAAGATCTCAGGGGAAGCGTTTAGCTGAAAGTACTCCGTAATACCCTTCCGGATCTCCTCCACATCCACCGGGTCTCGCAGCAGCTGGGGGGGGGGCAAGCGCCAGTGGGGCGGGTCAGCCGAGCGCGCGGACCGGTCCTCCCAGGTGAGCTCCAAGTGCGCATGATCAGAGATAGAGATGTCAGAGAGCTCCGCAGTGTGCAAGCAAGTGAGGAGGGAAGGCGTAACGAAAGCATAGTCAATGCGTGAGTAGGACATGTGCACATGTGAGTAATGTGAGTAATCCCTAATGTCAGGGTGTTTGTACCGCCAGGCGTCCACTGGGCCCCAGCTCTCGATATCCCTCTTAAGATGTGCCGACATTGTCCCCACACTTTGATATGTTGCATTACTCCGGTCCAAGACGGGGTTCCAAGCTAGATTAAAATCCCCACACACTACCACATCACCTTCTACGCCCTTAAGCTGGTCAGAGAGTATGCGCCGGAGATAGGTGTTTTGGGAGGCATTAGGGGCGTAAACATTAAGGAGCGTCAACTGTCGCCGTCCCCGCATGAGCTGCAGTCGCAAGTAGCGGCCCTCCCCATCCTGGGTGACATTCGAGACAGATGTGCAGTATCCGGTCTTGCAAAGGATCCCCACCCCCAAAGTCTTGGAGTCCGTATATGCCCAGTATCGCAGGGGGTATTTCGGGTGCCCCATGCGATGCACGTCTGCCTTCATCAGGTGGGTCTCCTGTAAGAGCACTACGTCAGGGTCGTGATGTAAAATGTATCGCCATATTTGCCTACGGTTGTTCGGGGAGTTCAAGCCGCAGACATTGAGGGAGAGCAATTTGGTGCCTCCCCGAGGCGGGGGGGATCCTGGGGGGCAACCCCGTCTGTCATGAAAGGAAGTAAGGTGCTAAGGCGTTAGGTGTCGTCATTAAAGCAATAGACCACATTCCCTCCCCATGTGTCCGCCCCCTCCTCTCCCCGGGGCTAAGTGTGATCTCTCCCACTATACTGTCCCCAAGATGTGCCACCCCCCCATAGGAGGAAGAGCGCCAGTGCCTCCCGTGGTCCCCCCCCATTCACACCCACGTGTGCCTCAAGAGCAGAGATACATGAAGCGTCCCAGTTGACCTGTACAGATAGCAAAAAGAACAGAACAACCAATAACTGGTCAACAGAGCCCAACAAGTCCCGTTCCAGGGGCGGAGACCGGCACCGAGGTACTTGGGTCCCGCTAGAGGAGTCACCCTCCATAGGGGCAGGGTTGGGGAGGTGGACCATCCAGGTCATAGGTAGAGAAGCGCAACTCCGTCAGGGTAGGACCCACACATCCCCGGGGCCCACCAGAGAGCTGCCCAGCAGGGGCGGGTAGAAGGACCATCAATGTGCACCACTCCCGAAGCCCAGAGGAGTGTATGCGAAACAACGGGATTGTGGGAGGGTGCTGTTGGCATACAGCATGGATTACAAGTAGCCGCTGCAGAGAGTCACAGCAGTTGGTAGCGGCACAACATTATAGAGAGCCAGTAGTGGAGCGTGCTGGAGAGAGGCCCCTGCTAAGGCCACGCAGGTGTTGTATGACATCCTTCCTTGCCTCCTGGGACGAGAGGCCAGTGTGTTGTTTGTTGGAGCGTCGCAGAGGAACCGTGGCCCACCGGGGCTTGAGATCCTGGTTCGCAGGAGAGGGGCCGCCAGTCGCCTGGTGCTCATCCGGTATATCCAACAGGGCCTTGGCCTCCGCCAGCGAGTGCAGCGATCGACGCCTGCCCTCCCACTGGAGCAGGGGCGCGAAGGGATGGCCCCACTGGTAGCGGACGCCCTGCATTCGGAGTTTGTCCGTGACAGGTTTAAAATCATGCCGCTTACAGAGTGTGACGGCGGAGAGGTCCTGATATAGCTGGATCACGTGCCCCTGGAATTTGATCTCTGCCTTGCTGCGCGCCGCCTGCATTATCGCCTCCTTCTCAGTGTAGAAGTGCACCCTGGTGAGGATGTCCGGGCCACTATCCCCGCAGGGCGCCCCCCCATGAACTCTGTGGGCCCGATCCAGGGCGGGTGGAGAAGCATCGTCGTCCCCGCCCACCGCCTGCAGGAGCTCCGCCGTGAATTCCATGATGTCTGCGCCTTCAGCACCAGTCGGCACCCCCCGTATGCGGATGTTGTTGCGGCGGCTCCTATTTTCAAGGTCATCTTGCTTATTCTGAAGTTCGATATGCTGGTCTTCCAGGGTACTGATGCGCCGCAGCAGCATCTCGTGGTCCTCAGATCGAGCATCCACCGTCCGCTCCAGGTCATCGACCCGATCACCAACCTCCGTCACTTCTTTGCGGACATCGCGGAGACTGGACCGAAATTCTTCTTTGAGGGAAGAGAGATCAGTGCGTATCTCCTGTAGGAATCGGTCCATATAGCCTTGTGTGACCGGGGCTGAGGCCCCTCCATCTAACTGGGCCGGCGGCGGGGCCGCGGACTGCATCGCCGCATCGTGCTGAGCGATCTTGCTCCACAGAGTCGTCACCGGTATCTCCTTGCGGGCCTGAGAGCGTGGCATAGCTGAGATCCAGGGGCGACAATCCACTCAGACTCGTTCAGGGAGCTACTGCCGTTATGTAGTGCGGTCTGCCAACGTGTTGCCTGCGAGTGGCAAGGGCAGCGCACCCGGTGTTGTGCTCTCCAGCACCGCTCCCCGGGCAAGAACCAGCTAGCGCGCCGCTACTTCGTGGGGGAGATTAGCTCTTAAAGTCTCTTTCCCAGGTAGCTCCCGCAGTCCAACTGAGGAAGCAACGCCATCCAGGCCCGTGTACGTGCCCCTCGCCCTACTCCAGAGACAGGGGGTGCACCACCACAGATGTCTACTGCCCCCTCATCCGACCTCTCGAAAGGGGCACTGATCCTGGCTTGGGGGCTGGGAAGCCGGGCCGCCGTAAATATCTCCCCAAGAGCATCCGCCACTAGTCTTCACCGCGGCCGTGCCAGGCGCTATAACGGGGGGGGATCCGGTCGCATGTGCGAGCTGATGCACAGGTGGGGGGCAAGGGACAGCGTAGTGCAGAGGAGGGCCGCTGACATCAAACTGCCACATAGAGTCTCTGGGGGAGGGCAGCGCACTTCAGGCCTCAGCCCCCGATCAGCGCTCACCGCTACACCAACGCAGGCCGGGAGAGACGGGAGCCCAATACGCCGAAGGGGGGGCGCTAGCACACCCGAAGCGCAGTCTTGCGAGGGGAGTCCGCACCTACCCCCCACGGTGCTCCGATCGAGGGCCTGCAAAGATGGGGCGCTGAGGAGGCGAGCCCAGTACGGGAGCTCGCCAGGAAGCAGCAGATTCCGGGTCTCCGGGGGCATCCCTCTACCCCAGTGTCAATGCAAGCCGGCCCCGGGGGGGCAGAAGGGAGCTCAATAGGGCCTCAGAGCACCCTCGCGCCGCTGGTGCTCACCTGCCCAACTGCCGCACACCTCCATCTGAGTGGAGCGCCGGGGCCACAGTCTCTCACAGGCCGCTGACGTGATCCACAAGATGGCGGCCGCCGCACTCCTCCGTGGGGTCCTCGCTGAGAGCAGCCGGGAGCGCACGAAGAGACAGACACCATCACACACCGTCAGCTGGGATGTCGTGGGAGAGGTCCGGGAGCCCCCGGTTCAGCCAGGCCTCACCAGCCGCGTACCAGCACCGCTCTCCGGGCTCGCCATGGATCGCCAAAATGGCGCCCGCTTCTCGCTGCCTCCCGCCGGAGAATACTTCTCCCTCCGCTCCGGCGAGATGAAGTCAATCGGGGCACAAGACTCCAGCAGGTAAGGCCCTCCCTGCTCCGGAGACCAGGGCAAGCCTCCCAGTCCGCCGCCGCACGAAGGCTTTAAAGCAGTATGGTGGGCCCCGGGGAGACGGAGCTCCTCGGAGAAGCGTCTCACTCCATCAAGCCCGTGGCCACGCCCCCCAGAGTTTGATTTTACTATGGATAAAGATAATAATACATTTTCATTAATACAACATAAACTCTGAAAATCATATGCTTATGGCATGTACAAACTGACTGTTAAAATAAAATCCTATGAAGCCTGCAACGCGAAATTGCATGAATGTCAAGAGCAAATTGTAATTTCTAATTCTGTTTCTGGACTTGGCAGAAAATTCTGTATCAAAATACTCACTCTCTCAATTGCGGGTTTTGCTAGCGCTGGTCTTTGATAATTTGTAGCTTTCCTAGTGCAGTTGTTTCATTGTTGCACTTAATTGAAAAAATCCTGATAACGATAAAATGAGAAACATTTTCGTTGAAAATAAGCTAGTGGCAGGAGGAAACAATGTTATACAAGCATTGGCATAGCCAATAGGTCTCGCCTTTGGGACCTTTTAAGTGTTTAGCCATGCAGCACATGCATACACAGGAGGAAGGACACTGACAGCGATAGGGGTGGGGGGAGGGAGGGAGCAGGAGGCAGAGAAAAATAAGGCGAGAGAGAGGAAGAAAGAGGAGAGGAAAAGAAAGGGATTGAGTGACGGAAACGGATACAGACAGAAGAGTACAAGAGAACAGAGAGAACGAAGGCTAGCGAAAGACAAACGAAGGAATAAAAGGCAAAAGAGAAATAGAGAAACAAAGTAAGCAAGGTGAGTAGAAGTAAATATAGGGCGGCGAAAAGAAACAAGAGGATAAAAAATACACAGCGCGAAAGGGAGAGACAAAGAAATAAGAATTGTGGAAGGGAAGGGGGAATGAATGAATGAACACATAAACAACTGAAAGAAAGGCAAAATGAAGGATTTATGCTGAGGATAAAAAGGAAGGAAAGAATGACGTAAATATGAATAGTCCGAGGGACAAAAAAGAAGGAATGAGAGACGAAAAGCAGGAATAGAGTGGGGATAAAGATGAAGGAAGGAAATAAAGGCGAAAAGAAGGAATTGAATGGGGAAAAAAAAGGAAGTCGAAAGGAAGGAATAGTGCAGGGAATAAGAAGGAAGGAGGCAGGGATATAAGTAGAGTATATGGGGAGATGGTTGAGTGAAAAGGAGTGATGAGCAGGCACAAAGGAAAGGAGACAGGTGTATTAAATGGGAAACATTACGAGCGGCGATAAAATGGACAGATGAACAGATTAATAGTGTGAGAGCGAAGGTAGTAACGAATGTGGAAAATGAGGAAAAAATGCTAAAGAAAAAATGACCAAACTACATTAAATGGTATAAAAGAACGAGTGAAAGAAGGAGAAGATGTGTAGGGGCAAATCAGAGACGGGTAGGAAGGACATATCATTACTAGAGTACTAGAGTATATACATAACAAAACACATCAAAAA
Source organism: Calotriton arnoldi (assembly GCA_963921515.1). Classification (NCBI taxonomy): domain Eukaryota; kingdom Metazoa; phylum Chordata; class Amphibia; order Caudata; family Salamandridae; genus Calotriton; species Calotriton arnoldi. The sequence continues at coordinate 285,874 of CAWUFW010014179.1, read as the reverse complement.
AAGTAAGCTCAGTATCTTTGCAAGAATTTGGCATTAGCAACTAAAAATGAAGTTGGAATCTTTCATTTGATTCATTGGAGCAGCACACGTTCAGTAAGTGGTGGTGTGCTTGGTTGTGTTCTCATTGGAGCACTGGTGTGCCCCAACAAAAAGAAAGGCTGCATTAGGTGCATAAAAGATAAAGTGATGTGCGAGAGTTTAGGGTAGCACTTAATCTTTTAAAAATAAAATCACCTTTTGAAAAGCTCCAACATGTCCATTAAAATGAACATTTTGATTTATGTTTGTGTATTAAAGAAAATATGTTGTAATTTTTTTATGTCTACTTGTTACTATAGTTCTGGGTATTTTTTTTTCCATGTCGTAAAAATTGCTGAGGTGGCGGTCCGTGGCTTCCAACAGTGATTCATTGGTGGTCCGTGGAAGTCAAAAGGATATAAGAACCGCTGCATTAGAACATGCCTGCAGAGGGACAGGGGGAGAAATGTAACACCTTTGGGCTTTATGAGACCCTTGAAAGGCTTCAGAAATTAAAGTGTAATATTAAGATGATAAGAGCCACTGTCAGCTATTACAGAACAGGGTGCGTCTTTGAGGAAGTAAATATCCTGAGGATAATAAGGGAAGCCGGATCTTCTCAATGAGCCGCTCCAGGTCCAGTGCGGCCACGAAAGACATGTGAGGTGTCTCGGTGAAGGGATGTGTCCACTCAAACCGTGGGGTGAGACGCGCCTATATGGGAACGAGATCGGGGACCGTCTGCAGCGCTGTAGCAAATAAGGAAATGGAGGCGGTGTATATCTGCACTACAAAGGCGTGGGGCGCTTCCCATATAACTCGGATTAAATGGGGAAAACATGGAGCCAGACTACAATTGCGCCTTGACTGCAGCCGTCTGCAGAAATCAACGAGTGCTTAGAAGGAAGGCTACTGCTCTTTAATATCGCAGCAGAATGCGTTCCTCGTGAAAGCTGGACAATAAAGCAGGACTGCTTTGCCGTAAACATGTTTAAAAACACAGTGCCCTTTTGATTTATAAGCCGCAAATGTCAGGGAGACAGTCTCAGAAAACACTGCATTTATTTGGCCTGATGAAGATCTCATCGGAATTCAACCCTGCGGATGATTAATGGGAGATTTGGTGGGAAATCCGGAGCGCCGTGTCCGAAGGAGAAGATGTGTAGGGGCAAATCAGAGACGGGTAGGGCTAAGGAAGGTTAGGAATGGAGGCGGCGGTCAGAGAACGAAGTCTAAAAGAAACAAGTTTCGCTTTCCTGTCAAAGGACGGGGCCCAGAGTTGGAAACAGGGTGCCTGAGAGGGAGGGCGAGGGTGAGACAGGCAGGGGAGAGAGAGTAGAGAAATGTAAACAAGCGCGCGCGGCCACGCTAATTAGAAACAGATGGCCCCTGCGCGCCGCTGCTCGCTCCCGCAAGGTGGATGCCGCCACAAGCACGAGTGTTAGGAAAGTGAGACCGATTCCAAAAGGTCATCTCTTAGAGCAGCGCATGCGCGCTGCGCTAGGGTCGACCTAAAAATATTGGGTGGACCTGAGCCCGGGGCAGAGCTTTGACTGTTTTAAGTGATAATAGCCTAAGTTTACACAGTAGCTTTGAACACTTTTGTGGATTTGATGTCTATGTCTAATTCCACTTACTTTCTGTAAGAGGGGTGTGATCTTTCGACAGAATTTTTTGAAACATCCGACAACAAAAATTGGACTACATCTCCGTCCTTTTTTTCTTCAATAGGAAACCACTGGTACAGACACTTTAACTTCTAGAACATATATGAATCAGCACTCACTTCTTTTCTCTGGAGTTTAAAAAAAAAAGAGAACATTATGAATAGGGCTCCCGGATTTATGGTATTTATTTTTTTGCCATTTCCGTCTGTATTTATCCATATTTATTTTTGGGGCATTTTTTCTGTATTTATCCACATTTATTTTTGCCACAAGCAAAAGACGATGCTACAGTTAGTATTTTTCCACATTTATTTAAATTGACAATGCACACATGCGCTCACTTAAACTAGCGATTTGTTGTGGCTTTAGCAGTGCTTTAAATGGTCAGGTACTGAGTAATTTGAAAAGGAGAGTACCTGTGCTTCTCAGTTCTGCTATAAAAACACTTTAGGATAGAGTACAAGCACTTATCAGGAGCAAACATGTGCCAGCGCTTCTGTAGTTCCATCTAAAGCCAGCTAGAAATCTGCCTTCAAAGGTCTATGGTTTTCACACAGAAAGTACGTAAGGTTACCTATATTGGTGGTGGTGTGTGTGTGTGTGTAGATAGACAGACAGATAGATAGATCCCAAGCTACATGCCACATCCTTTTGATACATATTATATATATATATATATATACGTAACAATTAAGGACGTGGCATGTAGCTTGGGAGCTCTCTGCTGCCAAAAGCTGTTTTCAATACCCCGGGAGGGGAGCGTCGGCTCCTTCTCTGCTAATACGTAACACCAGGAGCCTCAAACAGGCCAAGAAAATGCCGGTAAACAGACAGTAACAGAGACGAAAAGATCGCACACCCCAGCCTCCGTTCTGGGATGAAATCTCCCAATCAGGGCCTCAGGGCATGCCGATTGTCACGGGGGAAAATATTCATTTTTCTCCTGCTGCAGCACTGTCAATTGAAGTGTTTAAAACGTGCACTGTATGGGGACTGGGACAGGAGGAGTCAGGGGCGTTGGGGGAGGCTACGGCATGGGGTGAAAGAACAATAAAGCCTCTTTAACAAGTAAATGGTCTTCAAAAGACCTGTGAAGTACTCGGGTGCGGCTGTGTGTGTGCCCGGGAAGGAATTTCCAGCAGCAGGAAGGGGGCGTGGCGAGATAACTCTGGATTCGAGCACGGCAGCGCGGCAACATTTTTTAGTATTTTGCCGTTTTTACATATAAATACAGACAAAGGAAAAATTGTTTTCCGTCTGTATTTATATGTAAAAATCCGTTTAAACGGAAAACCGGGAGCCCTAATTATGAATAAAGGAACGAATTTTTAAAGAAAAACAACACTAAGAGTCTGTGCATTTTGTGACCTTGTTGGAATTAATTCTCAAATTATTGTCTGGTAAAGTTTCATGTGGACAATATAATTGGAAACTAGTTTTGAGTGCTGGATCATATATGTTCTACAACTTACTATGGAGTTTATTCTGTGGAGAAGGTTAAGATGACTGATCTTCCAGACTAGTGCACCTTTTTTTTAAATGTATTTATTTATTGCATTTTAGAACATTTGCACAACATTGCACAGCATACAGCGATTATACCATCGCGGCTGGTTGAATTATAGCAAGTGCATATTAACAGTTCAAACAAAACCCCCTGCCCTACCTCCCCTCCCAACGAGGCAAGACATACCCTTATCATTGTTGAGGTAGTTACGGCCCGCAACAGCATCTAGGACCTGAGAATATGAACACAAGTGCACATGAATACACGATCCCGTAAATAACATAGGAAGAGTCAGGAATAAGCAAGGTGTGCAGCAGTCCCCTTATAATAAAAAATTGCAATGGCCCCAATATCATTGACAGTGACAAGACACAATTCCCCTCAAGCGGCAATCTACTGGTCTCCCCCCTCCGGCTTGCCCGATTCCTTCCCAACTAAGAATTGCTGATATAAGCCCCAAAAGCCTTTAGGGTGACACTGCGGGGGAAGAAGATTGTTATACGCGTCAGATTGTGTATTGCAGTATAGCATGTCCGATTCCAATCATGGATATGTGGTGTGGGACCCCTAGCCCACCGCATTGCGACCCTGCGCTTGGCCAATAGCAGTCCTATAGCAACCAATTTCCTGCTATCCGCCTGAATATCTCTGTCATATCCCAGTGGCGCGACTAAAGGGTTGGGCGTTAGACGTTGTCCCACGATCTCGCTCAGCACTGAGAATACTTTCTCCCAAAAGGCAAAGATCTTAGGGCAGGCCCACGCCATGTGTAGAAATCCAGCGTTCAGCTCAGTGCATCTGTCACATTTAGCATTCTCCCTCAGCCCATATCGCGCTAGCCTACGGGGGGTGTAATACACTCTAATAAGATATTTAAAATGAATCAGTCGGTGCCTACCGTTCATTGACACCCGCTTTGAAGCCTCCCAACAATACACCCAGCACTTGTCGTCTTTAACTGTATCCAGGTCACCTTGCCACTCTGTCCTGGCTCTATGGGGGTGAAGTTTCCGAGGCTCCTGGGCCAAGGAATATAGAACTGTGATAAATTTTGCCAGTGTTTTAGCTTTAATAATATAAGAGAGAGCTGGGAACTCCACCGGTTCCTGCATGTCTTCCCCCAGCAGCTCTCGCCATGCATGTCAAACTCTAATATATTGGAATTTATCCAATGGCGAGCATCCTTTCAAGCCCGCCGTGCAGTCCTCCCAACCGCGCAGTGCCCCATCCTGGTAAAAATCGCCCACCGTACGAATGCCTATGTGTGCAATTACTTTGAGGACAGCCCGCTCCCTGCACTTCGGAAGCCAACTGCACCAGTCCAGAGGCATGAGCGGGGAGTACATGAGCGCTCCCGATTGTAAGTGTTGCGGAATTCAGCAAATCCATAACCCCGTGTCTGCAGACTGGAGGAGTAAAGAGGATCTGTGGGAGAGTCAAAGGGTCCGCTCCAGGAACAAATGTGGCAGATCGTGAGGGCCGTGCAGCCAGCTATACGCATGCAAAGCCTGTGCCACCCTATAGTAAAGTTCTAAGTCCGGCACCCCCAAGCCACCAGCTGCATAGGGAAGTGTCAGTGTATCCCGTTTGACTCTTGGCTGTTTCCCGTCCCAGGCCAGTCTAATCAATAATTTGCAAAGAACCCCAAAGAGAGAGAGCATGGGAGTGTGATCGGAATATTAAGAAATAGGAAGAGGAACCTAGGCAGGATAACCATCTTCATTAAGGAAATGCGGCCTATCAGTGATAGAGGTAATTTGATCCGCCTGTTGATGTCATCCTCTAATTTAGAAATAGCCTTCCCATAATTCTCTGCTATGACAACTGCTTAGTCAGCATGTATTTGAACCCCCAGGTAACGGATTGGGTCTGTAGTCCACTGCATGGGGAAGTCTAATGCTGCTGGGGTAGTTACTGAGGTTAGAGGAAACATCAGCGATTTGGACCAATTAATGTGTAGTCCTGACATACTCCCAAATTGAACCACCTCCGCCAGGACTGGATTGAGGTTCTGCCCTGGGTCACGAGCATATAGCAGGGTTTCATCTGCATAAGCAGATATTATTAACCGATATCCCGGGAATCCCAGTCCCCTATGTGAGTGATATTCCCGCAGTGCGCAAGCAAGGGGCTCAGCAACCAGGGCATATAGAAGCGGGGTCAATGGGCAGCTCTGCCTAGTCCCTCTGGTTATGCGTATAGGAGCCGTGACTTCCCTGCCAAGCCAGACCCGCGCAGTGGGTTGTGCATACAAGGTCATCACCAATTGAAGGAAAACATCTCCCACCCCAATTCTCTGCAAAACACACTTCATGAAGGCCCACTCTACATAATCAAATGCTTTCTCGGCATCTAAAAATATCGCTGCTGCTTTGATCCCCGGGTCTAGCCTCTGAATGGTGCCGAATATGGTACGTAAATTAGAAGTAAGGCTGCGCCATGGGACAAACCCCTACTGTTCTGGGCGAACCACTAATGGAAGCATTGGGGCCAATCGATTGGCTAGAATTTTGGCGTATATCTTGGTATCGACATTTATAAGAGATAATGGTCTGTACGAGGAGCAGGCCTCAGCTGGCTTCCCTGGGTTCAGCAGCATGATGATGAACGCTTCTCTAATGGAGGGAGGCATAATGCCGGCTTGGGCCATATGTTCATACAGAGTCAACAGATCTTGAAAGGTCTTATAGAAGGAGGCAGACTTCCGAGTCGCATGGAATTGATGGCCGCCTTAACCTCTCCTGGGGTAAGAGGGGACATGAGATACTCTCTATGCGCGTTCGATAACCAGGTCATTTGAATGTGTTCCAAATAATCATGTATAGCATCAACATCCGTGGGGGTATGCGAGGTGTATAATTGCGAGTAGTATCTATGAAATTGATTTGCTATGTCTTGACTGCAATGCAATGGCTGACCACCCTCATCAAGTATTTCGGAAATAATGTCCACTTCACGCTTGGGGCGCATCAGTGCTGCTAACATGGCCCCTGGGCGGTCTCCTTCTCCGTAAACCCTGGCCGTGGCATACTTGCCCAGGTGTTTAACCTCCATGTCAGCTGTGTCCTGGTACTCCTCTAGAGCCTCCTGAATGTCACCCAATATATTGATGTCCCTTGTCTCCTGAAACTTCTGTTCTAGCGATGAAATATCCTGCTCTAGTTTGGTCAGACGGTTCCTTAGTGATCGGAGCACCCCAGAATGTTTAGCCATAACCATACCCCGGATATACACTTTAAAGGCCTCCCAGATGGTGGGGAAGCTCTCAACTGACCCCATATTTGTCTCAAAGTATGTCTCAATGTCAGTGGAGATTTCTGTTGCAAATACAGCATCGAGAAGGGAGTAGGGTAGAAACCTACAATGGAAAGCAGGGGCCTGTCTTGCTGGGCAGTGCAAATCTAGTTGCAGAGGGGAATGGTCGGAGAGAGTGCGCGGGTGAAGAAAGCATTTCGTGATTTGGCCCTTGGACGCTAGCAAGTAGTCGATTCCCGTGTGAGTATCATGCGGTGCAGAGTAGTGAGTGAAGCCAGCAATATCGGGGAAGAGGTGCCTCCAGACGTCCGTCAGTTCTAAGCCCTCCATGAGAACTAGGATCACGCTGGCCGCTCCTGAACGGCGACGCGGTGGACCCTTTGAGCGGTCCTTATTGGGATCCAAAATACAATTGATGTCTCGCCATCCCCCCACTATCCCCCCACCCACGCTATGCAGACCCCAACCATGCATAAACGAAATCCCCTCCCGTGCCCCCCCAACTCAACCTTTGGAACCCAATAGAACCCAGACCAATTAAACCTTAGTAGCCTAAAATAAGCACTCCCCTCTGTAGATCACACTGCGGGCAGATGTCGCCCGGCCCCAAACCATAAAGTGTGCCAACCGGCAATATTATCAATCTTTGTCATTCAGTCTATATTGTGTGTCCTCGTCGATGAAGTCCAGCAGTTCGCACTCACCCAGCCCATGCACAGTGGAATCGTTAGGGCTGAGGGAGAGAGTAGGGCCCCCCTCTCCCCCCCAAATGGGAGCCTAAGGCAAGCAGTTCGTCCCCCCAGAAGTCAGTAACCCTGGGGACCGCCATCGCACTGCATGAATCCTACACTAGACTAGTGTCTGTATCTGTGTTGACAGATTGTCACTTACAGTTCCTGGGTTGCTATAGTGGGCTGCCGCTTGTGAAGCCACTACTCGTCAGGTCCGTCCCCGGCCAGAGCCGACTCCTTTCAAACCATCTCGGAACCACCATTAGGAGTTCTGCCGACTAGAGAGTCTCATCTTCGCTGCCCGGCCTGGTGACATTTTGGGATCCAGCCGTGTTCCTACGCTTTATAAATTGCAGCACTTGTGTTTTGCCATCCACCGTGACCCATAGCTTTGCCGGATACAGTATGTTGTATGCTAAATGCAGTTCGTGTAGTTTCCTCTTAGCAGGTGCAAACAATCTGTGCGCTTCCTGGACCTGAGGCGTAAAGTCCGGGTATAAGGATACCACCGTCCCCTCATATCGCAATTCTTGCAGTTCTCTGGATTTTCGGAAGGCGCTAATGCGATCCCTGTAATTAAGGAGTCTCGCTATAATGGGGCGCGGTGGCGCCCCTGGGACTGGCCTGGGCGCCAGCGACCGGTGCGCTTTTTCCACCACGAACATCGCAGAGAAACAATCCGCTCCCAGCAGCATGGTGAGGAGATGCTCTACGAATAGGTCCATATTAGGGATGTTCGTGGACTCCGCAATACCAACGATTCGCAAGTTGTTCCGCCGGGAGCGGGCTTCCAAGTCCTCTGCCCTGGCCTGAACCACCTGGAGCTGCTTCTCCACGGCTGCCTGAGTTCTGGAAGCAGTATTTAGGGTATCTTCCGCTTCTGATACACGCAGTTCAACGCAGTCAAACCTGCCCGCTTGCTTGTCTAATCTTTCTGACATCTTTTCCATTCTGAATGAGAGGGCATCTATCTTACTGTCTAGCTTGTTTAGACTGCGTTGCATAGTAGCAAGAAGGTGCTTAATATCCATGTCAGAGGCGGCTATGCCGGCTTCAGAGCCTGAGTCTGAAGGGTTCTTATTGTGTTCCTGCTGCCTTTGAGATTTACTGGGCTCAAATGGTAGCTTCGATTGCGATTTGTTGGACTTCACCATTTTATAAGATCGCCACCAGCGCCTCAATCAATCAATCAGGGGGTTTATAGAGCGCGCTTCTCACCCGTGAGGGTCTCAAGGCGCTGGGGGGGGGGGGGGGAGCAGCTCCGGATCAGTCGAAGAGCCAGGTCTTGAGGTCCTTCCTGAACGTGTGCAGGGTCGGGGAGCGTCTTATGTTCACAGGGAGCTCGTTCCAGGTCTTGGCTGCGATGTAGGAGAAGGCTCTCCCGCCTGTTCTGTTTCAAGCCAATGGAGACGGTTCCCATGCATAGGGCAGGATCACTATGGTCACAGCACCAGTGAAATTTAAAGGAGCCTCAAGTACATCCGATTCAACACAGACACTACGCGGCAGTCAGACTGCCGGATGCGCAGCGCCCGGGGCTTCATGTCTCAACAAGCAAAAACAGAGCGTCACCCTTCCAGCACAGCAAATATCATCAGCACGCCTGAGACGGACCCCACACTGGACACAATGGTGGGGCCTACTATGAGTGGGGGTCGCCCTTGGCCAACAAGGCGCCAGGGACTGCTCTGTCCCACCGCTCCAACGTTCCCCCAAGCGATGTATCCAGAACCAGAGTACGGTGTGCAAAGAGGGGCAGAGGCTGCAGACGCACCCACCTTCTTCTGCGTGGTCGTCTCCGGTAGGGGGTTGATGCACTTCGGTAGCAGCCAGAGCCTCCCCGGCACCTCGCCCGTTCCCTCGGGTGCACACTGGTCCAATCACTGGCCAGCGGAAGTGCCCCTCGGGCCCCCACAGCAACAAGCTATGGAGCGCCGCAGAGCAGCCCGAGCTGCAGCCCCAGAGGCCTCAGCACGGCTGCACGACAGACCAAGCAGCCGGCCCGTCCAGGACCGGGGCCCAAGCCCAGGCCGCAGCACTCCCTCCGGATGGAACTCTGTGTCTCAGGTAGGCACCGAATCCGTTAGAAGTCCCAGGCACTAGTGAGGGTCCGCGATGGTCACAGTGAGAGTGTGTCCCGAACCAGGAGTCACCGCACCAGCGGGGGCAGCGCAGCCAGCCACCACAGCACCAGCCACGTCGGAGCTGCAGCTGCCGCCAGCACGGAGGCGCACGCCAGCCGAGGCGACCCACTCCACCAGCCCCACGCCGGGTCGCCAGACCTCAGCAAGTTGTCAAGCGGGGGGGTCCACAGTGTCCTGCAATGGCGATTCAGGGCAGGCAGGCCTCCGACTCCGGGCCCTGTGCCCCAGATCCTCAGCCGAGGCTCCGCACGCCGCCACGCAAGGAGGTAGGCCAGCCAGGCCACACCCAGGCCCGAAACAGTCCCCAATTGTTGGTCAGTGCTCCAGGGCACCAGGGAATCAGCCGCTACCCCAGTCGAATCCGCTTCGGTTCCCGGGCTGGGGATTGCAAATTGGCGGTGAGGGCACCCGTTATTGGTGAGGATATTGAAGGATAGTGAGCCGGTTACGGCGGAGCTGCACTAAAACACGGCCATCTTGAAGCCAGGCAAGCTCTGCCCCCCCAGTGCACCTTTTGTTGAACTTCACTATAACCTACTTCTGTGATAAGTGCGATAATTGTTGCCTGTCTCTTTTGTAAATCACACTTGAACTTCTCTCCTGTTTTAGTAGGTTTTCCATAGCACTTTTGTAAGAAGTTTTAGGGTGGCCTCTTTCTGACTGATGCTTGTGATCCAGCGCGATATTAGCAAACAACATTCATACACAAAACACTCACTTGGGCCCATACATTCATACTACGCTAATACTTACGCTGGGTTTTATCAGTTGTTACTCTTTATCAAAATCCCTGCTACCAATTACCTTATGAATGAAGAGTAATGACTTACCAATGAATCCTTTGCTAATTGGGAAGTTTAAAATGAGTGACATTCATTATAATACATAATCCTGAAATAACCACTGAGTCAGGAAGTTTTAAAATGTTTATCTAAAGATTTAGCAGAGTAAAATACAGAACCACACGGTACTTAATCGCAATACCCAAGATGAAGCATAGAATAATTATTGCTAATTAATGACGGTTCCTCCGGAAAGGAGAGGATAGAGACAGCAGCGCAACTAAAGGTTGCATTATATTTACCTAAGTGTGAGAACCAAACCCCTTGGCCAAGGAGTTGGAAAGAATAGGACCCAGGAAGGATGAAGAGCAAAAGACCTCCTCCAGGATCAGGACAGGGCCGGTGACTTCTCTACAACGACGCCTGCGCCGTTCCCCTCTCTGATACTCGGCTTCTCCTCGATTCTCCCGTGTCTCCCTTCTAATGGACTCCGCCACCCCCTCCTCAGGACCTCTTCTGGACAGGGATTCGGTCTGCAATCGGTCAGCTTGGCGGTCTGGAGCTCTTCTGTCTGTCAGCATGAACGCCTGTTCCCTGCAGCATCTCCTTCTCTAACGCCTGCTCTGGCTAATTAACTAATGCTATATTCTATTATACCCTTCTACGCCCATGTACCTCCCCTTAATGTTGCCAAAATATGGGGCCACTACTTCTGATTGGACAGGGACAGGGGGTGGATTCTCGTACCATATTGATTTGGCTTAAATTGTAAAGCCTATTGTCTCTAAATTCCCACCCATTCAATTTAATACATTTGCTTTATTTCCCACCCGTCTCACGACAAAATTGATAATTTATTCATATAAAATGTTGCATTTTGACAAGAACATTTTGGTATGTAGTGGTGTCGGCCAGCAGGTTATGGCCTTGGGTGATGTCCAAGTTGACTTCATCTTTTTCTATCTGGTCTGCCACTGCAGGGCGCATGTGCGGAATCTTTGTCACACGAGCTTTCATTGTACCAAACCCAGGCCCAAGTTTGCAAACTAATAAAAGTCAAAGAAGAAAATATTAAAATCACAAATAAAAATGTTTCACTGTATGCCCACCTTTTCTACTCTATTCCCATTTAATTATAATACTGTCCCGCATTAGTAGCGTTAAGAAAACGACAATTTAATAATAACATGAGAGCAAGCTGAAGCATGTGAAAACATCAAGCAGCCATTTTAATACACACTGCGCAGAAGCAGAAATTTCCCACCAAGCAAAGAGAGATGTCACACCATGTGATATGGTTGTGACATGCGCAGTGATATTCCCGCGCTTTAGCGGCCATTTTAGATTACAGACAAGCGTTATTCATTAGTAAAACACATAGGCAAGCATCCTTTCTATTCGTGTCGTGTATGCAAAGGTTAGTAAAACAACACAAGTTTAATAAATTAATACTATGAGGAGGATTGTATACAAGCAAGTTTCGTTTATGAAACCTTGCTCCATCAATCCCCTCTCTGATGGCGTTTCTGAGCCATCAAAATACTACCCACAATCAGATGCCAACTTCTAGCAAATTACTTCATTCTCATTCTTACACTTTCCATTTTTGCCATCCCCTTTCAATTTCTTGTATAATTCACTTCTCCATTATTCAAGTTCTATTTCTTCAAATTTTCGCTTCTTTCCTCTACCTGTTACTTTATATGTTCCACTCTTTCTACAACATTTGCACCATATTGTTATTGCCAAGATTATTATTGCTATCCCTGCTAAGGGTACTAATATTTGACCTATAAGTCCTTTTCCTACATTAGCAAACCAGGTACCAATTGACGCAATACTATTTGTCAATCTTTCCCATACACTATCAACTTCCAGTGGTTTAAGTTCCTTCTCAAGTTTAGTTATATTCTGTATATACGTTCCAATTTCTGCACTCTTATCAGGAATATAAGTGCAACAATGTTTCGTCTTCAATAATTTACAGACTCCGCCCTCTTTTGCCAATATTATATCAAGAGCAAGTCGATTTTGCATAACCATAGATCTAATCGCAACCATTTCCGCATTAATCATTAGAAAACCTCCAGCAGTATCCGTTGATAAACGATCAACCACTGTAGACAATTTACATATTTTCCTTGAGTTCAGAATTATTCCCACCGAAGGTATCAATGCACCAAATATATCACCTACAATTTCTGAAAAACTAGCTCTTTTACTACGTATTAATTTGCTATTGTTTTCATTGTTCCCAGTGTTTCTTTTTACGTGGTATATCTTTGGAAATACTATTCCAAAATAACAACTACCATACCACCGTGCAGGAAGCCTAAAGTAAGCCTTATTCCCACACACATAATAGATTCCAGGAAAAACTGAATCTGTTCCTCCTTTGAGTCCCCAACCTTCAAGAATTAAAAAATTGTGTTCACATTCACTGGTACCGATGAAAACATTGTTATATTCAGTCTTTAACCTATGAAGACAAATTTTTCCTGTCTTTACAAAATCCAGAGCCATAGCAGCTTGAGCCTTGCCAGGTGTGTAACTCCCTTCTTTCTCCGCCCAAGGTGGCAAATGAGCCTTATGCTCAGAAGCTTTCTTTTGAAAATCTTGTCTTCTATCTTCTACTAAATTCAAAAATATCTTTTCTTCTTCAAGTAAAGAACATGTTAGATTGTGTCTATGTGCATGTGTTATGTCTATTGATTTCATTGTTAAGAAAAATTCTCCCATAAACTGTGCGTCTTGACTACTAAGCACTGGGTTCATACTCCTGCGAATCGGAACCTCAGAAAATATCACATCTAAGTTTGAATAATAATACTGAAGTCTCCCTGTTCTATAAAATAAACTAGACAAAACACTACATGATATGCCATATGTCAGTGGTAAGTGATGGTATGTTAATCCTTCTGCTACTGATTCAGGTAACTTCATACAGACATAACAATTACTAACTTCCATGGTATCTACATATTGAAACAATAACTTTGTGAAAACGTTTAAACTAGTGTCGTTGTCAGCTACTTCATGATGAATTTCTGGTTCATTCTCTGCCATTAGTTCTACTCTATTGCCCTTCATGTTTGCTGTCCTCTCCTTAGTTTCATTATTAATCTTTTTATCCATTATCATAAGGTAAGGAACTGCTACAATCAGGACTAACCATACTATAAGCACCATTACTAGACTACATATGCATATTGCACAGCATCTTCTACAACATCTCTGTTTTGGTCTCCCAGCAACTCTATCGTCAGGCATTTTCGACAAGGAAGATCGCTCTTCTTATCTATTTCCTCTTTTTCTTTATATGATTCTTTTGCTTAGTCAAGGTGGTCTTGTTTCTTTTTCGTACGTCAGTTCTGTACTTGTTCCTTCGTCACCACTTTCACTTGACTCTGAGCTTTCGAAATCTTCAAGAATGATGTAAGTCCAGTCAGGACCCTTGAATTTGTTATTCACAAGTTTCAGTCTTTTACTTCTTCTTTTCTCAGTTTTATTTTCTTGTTCAGTTTGACTTGTTACTTCATTCACTTGATCTGGATCTTCACTTCTGGTTGTTATGTGGTATTTTACTCTTTTAATGACACTCGGCCAATGATCTCCTTTTCTTGTTTTCTCTTTTTGCACTGTTTCTTTATCTTTGTCTTCAGAAATCTTTTTAATTTCACTGCTTAGTACTGTTTCGTGTTCTGCAATTACTGTGTTTCTTGTTTGCTCTTTTTCAGGTCTGATTGGTTTCTCTGCAACAGCTCCACTTTGAGTTTCCAATAAGGGATCTTGTTCTTGATTTATTTCTTCATGTTCTTGATTTTCATGATCTTTTTCTTCTGTGTATTTTTCTTGATCTAACTGGTTCTGATCAGGGCTTATTGCACTTTGTACTTCTGCAGCCTGACCGGATTCTTCTAAACCTGTCTGTCACTGCTCAAAGTTTATCAGATCTTCGTTGCTTTGAGCCCAGTTTCCTTTCCCTATCTGATCTTGCTCAGGTTCTCTTATTGTCTCTTCTTCTTGTGCCTGAGCTGCTTCTTCTTCACCTATCTGATTTTCTTCAATTTCTTCCAATTTTGTTTTACTTCTTGTTCGGTAGTAAACTTCAGAAACTTCTACCACCGGTATCCAGTCTTGACTTGTGCTCGGTTGTTCTTCTTCAGCTTCTCTTGAATCTCGAACCTGAGATTGCTCAGCTGGGCAACCTTCAGCTTCCTCAGGGATTGATGCTGTCTGAGGATTTTCTTCTTCAGGATCTGGTACTCTTTTGGTGTGGCTTACGTGAATCCAATTAGGAAATCCTGCACACTTCACTGCTGTGTTTGTGGTTAGTATGACCTGACAAGGACTGCTCCATCTGGGTGATAGACACGTTTCTCTGGTGTGATTCTTCACTACCACCCAGTCACCAGGATTCAGATCATGTTCCTGTTCAGGCTGCCTGGAAACTGCGTCTTCTCCAACCTGGTGAGAGACAGAACGCACTAGGTCAGCCAGTCCTTTACAATAGTCCAGTACCATATCATCAGATATATTCAGCAGTTTGTTTGTGGGAACATGTGTTTGCCTCATTGCTCTTCCCATCATTATTTCGTGGGGGCTCAATCCTCTATTTCTGTCAGGTATGCTTCTGAGTCCCATTAAAACAAGTGGCAATGCATCTGGCCATTCTAATGATGTTGACGCACACATTTTTCCCAATCTTGACTTTATAGTGCCATTCAATTGTTCAACCACTCCAGAAGCCTCTGGACGATATGCACAGTGCAGTTTCTGTTGGATTTGGAATGCTTCACAGATTATTTGGATCACTTCACTGTTAAAATGTTTTCCTCTATCTGATTCCAAAGTTACTGGGAAACCAAACCTAGGAATGAGCTCTCGTAGCAACAATTTTGCCACTGTAATGCGATCATTTCTCCTGGTAGGGTAAGCCTCCACCCACTTTGAAAACAGGCATACTATGACCAGTACATATTTCAGCCCTCTGCATGGTGGTAACTGAATAAAGTCGAATTGAAGTCTTATAAATGGTCCTTCTGCTTTTCCAATTTTTCCAAACCCAATTATTGTCTTCCTCCCTGGATTATGCATTTGGCAAGTTAAACACCTTTGGCAAAGACTCTCTGCAACAGCCCTGAATTTAGGATTATACCAGTTTTGTCTGAAGAGTCTAATCATTGCATCTCTCCCTATGTGTGTGTCTCCATGATACATTCTGGCCATTTGTGAGAGTAGACAATCTGGCATGACTGGTCTGCCATCAGCCCTGATCCACACTTCATCATCTCGTCTCTGGGAACAACCTACTTTGATCCACAAATTCTTTTCCCTTTCATCCACTTCATCTTGCAGTCTTTTAACATCATTCCATGTTTCAGGTGGCATATACAGCATAAGTTGGCAGCTGATTCCCATTCTTTCCACCCTCTTATTGACTGACAATCTATTTTTGGCACAATGTTGAGCCACCAGATCTGCGTATCTGTTGCCGACTACCACCCAGTCATCTCCTGACTGATGTGCGGCACATTTCACCACAGCCAATTCTTTTGGTGATTGTATTGCTTCTAGCAATTCCTTTACAAACTGTCCATTTTTAATGGGGGATCCTGAAGAAGTCAGGAAATCCCTCTGCATCCATAGTTGGCCAAAATCATGCACAACCCCGTAACCATATTGGCTGTCTGTAAATATAGTTACTTTTTTATTCCTCCCAATTTTGCAGGCTTTTATCAACGCAATCAATTCAGCTACTTGTGCAGATTTGACTCCTGGTAAATAAGATGCTTCAACTATTCCAATTAATTCACATACCGCATAGGCAGCCGTTAGTTTACCGTCTTCATGTCTTTGACATGAACCATCAACAAATAGCTCCCCGTCTGGCTTTTTAAGAGGCTGTTCCTCAATATCTGGGCGTGGTTTTGTGCATAATTCTGTAATCTGTAAACAATCATGTTCATCTTCTTCGTCATCTTTAATTCTCTCATGATATGGGTCTGGTAGTAAGGTTGCTGGATTTATTATAGTACACCTTACCATGGTCACATTTTCAGCACACATTATGATTCTTTCGTATTTAGTCAGCCGACTAGGAGTAAGATGCTGAGTTCGTGTTCTTGTCAACAGAATCACAACCGCATGTGGAACATACACCTTTACAGGATGTCCCATCACAATTGACTCACTTTGTTCAATGCTCAAACAAGTAGCCGCCACTGCTTTTAAGCATCCTGGCAACGCGGCTGCTACTGGGTCCAATGTAGCAGAAAAATATGCTATAGGACGTCTGTCTAATCCGTGCCTTTGAGTTAGGACAGAAAGTGCACAATTTTCTCTTTCATGACAGAATAATGCGAATTCTCTTTTATAATCTGGCATGCCTAGGGCTGGTGCTGAGCACAGAGCATTTCTCAATTTTACAAAAGCTCCTACACTTTCATCATCCCATTCAACAGGATCCTTTGCTTTCTTTTTCGTCATGTTAATTAAAGATTTCGCTAGTAGGGAAAATCCTGGTATCCATTGCCTACAGTAACCTACTATTCCTAGGAACATTCTTACTTGTCTTTGGGTTACAGGCATTTGCATTTTCTTAATTAATTTTACTCTTTCAGAGGTTACTCTTCTTTTTCCCTCTCAATTTGGTGTCCAAGATACTTAACAGCTGTTGTACAAAACTGCAACTTTTCAGGTGAGCCCTTCTTCTGCCAAAAGATTTAATAATGCTATGGAATCAACAACACAGTCCTCTCTGGTGTTCAATGCCACCAATAAGTCGTCGATATATTGCACTAGGACTGAACTTCCTGGCATCACTAGTTTCTCAAGGCACTTTTTCAATATTTGATTGAAAATGGAAGGACTTTCTGTGTACCCCTGAGGAACACGATTCCATACATAGACCTTGTTCTCAAATTTAAATGAGAAAAGATATTGGCTGTCTGGATGCAATGCTATTGAAAAGAACGCTTGACACAAATCAATTACTGTGAACCATCCTGCACTCCACGGAATCTGGTATAGGATTAGTGCACGATTTGGTACTATGGGACAACATGGTTCTACAATCTTATTTATTTTCCTCAGGTCCTGAACAATCCTATATTTTCCACTAGGTTTCTTTAATCCCATTATTGGTGAATTACATGGGCTACTCATTACTTCTTTTAGTATGTTTTGTTCAACCATTCGATCGATTTCTTCAATGACTCCTGCTTTTACTTCTACACTCATTCTGTATTGTCTGGTATTTGGGAAAATTGCACCTTCCTTTACAGTAATTTTAACTGGGTCTATTTTAGCCATAAGTCCTACTTCTTTTCCTGTGAAATCCCAAACTATGGGGTTTACTGTGCCTTTTAATTCTTCTGGCAACTCGTCTTTTGTTATTAATGAAAACATCTCATCTACTTCTGTACCCTGTTTTGCAATCATAATTTTATATACATGGTCTTCATCTGGTGTCTGAACTGCCACACCATCCGGTGTGCAGAAAATTGTACAATTCATCTTGCACAACAAATCCCTACCTAATAAGTTTACTGGACTAGAATCACACACTACAAATTGATGCATTTCTCTGAAATTTCCGATTTTAACTTCCATGGTTTCGGTAAGAGGTGTTCTAATCCGCTGGTTAGCTACCCCCACTACTTGGATATTTTCACCAGAGAGAGGAAGGTCGGGAATGTCTGCTGTTCTTACAGTAGACCTGGTAGCACCAGTGTCCAAAAGAAAAGTAATATCATTACCTTTCACATTTCCTTCAACATATGGACCTGACTGGTCTACCGGTAGGGATGCGCCAAGTACGCATTCCTTCTCCCCCTCTCCTAGGCACCGTCATGAACTGTTTTGACAGAAATCGTCCTGAAAAAGAAACTGTGATGTTATATAATCATTCTTACCACTTCCTCCTTGATATCCGATGTCTGTACCATGCTTTGCTCTGCTTACATTACCCTGAATAGGTGCAGGTGGCAACTGACTCTGAGGATTTACACCCTGCTGTGAGTCATTCTGCGTCTGTGGATTTAAATTTTGATTTGGACCATTATTATTCCGAATCTTTTTACATTCATCCTTCCAATGCCCCAATTTTCCGCATCCATGACAAGGAAATTTCTTTTTAGCTTCTTCTCTACTCATTCGTCCTCTAAATTTTCCACCATTCCCAGTATCACCATTCGTTCCAGAATCTTTTCCTGGATTTTCACTTGGGTTTTCCAAATTAATTCCCTGTTTCTCAGCCATTTTCACCTGAGCCCACATCACTTTTTCCTGCAATTTCTTGTGTCTATCCTCAATATCGTCTCCACAATATTTTGCATACTTCAAAATCTCATCAAAGGGCTTTCCCTGCCAACACAGCATGTGTTGTTTAATCATCTGACAAATCTCTGGCTTCAAACCATAAACAAATCGATACACAAACTGACTCATGTTCTTGTCTCCAATGTCCTCAAATCCACTATACTGTTTAAATACCTGCAATAAACGCTCATAGTAGGAATGCACCGATTCATTAGCTTCTTGGGTAGTTCGATCTATTTTTACCCAATCTGTTTCTTTCGGGGTATTTTCCCTTTCAGGTAAGTTATCACCTGCTGATACTTTTTCATCACTTCATTTGACGGGGCACCTGTTTTCGGATCTCTAGGATATTCGTCACTTGGCCAATCCACTGTGATTTTGCAATCTGTCCATAAATCGGCAGGTACCACTATGTCAAACAAACCATCCAAATCCTTCAACAATACCTTCGACACCTTCACAAACCTGTCAACCTGCTTGTACCATTCAATTGGTTTTTCTCTCAACTTTGGAAAATCATTCGTAAATGACAAAATATCCTGTCTGCTCCATGGGACATGTACATATCCTCCTCCCGCAACTTCTCGCATTGGATACATTTGATCTGCTTTCCCTGCTTCCTTCATCACATATTCAGATGCTGTTCTACTTGTTCGTGCTTCTTCCTTTTTCTTGGCCCACCTAGTTCTCCATTTATCTAGGTCTCCCCATTTTTGCAAAACTAACATTAATTCTCTTATTTGCAATCTTCTTCCAGAGGCATTCATATTTTCTAAATCTTTGTCTGAAAATTCTGCTCTATAGGGTTTCTGTAGTACTTTTGATCTCTCTATTTCTATTCCCATCTGTAGTGCTAAATTGGATAATTTTTCATGAAATAACCTTACATTTCTGGTGATACTCCTGCACAGGAACAATAATTCTTCATCATCGTAGGTATTTAAGCGTTCTAGTCCTACATTTCCTGCTATTATTTCTTCTAATTCGACTTTCAATTTATGAATGTCTATTATTTTCGGAGGTGTGCACTGTTTAACTGACCCTTGTACCCATTTTTCTAAATCTTCAGGTGTTACTATGGTGGCACTTTTTGCTCCCGATGAAGTTATTAAACTTACATCTTTTGAACATCCAGGTACATCTTTTCTGGGAGTGCTATTTACAGTACCTCGAATAGGCAAGTCCATGAGTGATATTGTGGATTCACAGTCACTAAATTGATCCTCAATTATAACTGGAGCTTCAGGTTTGGGATTATTCACAGGAGTAGGTGCAAGTATCGGTGGAGGACAGCTTCCCTGAGTACCATATAATGGAACTACTGGACCAATTGTTACAGGTATGGTCAATGAATCAGGATGTACTTTTATCTGTGTTATTTTCTGTATTAATTCTGCTCTGGTCTTCTCTAGGGCTTCCCTTTCTTTGTCATGAAGTATTCTACTAGGGGTAAATTCATGCATTACGTGTGGCACTAATGGAGTTTTTATCGGTGGTGCACTTGGGGTGCATCCACTTGTTCCTTCCTGATATGGTGGAGGGTTTCTTAACATTTCCTCCATAAATTCATCTTCAGAGTCATCATTTCTCATTAAATGTTTTGTCTTTTCTGTGCATTTACTTCCTAATTTCTCCTCTGCTGTTAACAATGGGTATAATCCTTCTGTAATCATTGCCCTTCTCCATTGTTTCATCTGACCTTCTCTAGACTCATGTAGGTATCTGGGGAAAAATCCTGGATAACCCCTATTACTCCTAGTTCGGTCCCGCTCAAATGCCTCGGTTTCCCATTCCTCTAGAGCTTCGTACTGAGTTAATCTAGGTCTGGGTTCTAAGTCATTCATCCTCAATCTCAAGTTTTGCAGAATTCGCCCATTGAACGTGCCATTCTCGGGAAATGCTAGTATTCCATCATTTTTGGTATATTCTATCCAATTCTCTATCCATACACAAGTATGATAACCTCTCTCCATCATCATGAATGAAGCGGGCGTTTTAGCTGGTGGAATAATAATTCCTTCTCTAGTTTTGATTGGTTTGTCCTTTTTAAAATAATTCTTGATCTTTTGTAAAAATGACATTTTTCTCCTTTCTCCGTACATCTTGGGTAAGTACCGATGTATAAAATTATATTCTGCAAAGCCTAAATATCTCCTATCCTGACGAATTCCTGTTAAAGTCGGATCGCGTTTTAACATGCAATCCTTATCCACTAAGAATTTCGTTTCTATAATTTTGACCAATCAAATGTCTGCTATCTTTTATTTCCAAGCCAATCCTTGCGCGGCCTTTTGGTGACGCTTGTCTGTCAACCCCTCCTTTACAATATGCTCTTTCCTGTCCTTGCTGGTTCAACCAATCCCAGCGCGGCACCTGTGACGTCAGTACTACTCCTGACTACTGACCCCTCCTTTACAAGGGTCTTTCCACACCCGCTGATTCAACCAATCCCAGCGCGGCGTTTTGTGACGTCAGCTCCCTCTCCGGCAACTGACCCTCCCTTTACAAAAATTTACGCAAACTTATTTTCTCTACAATTCTTAATTTCAGTAACAACATAAAACATTCGCTATCGTGCCAGTTTCTTCTAAATTCGAAAAGATAGTTTTCTCTCACACTTAGTAAAACCTTTCCGTTTACTAACATATACTACGAGTAAAACCCTTCCGTTTACTCTTCACACAAGCTCCAGAAGTACCTGTTACTTCTTCAATGTTACCCTTTCTAGGTGATATAACATCAAATTTTCACCAGCGTACTCTTTTGCTATTACTCACACGCATAGAGTCCCTAACGAGTACTGAAAGTCCTGCTTAACTTTTCAGTACTATTTCTGCCTGGCAGATAACCTCACTGCAGTATGGCTTCCACTTACCATCCGCTATTCCTTTTACCCCGGGATTCTAGACAACATAAAACAAACTTCGAATATACGGATGTTAGTTCATAAAAATAAAATTCTCATTACCCAACTAACAAAGAGTAACCATCCTCTGATTACCAGAAAACTGATCCAGCGCGATATTAGCAACAGCATTCATACACAAAACACTCACTTGGGCCCATACATTCATACTACGCTAATACTTACGCTGGGTTTTATCAGTTGTTACTCTTTATCAAAATCCCTGCTACCAATTACCTTCTGAATGAAGAGTAATGACTTACCAATGAATCCTTTGCTAATAGGGAAGTTTAAAATGAGTGACATTCATTATAATACATAATCCTGAAATAACCACTGAGTCAGGAAGTTTTAAAATGTTTATCTAAAGATTTAGCAGAGTAAAATACAGAACCACACGGTACTTAATCGCAATACCCAAGATGAAGCATAGAATAATTATTGCTAATTAATGACGGTTCCTCAGGAAAGGAGAGGATAGAGACAGCAGCGCAACTAAAGGTTGCATTATATTTACCTAAGTGCGAGAACCAAACCCCTTGGCCAAGGAGTTGGAAAGAATAGGACCCAGGAAGGATGAAGAGCAAAAGACCTCCTCCAGGATCAGCACAGGGCCGGTGACTTCTCTACAACGACGCCTGCGCCGTTCCCCTCTCTGATACTCGGCTTCTCCTCGATTCTCCCGTGTCTCCCTTCAAATGGACTCCGCCGCCCCCTCCTCAGGACCTCTTCTGGACAGGGATTCGGTCCGCAATCGGTCAGCTTGGCGATCTGGAGCTCTTCTGTCTGTCAGCATGAACGCCTGTTCCCTGCAGCATCTCCTTCTCTAACGCCTGCTCTGGCTAATTAACTAATGCTATAATCTATTATACCCTTCTACGCCCATGTACCTCCCCTTAATGTTGCCAAAATATGGGGCCACTACTTCTGATTGCACAGGGACAGGGGGTGGATTCTCGTACCATATTGATTTGGCTTAAATTGTAAAGCCTATTGTCTCTAAATTCCCACCCATTCAATTTAATACATTTGCTTTATTTCCCACCCGTCTCACGACAAAATTGACAATTTATTCATATAAAATGTTGCGTTTTGACAAGAACATTTTGGTATGTAGTGGTGTCGGCCAGCAGGTTATGGCCTTGGGTGATGTCCAAGTTGACTTCATCTTTTTCTATCTGGTCTGCCACTGCAGGGCGCATGTGCGGAATCTTTGTCACACGAGCTTTCATTGTACCAAACCCAGGCCCAAGTTTGCGAACTAATAAAAGTCAAAGAAGAAAATATTAAAATCACAAATAAAAATGTTTCACTGTATGCCCATCTTTTCTACTCTATTCCCATTTAATTATAATACTGTCCCGCATTAGTAGCGTTAAGAAAACGACAATTTAATAATAACATGAGAGCAAGCTGAAGCATGTGAAAACATCAAGCAGCCATTTTAATACACACTGCGCAGAAGCAGAAATTTCCCATCAAGCAAGAGAGACGTCACACCATGTGATATGGTTGTGACATGCGCAGTGATATTCCCACGCTTTAGCGGCCATTTTAGATTACAGACAAGCGTTATTCATTAGTAAAACACATAGGCAAGCATCCTTTCTATTCGTGTCGTGTATGCAAAGGTTAGTAAAACAACACAAGTTTAATAAATTAATACTATGAGGAGGATTGTATACAAGCAAGTTTTGTTTATGAAACCTTGCTCCATCACTTGCTTTGATAATTCCCCTGGGGTAAAAGAGGGATTGACAGGTTTACTGCAAAAGTCTCCTATGTGTTCCATGTCTGGCTGATAAATATTTCTCCGATTGATATTTGGCAGAGTCTTGCCTGTGCTTCTTGGAAGCAAGGGTTGTTAGACAGAGCAAAGCAGGAACTGGGAACCCAACCAGTTTACTGGCTTGTATTTCTGCTACAATGCTGTCCACCTAGATATTTTGTTGGTCATAGAGGACATTTCTCTCTGCTGGTACTTGGGATATACATTTGTAGATTTATAAAGCGCAGCTCTTCACCCGTGAGGGTATCCAGGCGCTGCCGCTGGGCATGGGGAGATTAAGTGATTTGCCCAGAATTACAGGATGTTGTGCCAACACCGAGACTCGAACCCGGAAGTCAGCAGCTCTGGCCACTGAGTATATGGAAGATAAAGTTAGTGTCTGTAGACCTGGCAACACTATGGTTCAAGATTAGTTCCAGTTACATTATTCTGGCATCGTCAAAAAGAATTCATGGTCTCTTTAGTGTCAAAGTTCACGGGTCTAAGTACTCTCTACCTCGATCACTTGTAAATATCGGTTGATTTGCCAAATATTTTAACTGAAGAGAATGCTTGATCATAGATTAATAAAGTATTTTGATCACTGTCTGTTTTAGGTTACCTTCCTAGCACTCAAAATTGACATGCCAGTGCTACACAAAACTCCGTATAACAAAAATAAATAAATTGTTGCCTAGACTGCCTTGTGTAACCAATCCAGCTCTGTACTCCAGAGTCCAGACCTCACAACCTACAGGAGCTAGATTACTATAGGAACCCCGAAACACTGACAGGTGTCTATAGAACTAAGCTGCAACTTTTGAGAGATTTTCTTTCTTCAAAGGATAGATTTTGTCAGCAAAAATGCTGAATGATAAGAACTACCTACGAGAGCGCTCTACACAGAACAAGTAGTGAAAGAATTTAAAGAAGACTGAGGGCAGAGTTTAAAACCTAGCCACCTCATAGGTTGCAGGCGACAAAGCACGGAAAGGATGGAAATTGAAAGTCACTCTATAAAATAAGTTTCTTTTTGACACTATTGTGTTAAAACGAACAGGCCCGATGACAGCAAATTATTTTTAAAAAATCTGAGAGTCTCTGAAAGATTAACTGCTTGGGAACAGGATTTTGTTGTCTGAATCACTCTGTCAAGCACTGGATTTAATATCCCGGCACTTGCCAAAACTGACGAGCACAGAGCGAGGGCTCGTCCGTAGCCAGACCACAGCCGTGGAAGGCTTGGTAAGACTATGGAGAATCAATCACATATTAGGATTTTCTTCAGAACTGGGGTTGAGTCAGTCTCATGTCATGTTAAACAGAAGGGCTAGGAAGTAAGTTGCATGTTTGGCTCACTAATAGGGCTGGTTTTCAGTTGGCATCATCTGAGCTTTACTGGTAGGACAGGCTCATGCAAAATCAGTTACATGTGAGGCTCTCAGATAGGGAATCAGTAGTCTGTGAAGGTCTCAGGTAAACAGTCGTACGACACTACTTCACAGGCTAAAACCTCAGGAGTCACTGCATAACGTCCATTACATCAAGAGTCGCTGCATAAGAAATACAATTACATTGCAACTTTGAAGGTAAGGTTTAAATATTTTAGTTTGTTTGTGTGTGCAAGAGTAAGTATCATGTTTATATATGTTAATAATGAAACTACTATTTTATATTTTTTAACCCCAAGACCTTTTTTTCTACATATGTGTTTATATATGTATATATTATATAATATTTCAAAAACGATGCCCTGTGCCGGTGTTTCCAAGCAGGTTGGTGCTAAGCGTATGTCATGGGCCAGCAACTATTTCCCTTCAAAAAGAACGACTTTGTACAGGTAAAAGTCTATAATACGATAGCACATGGAGATGCAGGTCAAAAACATTTCTTTAACTTCATTCAATTATGGTGCAACACGATAGTTGGTAAGGCGTTTCAGTCAAATCGACTTTCATCTAATCTAAAGTGCTCAGTGTTGTAAGCAGGAGAAATAGAAAGTGGGTGCGTGTCATCGGCCATGAACATAGAAAACATACTATGATTCTGTATCACATACAAGCATAAAAAGTGAATATATATATATAAAATCAAAAAACGTAATACAGCTTTCTCATTTATTTTAAGGTTGCTTGTAAATCTAAAGAGGAAAGTGAGGTGTCTCAAATATCATTGATTAGAGATTCTTGATTTAGATGTAGGGCCTTATTTATAACCTGGTGGACGGCCTGTTGTTCCACCAGGGTGGCGGAGTAAATTACGGCGGTTCCTGTCAATGCATTTTGCTGTATGGTGCAGGGATCCATCAGCATGATGGAGTCCTGCCCCAAACAGTTTTCTTTTTTCTTTTCTTTAAAAAAAATAAAAATAAATGCTTCCCTCATCATGCAAGTCTTCTCATAGCGAGGGAAGCATTTAGCAGTTTTCACTGCCCATTACCGCCAGGGTTTTCCTCTCGGGGACGGGCAATGAAAACTGACCTCCAGTTCCGCCCATCTAAATTAGGTGAGCAGAATTATAGGTCTGCCTCTGACGGCCCTTACTCCACAGGCCCGTCAGAGGGGTTTAATCACGGTGGAAACAGAGCAGTCTCTGCCCTGATTAAACCAAGGTCTGCCCACATCTAAACTCGGCAGGCGGATCGCATTCTTGATGGTAAGGATACTCTGTCGCTATGGAGTATCACTACCGCCAGGAATTAAATCAGGTCCTTAGCATTTAATGGGTGTTCTCAGTGTCTGACATGGTGCAATATAGTTGCTCTCATCATGTTGGTGATATGATGCAGTTCTTCCGTGATTTGCTTATTACAAATATCTTCTGCCTTGACCCTGTATGAACAGTTAATACAATATAGCAGTGTGAGGCTATGTGTTTAGGTACATATATATAATAACTGAGTAATGCCCAAATGGGCATTTTTGTCTTAGTAGTTTTACAAAGGAATATGTTAGCTGTTTGTATAATCACCTAATAAAAAATAGGCCACTGGATTATAGCTAATTAAATTTAAATAAACAAATTGGACAAAACTCACTAATTTGTTTTGTGTCAGGTTGCCCATATTGCTTACCAGTTCATATTTGATATTTTAATGACAGGTAAAGCTATTGGTGAAGCTATCGCTGAAGAGTCTGATTATGAGTCTGATTCTAGTTTTCATGTGATAGAAAAGCATGAGAAAACTAATAAAAATGAAAAAATAACTGAATAACAAGGAAATATCCATGTGTTATATATAATAACCTTATGAGCTGTTTTACTGGTAATCTAAAAACATTGACAATATACTTTGATTCAAAATGCATTAAAATGATCCTCTTTAGTAATTCGTTCACGATTCTTATGGCTGACTCTTGCATCTCTACTTCTAAAAAAAGAAGAAGAAACAAAAAACGTGTCAAAAACTATATCAGGGATTCCCATGCCAAGTGCAAATGGGATTAAAGATGAAAATTTTGAAATAGCTATCGATAGATAAAAAGAGGATGTGCAGGTCTAGCGATCTGACAGATATATTTCACAAGTGTAAAAATTATCATTACATGGCCAGATCACGTCTAGGTTAATAACTCACGTCTTTTCATTAATATTAGACATCAATATTTAAGTGTACACTAAGTTTTTTATCAGAGTTCAGACCTACTGGATGTTTTCTTCCTAATTCTATTACATACTCAGGCTCCAGTTTTCGCAATTTGAGTGGCCTGTTTCCTCATCTTATGTTACTAGGTACTGCGCCTCTGCCAAAATAACTTAACAGTTCTGCATTGCCATTGTGTTCTTGGGTGAAATGATGTGCTGCTGGAAAGGTTAAATCATTATTAGTTATTGCATGATGTTGTAGGATATGTTCTTTCACCTGTCCAGTTGTGCTGCCAGTGTACCTCTTTTGACATGGACATATGTCGTACATATACCATAAATTCAGTTTTATACATAATGAAAGAGTTGATGAATCTATGTCTTTTCTGGTAGGGAACCATAGATTTCTTCCAGATGCTTCTGTTTTTACATGCCTTGCAGCGTTTGCAGGTAAGAAAGCTTTCGGTTTATTCAACCAGTCACTTTGACGTTTGCTGTCAAAATGGCTATGAACCAGTTTCTCTTTTAAAGAACATGGTTTCCTATTGGTTATGTTAATCTTTGTGCCCAACTGAGTTTTCATCACATTGTCACTTCGTAGTATATTCTAATTATTTTCTAACAATTTTCTGACCTGCTTTGATTCAAAGTTGTAGTCTATTATCATCCTCATGTGTTCAGAAGCTTTATCTCGATCACTCTGTTTTGTGATTAATAGTTCTTTGCGTTCATATGTGTTTGCTTTGGCAGTGCTTAATTTGAGCCGGTGGTTTCCGGTGCCCAGCACCGGCACTTAATTGGTTTCCGGTGCTTGGTACCGGCACTTAATTGTGAACACCACACTTATGAAAGTCTGCCACATGGTGTCGCTGCTCATCTAATTTAGAGATGAGCAGAACAATGGTTGTTTATGACTACAATATACATTAAAAATTACTAATACTTGCCTCCCTAGCCATTCCTTTAGCTTTGGGGACCTGGAATAATCTGAACTGTTGCACTTGTAGATGAGAGAGATGGTTAGTAGTTGTTTTGCCAACGATGGCGGGGGCGATAGGTGGTGTAAGCTGCAGTGGCCTCCTGGTCAGGGCCCTGTCACTTATTATTTTACAAATTAAGCACTGTGTTTGGTGACAGCTCTGTTTAAAAAATGATTAGGGTACCCTTTTTGTTTGAAATGTGACCACAATTGTTTTTTTTTTTCAAAGTCATCTGGTCTACTGCAGTTTCTTTTGATCCATGTCAGTTCTCCATAAGGGATAACCCATATCAAATTTCTTGGATCTGAGCTTTTAGCATGTAGAATGCTGTTTCCAGCTGTTGGAAACAGAAAATTGTTGTCTGTAGTTTGCCATCGGCCAAATCAATTTGTAAATGTAAGTAATGGATTTTTTGTCCTCAACATTGCCAACAATTCGGTGTATATCCTCTCAGCTCGGAGAGCATATACACCGATTTCAGAACCCCTACCATTTCCTGAACATTAGGAGCAGATTGGTACCACAAGGTCCTTTAATTGTTCGTGGTTTTCTTGCTGGGGATTCAGTCGGGAGGATATACAACACATTGTTTTTATATGTAACTTATGGTGAAGTATATCTATGGGTGGAAGAACATATTGATAAATGTCCTGAAGAAGGTGCATAAGAAAAATTACCGCACTGAAAAGTGTTGAAGAACGACTTGTCTTCAAAACAATAAAGTACCCGTCTGCCCACGCACAAGTAAACCCACAGAGCCGAAGTACCGTCTTGAGATACAGGGGAGGAAAAGGCTTTCTCTTTTATATACAATCCTCACTCGCTCTAGTAATGACATGCTTCATCATAGGGTTCATACTGGCTGGTAAAAGCCAGGATGGGCTCGATCCATATTCCAGTGAGCTCTTTGTTTATATATTCTTTTTGTGACCGGGAATTAATAGTACTACTAAAAATAACTCCTCCACACCTAGGTATCCCTTTATACATGGGTTGGAAGGGTACTATAGAAATAATTGTACTTATGATAATTATGAGGAGGGGCAAAAAAGGAGTACAATGGTCCTATGAATCTCAGCTTGCAAGGATTTTCTTAAAATTGAAGTAAATTTATAATATTCCATATATATTTGTTATCCATATGTTCTTTTTGCAGTGTTCACATAATTGACTGAGGATACAGGAAAGTGTACATGTGCGTATCTGAATTTATTTGGTTGGTATTGATTAGCACCTTGGGGAGCTTTTTTTGTATTTGATTAACCTACCCTGTTACATTGGTTTCCTTTCGTTTTAGTTATAACAAGACATGCACAGCTAAACCAGGGAACTACGATTTGTAAATTGGTTATCAGCGAAATCACTCCCTACATTCTTGCACATAATTGTTCAGTGTGGATGCTGATTGGTTGCACAACACAATGTTGTATATAGATGAGGCCAATGGAACTCTAAATATAATGATCAGTCAAACATTGCAAGCGGAATTGTCGCATGCATGGAATGGTACGTAAATTCCTACGGGATGTGATCCCTTGGTATAGTGCATGTGTGACAGCACGAGCAGTCATATGGAACATGCAAACCTTTAAACATCCTGGCGATGTTCAGACCCATTCCAGTAAATATAGGTGAGATCCGTGTGAAAAAAACAGATGTTTTTGATGCACACTCACACCCAGCCTTAGTGGGCACTGATATAGGCCTAGCCAGGCAATGTAATGTGTATGTGAATGTGACAGTGATCATTGGATATACAACCACACAGAATCGATCTTCAGCAGCCTGGTAGACCCATATCAGCCTCAATTATCAACAATAACCCCCATGGTGGCTAAGAATACGAAGGGTAACATGTATAAGCAAATTGACTGTTTTGGTTCTTTCAAGTCTGACCCCAGTGGGCAAAGATATCAGCTTGACCAGGGAACATCTAATGTTCGTACCTCACCCTTCCTCTGTGCTGAAGGGAAATTTGATGTATCCAGAATATGTTAAACATGTTACCACAGTAGGATTTATGTAGGTAGGCTACAAGTAGCTGCTTCCATGCCATTGGAATGATAGAGCTGAAATGGAATACCTGGATTAATAAAATACTAGTGGCAATGCATGCCTTATTAATATGTAATTTTGTTACAAAATAGCACAAACAAGTAATGCGTAACCTGTACCAGGTGCCAATTAAATAGGTTAAAACACATTATCAAAGTGGAACTCAGGATTCATTATCAAAAAGTCCCAAGATGTGATGCCAACACCTCATCCATCTTAAGTGCCTCTGGATGTTTGGTGGATAGCATATTAACATATTTCAATCCTAGATTCTGTAACAATTTCACCCTGTCACCTGTCTCCTGAGAGGTGGAACGCTGCCATTGTCAAAAAAGCTAAGTTCCTCAGTGTTGGTATCCTAGACTCCCTAAAAAGGTTTAGCAATCGGATTACTATGATCTTTAGTCTTTATGGCTCAGAAGTGTTCCAATATCCTTCTCTTTGCCGGACAAACAGTACTTCCCATATAACTTAGGTTACAGGGACATGCACGCACATAAATACTATAATCGGAAATACAAGTCAACTGTTTACTAATTTTTTTTTTTTTGTCTACAGTAGTTAATGCGTACTGTTTTACATTTGTGCAAGTCTTACACACTTTTCAGCCACCACATATATAAAAGCTTTCCATCTGTTTCAACTATCCACTCTTCTCCACGTTTATAATCACTATGAACCAACAGATGTTTAAGTGATTTAGACTTGCGATGTGTGAGTAAGCTATGCTTTCTAAGGTGGTTACCTAAGATGTTATCCCCTTTAACGATGGCCCAGTATTTGGTTAATATCCTACATAGATCCCAGAGTCTTCTGTTGTAGGTGGTAATAAATCTGTGTGAGCTAGAGAGTTCTTATCGTCAACCACATTGAAAACCAGGTCATTTAGTTCTAATTTCCTGCTTGGCCAGTTCCAGGACTTTAGGAGGATAACCCCTATCAGCAGATCTCTTTGCTGTATTGGCTTCTTCCTGGCTGAAAGATCAGATGAACAGTTTCTCTGAACTTGGGTTAGTTTTAGTTTTTTGGGATGCTGGCTCTGATCATGGAGGTCACTAGTACCCACAGTCAGTTTCAAACATTGACCTTCACCAGAATGTATAAGAAAGTACTTTCCATGTCACTAATCTTGCTGGTAAAAGCAAAGTTAAGGTCACGTCAAACAAAGCTTTATTCGATTTTCGTAAAAGAAACCATAAAGGCATACACATGCAAAAATAGTTTGCAGTCATGAACCCCAACAATTAGTGGATTAATCTTTAAAAACTGTCAATAAAACCTCACTACTAGATAGCCATTTTTTTCATTAGGAGAATCACAGACCATAAGAAGCTAGAAATCCTACAACAAATCACTAAAGAAGTCACTTGTAAAAACAGTAATGCAGGGCGTCATTGTTTAAAGCTGCAGTCATGAAGAATAGGCAGCATAAAACGTTTCCGAGGGATCTTGTAAAAAGTGCAAAAAACACAATGTGCAAAGTGCATTGGCTGGATGAATCATATCTGGGGCATTTGATCAATACGTCTGACCAGTCATAAATGTTAGGAAAAGTGACTAGACGGTAAAAGATGTCTAATTGAAAACGTGTCAAAATGAACCTATGATGACAATTCAGCACAGAATTAAAATATGGCTGCAATCTATCAGTACCAAGGATCATCTGGTTTTTGACAACACTGGATTTCACAAATTCCCTGGAAAATCTTCGTTCTTCGAGCAAATAAACATTGGGGGCATATTAGCAAGACCCACGTTAAAATTATCACCGTTTTAGCGGCAGGAAACTGCCGCTAAAACGGCGATAATGGGCTTGCTAATATGCGTTATAGAATTCCAATAGAAGCCCAGGTTAGATGTGCAGGACATCTAACATGGGCTTCTATTGCAATACCATAACGCATATTAGCAAGCCCATTATCGCCGTTTTAGCGGCAGTTTCCTGCCGCTAAAACGGCGATAATTTTAACGTGGGTCTTGCTAATATGCCCTCTTTCTTTAGTTCGCTTCTACTGATGGAGTGCAGTACAGAAGAGTTTTCAAGATATTCAACATGACCGAGTTCCAAACAAGACTGTTTAACAAATTTCGAACCAAGGGAATAGAGTACCCGGGACAGTTTAAAACAATCATTAATAAACTTATGGTTTAAAAGAGTGTGTTCACAGATCCATACTTTGTACCATAATAAAACCGTCTCGATTCTAATCAGGTCAGTTAAAAATGAAACACAGAGTTTAGTATGGCATACAAAAGGAGAACAGCTCATAGGGACTGATAAAAGATTCCTAAAAAAAAAGCATTCTCTACCGTCTGGAGCTGGTTGATGTTGCTGGAGCCCCAAATTCTCGCCCCATAAAGAACTGTCAAAACACACTTGGCATTATATTACTTAACATCTCCCTCACAGGTTTTTTGCCAAGCTTGATGGCAAGATTTAGCAGCACAGAAGTAGATTAACTGAAGTGCAACTTCCTGTTATTTACGGCTCGATTCCTTGAGGCTTGTGCCTGAAATAAAATACCCAGATAAGAAAACGTCGGAGTGAGGCTTAACTTAACTTTGCGAACCACAAAATCACAACACTTCATTACTTTTCTTACATATTTCATTATAAAAATTTACCCTATATTAACATTTATGCCGAGGTCTAACGTGGTTGACAAAACAGGTAAGTAGCCACCGAAAACCCAGCTGTGTGCGTGACATGAGTTCGGCGTCTTCGGCATTAGGCAGACAGGGAATGGGTTTGTGGCCAATCTGAGGGAGATCCCTGTAGTTTTTAGTCAAGATAGAGCCCAGAATATTAATGTACAGGGTAAAGAGGAAGGGTGCAATTACAGAGCCCTGGTTAACTGCTCCCTCAAGATCAAAAGTGCAAGTGCATTCACACGTGGATCCAAAATGCAACCTTTCCCTGCCCGCTGAATAAATTTCTCTACGGAAGGATATTATCGGTAAATCCACCCCAAGCTCGGAAAAAATCACCCACAATTTATTGTGGAGAATCCACTCGCCAGGTCAGCAAATGTTAGCAACGGCTGACCTTTTTTCATTAAAGTATATTTTCCAATTACCAGTTTGAGTTTTAGCCCAATTGTCCCAGACCTCTACGGAAGCCACATTGCAAGTCTGAGAGGATATCATTGGCCTCAGCCCACTCTTCTAATCTATTCAGTAATATTCTACCTGTGACTTTCACCAGGGAGTCAAGTAATGAGATTGGGCGATAACAAGAGGGATTTGAGCATTCCCCTTTCTTATAAATAGGCACTATCACAGACTCCGACCAGGTATTCAGTATGCTAGAATGGCAACAGGCCCCTATCACGTTGGTCAATATTGGGCAACACAAAGGTGCGTTGGCCTTAAAGAGGTCAATAGGTATGCCGTCGAAGCCGGGGATTTTACCACCCTCACTGCCTGCAAGTACCATATTAATTTCGTCCAGGGTGAAAGGTTAATTACTGGTGTCCGAAGACGAGCCTTCAACAATTATAGGGACAGGCCTTTGGGTCTGCACGCTAGAAATAGAAAAGATCTTTGAGAAGTGGGCCACCCAATCACACTTGTTAATGGCAACTCACGTCTGAGGAATCCTTGGTAAACCAAGCTTCAATCAAGGATTCACAAGACACATTCTTTAGGTCTTTCTTCCTTATTTTCAGTGCTAAACTATACTCACGTCTGCACATTCTCACTTCCAAAGGGCAGCATGGGATCTTATGAAGGGCTGCCAGGAGATGCTTATGGGCTTTGGAACAGTTGTGATCAAACCAACCTGGACTATCAAAATTAGACTCGGGCAAGCCGCTAGTTAAGCCTTCTTTAATCCCACAGGATATATTAAGGAAAGCTGCCTTGGTGTCTACATCATTAGCGGAACCATCCAAACAAATGTCAAAAGCATCCCTGTGAGCAATAACCAGTTTTTGAAGCAAGTTAACAGGGTTGACCAAGGACCAACATGGTGAAACTCCATAGAGAGTGACTGGCACAGTATTATCGATCTTGCGCTGAATATAATTGCTTTTGAGTACCCACAAGTATTTCCTTTATACTCTGGGTGTCAGTGGCGGCTCCTCCGCTAAGGCGGAGGAGTGTCACCCCACTGCTTTTAAGCAGTGTGACTAAAGGAAAAATAAAATGATAATAACTCAATGTTATTATCAGTTTAATGTTTCCAGCTGCTTTGCGGGCGCGTGGGTGGTGCGGCTCTGCTCTCAGAGCAGGGCAGGGGAGGAGTGGTTTGCCCACTCCAAGAGAGCATGAATGCTTGGCCGGCCCTCTGGGGCCGGCCAAGCACTTTGCATGTTCTGAGAACATGCCCAGGCCCCCAGTCCCCGTCTGAGCGCCGAACAACGGTGCTCAGACCAATCACAACGGTGCATTGCAGTGTTGTGATTGGTCAAGGGATCCTGAGTGCTTGCCAATCACAACGTTGCAAAGCAGCGTTGTGATTGGTCAGGGGAGCCTGGGTGTGCTTCCTGGTTCCTGTTCCTAGCCCGAGTCCAACAGAGGAGAGACAGAGCAAAGACGCAGGATTCGGTGATAAGGTAAGTGTTTTAAAAAAAAAAAAAATTTTTTACATTCCCATCCCCCTGCCGGCCGCCACCCCCGATCCCTGCCGGCCGCCACTGCTGGGGTTAATGTTCACTCATCAAAATGAGATGGTTATTGAAATCAAATAATAGCTTGCCGAGTTTGAAGAAAGAAAGAATGTAGAGTTAAAAGGAGCAGGAGGGGTACACAATTCATTAGAAATAAACAAGATCGCACTTTGGCATTAGGTCATTCAATTTCGCTCCGTAGTCACTATGAAGAAAATTAGTTTGATCGTTGTTATGTATTTCTACCATACCACAAACTCTTTTAGATGGAAAATGGCATAAATGTATGTTGACACCCCACCCCACTCCTTCCCTTTACTGCAGCGATAATTGTCCAGCTCGTGGTCAAGTTCTACTTTAAGGATATCAGGTAGTGGTGCGCTGTTATAAAAATTAACAGTATAAAATTAAGATTGCAAGAAATTTAAAAAACAATAGTTAAATAATAAGGCGAACTAATCTCTGATTTTATTGTGAAATAGGAGAGTAAATTAGAGACAAAAATTAACCCACCCTTAGCTCTGCCAGCTTGAGAGGGAATTGCGTGCTGGTAGAATATCTTAAATCCATTGATACGAGTAGGCTCAAAGGCCCAGGTATCCTGGAAACAAAGGATATGAAATTTGATTTTAAAGTCCATCCAGAGAGGAAGAGTGGAGTGTTAACCTGCCACCTTCAAAAATAAAAAGCTGCAATGTTATAGGTACCCTTGGGCTACGAAAGATGGGCTAAAGGAGCATAGCTGGCCGTGCTAGATGAAGGGGAAGATAAGGAAAAACATGGCGCTGCTGAATGAACCTCAGGGCTGAGTAAAAATGACTCAATGCCCATAAACAGAGTCAGCAGGGGGGTGGATCTTCCCTGGCCTAATTAAATGCCAATATAGTCCATCAAGCTAAGCCAGCGGTGTGAAACGATTGTGGGTAGTGACCGTGGGATGGAATTCAAGGGACTGTACAGGACAAGAGCCGGAACCTGTGCATGGCCCATCATTAAAATTCGGTGGCGGTAGAAATAGCCCAGTGGGAGAGTTATAACTTGGTGGAGAGGAGCAGGTAGTAAACTGGTTCTGGTTCTACGCAACATTAGCTCTACCAAACTAGGGGATTTAAAGGACATAACTACACAATCACCTGGTAAAGATTTAGCTCCCTTTCCGATCCAGCTTACCCTTCTGACCACTTATATGTCCTCAAAAAGACCTTTGGCCAGTCCACTTTTCCTGCCCACCCAGTGAATTAATTTGTTCTTTAAGCTATCCCAGGTCTCAAATTCAGGTTGAGAGAGAATCGTCAAATTCGCCAGAATCAAAACATAAGGAATTGCTTCAGGGAGGAGGTTAAGGACTATGGACGTACCCCCTGCAATAGCAGAGCCAGGGATATTATTAGTATTTTTAGGTTGTGTATTAATGAGGGGAGTCGAATTGTCTATATAATTGACAGATGAGGTAGTAGTACCACACTCAGAAGCAGGTCGTACTGGAGGATTATCAATGCAAATTAATTGATAGGGATGTAGGGTTGCAGAAGATGGAAAACTAGTCAAATTCAAATGCTGGTGGCAGCTAAGTCTGACTTTAGATTGCAAAATTTCTTAACAGCAGTTGTTTTTTCTACTAGGGTTAGTCTAGTAGAAAGAGTATCGAATGATGATTTGACTAGACCTTCCAGAGTTTGGACTGCTGTAAATAAATGATTAAAATCCTCCGAGTTTGCTGCCAGAACTTTGGTACTTTATCTCCTTTTAATAGTAGGCCTGCAAGGCTTAGCTACAGGCGCTGGCCCATCCTGAGCTTTGGTAACTAACATATGCAGGGAGGAATCAGTAATTTTCATGCGTTTAAGAGGAGGATGAGATATCAATTCAGATCGGGAGATTGGGATAATACTTTCTGAATTAGGCTGCACACACCCATTAGCCGCTGTGCCCAAAACAGACCCATTAGTCCCCACCACACTAACCAAGACAGTTGAAGGTAAATTACTTTCAATTTCCGCTGATGAGCAATAACAAGTCACCAGTCTCTCTTCAACAGCAGTATTCTCTTTATCAAGTGCGCACAATGCGCTAGTCAAAATGTTTGTAATTGAGGAACAAGGCTTACCCTGAGGCTTAGTTGGAGGCAAGTTTCTTTTTACAATGATGGATACACACTAAAGAATGAGGACACAGGAGGGTAGGCCCAGCCCAGCCTCCTCCAGGTTCGGATGGGCAAAGATAGGCCCACTCTTGGCCTGGTCTTCCCGCGCCAGCTCTTGGCCTGGTCTTCCTGGGCCGTGGGAAAATGAGGGGCCTTTTGAAGCGCCCGCCTGGCACGCTGAAGATGTGCCCCGCCTCCTGTGGGAAAAGAAGTATGAGGTCTGTAGTCATCACCACCTGCCAGCAACACCAAAATGCGTCAAAGTTAAGGTCATTCTCCGCCAGTAGCAGGATTAATTCCTCTGCCTGATTTTTATTTCCACCCAAGATGATGAACAAGCCATTAATGTAGTGTAGCCACATGATGATCAAGTCAGTGTATTTATCAGATCTACCAGACCAAACCATCTGCTCCTCCCACCAGCCTATGAACAGGTTTGCATAGCTGAGAACGAAGCATGTGCCCAATATCTGCCACAGAACATGAAAATGTTGCTATCCTATGCAGGCAGAAATAGATCATTCTAAGTAACATTTATGTATGGTCATAGAAATGTAAAGGTCTGCTTTGAAAGAAGTATTTACATGTTTGAATGCCTGGATCTTGCACAAAACGTGTGAATATGAAAGTCACGTCTTCAGTGACTAGTAGGAAGCTGGGTTACCAATGAATGTCTGTGATCCTTTTCAAAAAGTCAGTACTGTCTTTGCAATATGATGTAAGATTAAGCACAAATGGCATCATAAAATGATTAAGATAATTAGCAGTGTTCTCCAGTAGGCTCTCATTGTAGCACACCGTGGGCCTGCTGGTGGTCTGGTTATACTGTTGTGGACTTTGCTAAGAAGGGAGAAGACCGGTGTAGTTTGTTGCTCTTTTTTCAAAAAACAATATTCATAAGTCCAACCATCCTGTCTCCTTCCAGTTCTATAGTAAGTCAAGAAAGGTAGTAAAGGTTTGCCTGTAACTGGCGATATCATTTTCTTGCTAACAGTCAGTGTTGTGAAGTTGGCGGTGTGCTTCCTCTTGATATGCATCTGCCCCTCATAAGACTATATTTACTGTCTTGTTTGAGGGATTGATTATAATCATGGGGTCACGATTAAAAAATAAAGATTTCTTTGAACTTCCACCACTTCAAGTCCAGGTTTCACATTTAGTGGGTTTTTTGATCGAATATCTATCTATCTATCTATCTATCTATCTATCTATCTATCTATCTATCTATCTATCTATCTATCTATCTATCTATCTATACAACTAGATATAACTGATTATCTGAGATACCCTTTTCAAGGGGGATAAAGATATTGGAGCAAGGCACTAATTTTATTTGTATTTATAAGTGAGGTGAGTTAATGAGTGGCACACTGTTTTACGTTGGTTAGTATACTTGATGGAATCTGGGTTGCTAAAACTAGTTAGTGATATTTAGCCAATTTTTACTTTTCTTCTAGACTTCTTCAATTGGAAGATACATTTTTTTAGCAGAGTGACCAATTATTTCAGAATTTGATATTTGAATTGAGTTGATGAGAGACATCTGATGTGGGAACTGAACGCCTTATAAAGAGGGACAAATTTTTATATTAAGGCACATGAGTGGAAGATCTTGTGGGTTGATTATTTTTTTAAATAAAATGATCATAACACAGATTAGGTGAATTGAATTCTGAGTATGGAAGGAAAAGATTGAATACTGATTTATAGGTCAATCTGAAATTTATAAGAGGAGGGATGAGGTTCCGACGTGATTCGCTAGAGAACCAGTATCATATGAATTTGAGAATAAAAGGCTTAACTTCAGTGAAATGTGATATGACTCAAGGCAATATTAACCCAATAGGATATGTTCAGGCAATGTTTGATAAGGAATATGGGATAGGAAATGAGGGCTAAGACACATACCACCCCGTAAGTAGGTCTGCAAGCTGCTTCAGACCAAAAATTCCTGGAGGACTGCGCAAGCAAAGTACCTGTCACAACAGATCTGACTGTCTAGGTAGCAGTGTTTTGTAAACGTGTGCAAGGATGTCCACGTAGCAGCTTGACAGATGTCCAGGACAGGAACTCCACTAGCTAATGCAGTAGATGCATCTTTGCCTATGGTGCAATGAGCCCGCAAGACCTCAAAGGGTTGCTTTTTTGCTAATTCATATCAGATCTTTATCCACTTGGAGATGGTCCATTTCTGCACCGCTTTCTACTTCTTTGTTCCAGTGAAACCTACAAAGAGCTGATCCACCCGTGTTCCTTGGTGTGATTGATATAGAATGACAGTGCCGTTTTAGAGTCTAGACGGTTAACTCTCTCTTCCTCCTTGGAGGGGTGGGGTGGAGCAAAGAAAGTCAGAAGTGTGAAGCTTTGGATGACGTGGAAAGGTGTCACCACCTTCGGCAGTAAAGAGGCACAGGTTCACAGAGCCAGTTTGTCTGGTAAGAAGCTGGTGTATATAGGGTGAACAGAAAGAGCTTGTAGCTCGCTGACCCTCCTGGTTGATGTGATGGCCACCACTAAGACTGCCTTGAGGGCAGCTATGCAAGGGTTCAAAAGGAGAGTACATCAAATAACTTAAAACTAAATTAAGATCCCATTGAGATATAACGAAAGGTTGAGGAGGAAATTTGTGTTGAAGACCTTTCAGCAAACATGACACAATGGGTGACTTAAACAGGGACGGTTGGTTCAGCAACCACAAAAAGGCAGAGATGGTTGAATGATACCCTTTAACTGTGCCCAGAGCAAGGCCTTGCCAGGCTAAGGACAGAACAAACAACAACACTTCAGACAAGTGTGCCGAAAGTGGGTCAACAGGTTTCTCAGAGCACCAAGCCACAAACTTGTCCCGACGACCGGTGTATACAGTTTTTGTTGCTGGAAACCTAGCTGCCATGATGACCTCACAAACGTCGGAAGGAATGTTAGATATCCTCAACTGTCACCATTCAATCTCCAAGCATGAAGGTGGAGAGTGCGGAGGTTTTGGTGCATAACCCTCCCCAGTTGTTGCGGCAGGAGATCCTCCCGAAGGGGCAGCCTGATTGGAGTACAGATGCACATGCCCAGGAGCTCTATATGCCATACTCTCCATGCCCAATCCGGAGTCACAACTCTCTATGCCCCTACATCCTATGACAGTGTTCTCACTCTGTCACTCCACTCTATAATAAAGAAGCTAAACATACAATAGCTCGTGCACCTCCGTACACAGTGTTGTAAACTCGCTAGCCACACTACATTAACTATAACTCGCCCCTCTACAGCACACTCTATTTTCATAATGTTCTCATAAATTATGCCATTTGAGACGTCATGAGTGTTGCTGTGAATACAAAAATTAAAAGTGGTATAAGTGATGTAATACGACAGTGTATAATCTGTGCATGGGGAAAGCACGAGTTACAGTTAATGTAGTGTGGCTAG
Source organism: Calotriton arnoldi (assembly GCA_963921515.1). Taxonomy (NCBI): domain Eukaryota; kingdom Metazoa; phylum Chordata; class Amphibia; order Caudata; family Salamandridae; genus Calotriton; species Calotriton arnoldi. The sequence continues at coordinate 245,979 of CAWUFW010014179.1, read as the reverse complement.
CAAGTTGACAACACTGTGTACAGAGTTATAGTATGCTTCAACTGGGGCAGAAATTATAAGTGTAAGTTATACACATAGCTTTAGAATTTCTAAAGTTTGTGTAGTTTAAGTTGGTTTTGTTTACAAAACAATGTAAAACGTTTTCCTAACTATAACTTAGCCTTAAACTTCGTTTTTTTAATTGAATATATATATATATATATATATATATCCAAATGCAACACACCACAGTTGAGGCGCCACACATGGTCGTGTTCATCACCTTTTATTTGGCAGGATAGCAGGGAAACAGCAACACCCTTCCAGTTTTAGTAAATGGCCAAACGCGTTTCGGGCTTTCTGAGCCCTTGTTCACTGGCATCTAGTGGGGGAAACAGCAGCAAGGGATTTTCGCCGCACTCGCGACGATTTAATTTAAGTCCCGCCCAAGTGGGCGTACCCACCGACTGCATTGTGGTCTTTGTAGTTTCGCAGTTCTCATGTCCATAGTGGTATGCCGCTGTGCCTCCCAGTTGACTTGAATCCCTATAGTAGGTCACTGCACAAGGTGAGGCTGGGTCCCTGCTCATATTCACCTCGCCAAAGTGGTCACGCCGTTCCTTTGACGCCCGTCATTCAATTTAAGTCCCACCGAACAAGGGCTCAGAAAGCCCGAAACGCGTTTGGCCATTTACTAAAACTGGAAGGGTGTTGCTGTTTCCCTGCTATCCTGCCAAATAAAGGTGATGAACACGACCGTGTGTGGCGCCTCAACTGTGGTGTGTTGCATTTGGATATATAGCGGTCGATGCCAGATCGCGAGACGCCCCGCTGCGGATGAGCAGCTTCTGTACGCCGACGACGACAGGCGTCAAAGGAACGGCGTGACCACTTTGGCGAGGTGAATATGAGCAGGGACCCAGCCTCACCTTGTGCAGTGACCTACTATAGGGATTCAAGTCAACTGGGAGGCACAGCGGCATACCACTATGGACATGAGAACTTTGAAACTACAAAGACCACAATGCAGTTGGTGGGTACGCCCACTTGGGCGGGACTTAAATTGAATCGTCGCGAGTGCGGCGAAAATCTCTTACTGCTGTTTCCCCCACTAGATGCCAGTGAACAAGGGCTCAGAAAGCCCGAAACGCGTTTGGCCATTTACTAAAACTGGAAGGGTGTTGCTGTTTCCCTGCTATCCTTCCAAATAAAAGGTGATGAACACGACTGTGTGTGGCGCTTCAACTGTGGTGTGTTGCATTTGGATATATAGCGGTCGATGCCAGATCGCGAGACGCCCCGCTGCGGATGAGCAGCTTCTATACGCCGATGACGACGGGCGTCAAAGGAACGGTGTGACCACTTTGGCGAGGTGAATATGAGCAGGGACCCAGCCTCACCTTGTGCAGTGACCTACTATAGGGATTCAAGTCAACTGGGAGGCACAGCGGCATACCACTATGGACATGAGAACTTTGAAACTACAAAGACCACAATGCAGTCGGACGCCCACTTGGGCGGGACTTAAATTGAATCGTCGCGAGTGCGGCGAAAATCCCTTGCTGCTGTTTCCCCCACTAGATGCCAGTGAACAAGGGCTCAGAAAGCCCGAAACGCGTTTGGCCATTTACTAAAACTGGAAGGGTGTTGCTGTTTCCCTGCTATCCTGCCAAATAAAAGGTGATGAACAAGACCGTGTGTGGCGCCTCAACTGTGGTGTGTTGCATTTGGATATATAGCGGTCGATGCCAGATCGCGAGACGCCCCGCTGCGGATGAGCAGCTTCTGTATGCCGATGACGACGGGCGTCAAAGGAACGGCGTGACCACTTTGGTGAGGTGAATATGAGCAGGGACCCAGCCTCACCTTGTGCAGTGACCTACTATAGGGATTCAAGTCAACTGGGAGGCACAGCGGCATACCACTATGGACATGAGAACTTTGAAACTACAAAGACCACAATGCAGTCGGTGGGTACGCCCACTTGGGCGGGACTTAAATTGAATCGTCGTGAGTGCGGCGAAAATCCCTTGCTGCTGTTTCCCCCACTAGATGCCAGTGAACAAGGGCTCAGAAAGCCCGAAACGCGTTTGGCCATTTACTAAAACTGGAAGGGTGTTGCTGTTTCCCTGCTATCCTGCCAAATAAAAGGTGATGAACACGACCGTGTGTGGCGCCTCAACTGTGGTGTGTTGCATTTGGATATATATATATATATATATATATATATATATATATATATATATATATATATATATGTATATATATATACATATATATTAGTTCAACAATCGCCCGAAAGCATTCAAAGGGCGCACTTGCAGTAGTTACCAAACGGTTTCTTTATTCAGGGAAAGTCAGCATCTTCATTTCGGGTGAGTTTGTTGCCGACGCGTTTCGAGGACACAGCTTCTTCCTCATGGGAAGACTCCAGTATCGCGCAGATGACTCCAATCATTACTTTTAAACATGCAGGGACCACCAGTGGGTCATGCACAGTGCGTTCATGTGGTATGATGCATGCTGGGACATCGAGTCCCAATTGGAGAATAATTATTGCTCACAGTGAGCTCCATGCGATACTTGTCGTGAAGGAGTATTGTTACCCACAGTGGGCCCCCAAATGGCATGTTAACTTCAGTGACTCCCAACTACTGCACTGCTCGCGGCTCTTCCGACACAGTTCCAGCAAGCCGCGCAGTCCCTCCAAGTCTGGGAGATGGTGCGTCCTTTCACGGCAGGGCAGCCGTGTGGGAATTATATTAGTTCAACAATCGCCCGAAAGCATTCAAAGGGCGCACTCGCAGTAGTTACCAAACGGTTTCTTTATTCAGGGAAAGTCAGCATCTCCATTTAGGGTGAGTTCGTTGCCGACGCGTTTTGAGGACACAGCCTCTTCCTCATGGGCAGACTCCAGTATCGCGCAGATGACTCCAATCATATATATATATATATATGTTCACCAAAGTTGCCCCCATTTCAAGAACACACTCCACAGCACACAAATTCTTTTAATCAATGCAACCGGCATTTCACTTTTGGCGTTTTTCCCATGCCTGACGCGTTTCGAAGACTCTGCTTCTTGTTCACAGGCTGCCTCGGTGCTCGCAGTTTGACTGAAGGGCATTCACCACTGCATTTAATAGTTTCAATGACCTTTAGTAGGTAGACACAGGTGAGTTGACTCGTGTTACATGCTGGGATATGTAGTCCCTTCCAGTTATAATCGTTTCTTTAGTAGAGTCTGCGCTGCAACGTGGATTTTAGCAAAGTACATTACCCTCAGTGGACCTCCGACCCGTGAAAGGTCAGTAAATCAGCTTGTCTGCTGTTCCACTCTTCAGCTCTGTGTGTACAAGCATGCGTGGCCCCCAGTTGGATTCTCGGGGTAGTGCAGTTCTCCCGGCTGGGCTGCAGTTAAATACATGTTCACCAAAGTTGCCCCCATTTCAAGAACGCACTCCACAACAAACAAATTCTGTGAATTCTTTTAATCAATGCAACCGGCATTTCACTTTTGGAGTTTTTTCCATGCCTGACACGATTCGAAGACTCTGCTTCTTGTTCACAGGCTGCATCGGTGCTCGCAGTTTGACTGAAGGGCATTCACCACTGCATTTAATAGTTTCAATGACCTTTAGTAGGTAGACACAGGTGAGTTGACTTGTGTTACATGCTGGGATATGTAGTCCTTTCCAGTTATAATTGTTTCTTTAGTAGAATCTGCACTGCAACATGGATTTTAGCAAAGTACATTACCCTCAGTGGGCCTCTGACTCGTTAAATCAGCTTGTCTGCTGTTCCACTCTTCAGCTCTGTGTGTACAGGCATGCGTGGCCCCCAGTTGGATTCTCGGGGTGGTGCAGTTCTCCCGGCTGGGCTGCCGTGAAATACATGTTCACCAAATATATATATCTATATCCAACAAACAGAGCCCAACATTGAAGACGCCTGCAAACAGGAGAGTTGTTCGCCTTATTTAACGAGGATGACAGTGCTCACAGTTCTCATTTCCAATCCCAATTTAGCCAAACGCGTTTCGGGCATCCTGTGCCCTTGATCACTGGCTGAAGGCGAAAGAGCGGCAGCCGAGTGGAACACCTGTTAAATACACCAAGTCCCGCCTCAGTGGGCGTATGGCGTATGGCCTTCTGGTACTTGCAGTTCCACCAATAACACCCCAGTGGGTGCTGCCGTGTCTCGCCACTTCGAACAGTCTAATACCCCAGTGGGTCGATCGAAAACTGAGGAACTGCCCGCAGTGCCATTCACATCCCTCAGTAACGGCCTCTCCGTCCTCTCAGCATCCCGCATATCAGGTTGCCGCAGGTCCGCAAATCCTGCAGCGGGGCGTCCTCGCGACCAGGCAGGCCGCTAATATCCAACAAACAGAGCTAAATTGGGATTGGAAATGAGAACTGTGAGCACTGTCATCCTCATTAAATAAGGCGAACAACTCTCCTGTGTGCAGGCGTCTTCAATGTTGGGCTCTGTTTGTTGGAGTGTGTATATATATATATATATATATATATATATATATATATATATTCACTGAAAAAACCATAGGTTTCAGGGACGTTATAGTTAGAAATTATCATTTAAAAAACCTTTGAAATTCACTGAAAAAACCATAGGTTTCAGGGACGTTATAGTTAGCTGGACATTTCACTCGTACAAAACTATAGAAATTTCACTGTTATAGTTAGTTCAGCTAACTATAACTCACGCCCCCGCAATGCACTGCTGATCACATCACATATTACATCATTCATGACATGGTCAGTGACATCACTGATGACATCACTGATCACATCTCAAATGACATCACTGATGACATCATCCAGTGAATATGTTTTTCTTTAAAGTTTAAATATGTATTATATATATACCAAGGTGTATTGAAGAATGAGTGGGTGTATAAGTGTCTGGATGGAGGATTTAGTAGGTGTGTGACTGACTGTTTAACTGAGTTATTACATGTGTCTTACTGAATGCATGGGTTAGTGACTAAACTGTGTGAATATCTATATCAGTCTTTTTGCTGTTGTATAAGCTGCTGCATGGGTTGGTCAGTAGCTACATGAGTGTCTATATGGGTTATTAATTGGTTGCCAGAGTATTTGTATGGGTGCCTCAGTGTGCGTGTGGGTGCGTGGGAGGTGTGTGACTCTGTGCAAACATGTTTGAGTGGTTGATTCACTGGGTGTATGGGTTCAAGAGTGCATGTGGAAACAGCTGTATGCGTGGGTGAGTGTGTGTATGGGTGTGTTAGTGAGTGAATGGATGTCTCAGTGGTACATGTCCAACTAACTACATATGTAAAAGACAGTGTATGTGAGAGTTGGAGTATATAAATGACTATACGTGAGAGTTAGTGATTGTGAGAGTGGCTGTATGGATGAGTGTGTACTTGTATCAGTGATTGTATAAGAGACTAATTATGCGTTTCTTTCTGTTTGAATAAGTGATGTGTTGTGTGTATAACTGTATAGGTCAGTAAATGGAAGTGTGATTGATTATTTGCATGACTGACTAGGTGTGTGAGTAACTCTGGATGAGTGCTGCTGTGTGAGTGTCTGTGTAGGTGTATGAGTGCATATGATAGTGTTGTATTGATGAGTGACTGCATGTATGAATGATTGTATGGGTGAATGAGTGGATGAGTGTGTAGACCTAAGAACCAGTGATTAGATATGTAGTAAGTAGTATTGGTGTGTCTATGGTTTCAAAAATGGTATTCTGTGGGTGTATCAAAGGTTATATTAGGGTGGGAGAAGGTGCATCAGATTGTCACATGGATGATAATGATAATTTCTAACTATAACGTCCCTGAAACCTATGGTTTTTTCAGTGAATTTCTAAGGTTTTTTAAATGCTAATTTCTAACTATAACGTGCCTGAAACCTATGTTTTTTCAGTGAATTTCAAACGTTTTTTAAATGATAATTTCTAATTATAATGTTCATTAAATCTATGGTATTTTCAGTGATTTTAAATTATCATTCCATTCTCAACCTAGTGAAAACAGCCAATATCGCCAGTTTTCCAACAATAGCTTCCGCAAAAAAATTCGCCACAAATGAGAGCGACAACTAACGCTAATAATATGCAGAGTAGGTGTTCCCGTGCAAAAATAACACGAAAACACCACTTCCCGATATTTTGAACGAGCAGCCAAATCTGGGGTGCGATCCAAAAACAGGCGATAAGCTGCGTTAGCAGTAGGAATTTAACATCTGCCTTTTACTGGTGTAAAGCAGGACGACTACCTACAGTGTGAAAGGGAGCACCGCCCAGAACCACATCTGAAGACCAACACATGTCATAGAGCTACTGACCATGCAGCTCCGACACCCAAGAAGGCCACAACACCCACTGCCATCACCCTCAGGACCTCCCCCCCGGACCACCCCCCTCCCTACTACCACCGAGGCAGCGCAGAACAGGACAGCGGACCTTCGAAAAGCGGCATGGTCCCTCAGCCACACAATAGCTGAATCTTGGGAGATGTGGCAACCAAGTATGTGTGAAGGACGCAAGTCACCCATCAATAAAAATGCACACAATACCAAGTGTAGCGGTGATGTGGTGGACAGACCTCACTATGCAGAGCACAAACCTCTCCATGTGGACATATACTGCTGGTGCTTGTAGTGTTGTGGACAATAGACGCAACCATGTTACCTCAGGCAGTGGGGAAGATCTCGGTCATGTAGCTGTGTTGTCCCCCCCTGGAAGCGGAAGTGGAGTGTGCTAGTGCAACGCACGCCACTCCAGCGTAGAAGTATGAATAAATAGGCTGGGGCTGTGGGCGTGGTTCACTTGTGGGAAGGCCAAAGCATCTGCCAGGGCGGCAGCCCTCACCCTGCCACGAGGCCTCCGCCGTGACCGCCGGCCTCCTCGACACAGGCCCGCTGCGAACCCAGCAGCAGAGCACCACAGACTTATGTCTGTACAGACTACTGCCTTCGATCTACACTGCGGACAGCAGTGCTCACAATTCAGATCGAGTCGTAATTGCAGATGACGCACTCCAGTAGGGAAGAGACATTGATCCAAGTGCGGCCCGCCCGGACCACGCATCATCGCAGACTGCGCACACACTGAGTGCTTCAGGTGCCACTAACTCAGTGCACCACAAGTCAATGCCACGTGGACTTATTAAGACAGAATTCACTAGGCAAAAGACATTGCTACCAGTGCGGCCCGTCCGGACCATGCATCATCGTAGGCTCCACACACGCTGGTTGCTTCAGGTGACACTAACTGTACAGCTCAACTCAACGCCACGTGGCTGTGGGCACTTGCTGACCGCTGCCTCCGGCCTACACTGCGGTCATCAGGGCTCACATTTAAAATTGACTCTTAATTCATTAATTGCAGAGTCCAGTAGGCAACTAAGTATTACGTCCCTAAAACCTACATAATATCCTTTTAGTATCCTTGCTTCAAGAACTTGTTTTATATCAGTTATAGCTTTAGTACAATGACCAAATTCATCTTGCAAGTCCAAAGGAACACTGAATGGCAGTCTTCACTGCGGACAGCAGAGCTCACAATTCAAATTGAGTCTTGATTTATTAATTGCAAACAGAATTGTACTCTCTGTCCTCGAATTTTGTCAAGAGGAAGTGACAAAAAGCATTCCTTGATGTCTGTGCTGACCACTGCCTTCGATCTACACTGCGGTCAGCAGGGCTCACAATTCAGATCGAGTCGCGATTGCAGATGACGCAGTCCAGTAGGCAAGAGACATTGCATCATTGCTGGCTGCGCACATGCTGAGCGCCACACCTACCACTAACTCTATGCAGCTCAAGTCAACACCACGTGGCTGTGGACTCTTCCTGACCACTGCCTGCGGCCTACACTGCGGTCAGCAGGGCTCACAATTCAGATTGAGACGCGATTGCAGATGACGCAGTCCAGTAGGCAACAGACATTGCATAATCGCTGGCTGCGCACACGCTGAGCGCCACACCTACCACTAACTCTATGCAGCTCAAGTCAACGCCACGTGGCTCTGGGCTCTTCCTGACCACTGCCTCCGGCCTACACTGTGGTCAGCAGGGCTCACAATTCACATCGAGTCGCGATTGCAGATGACTCAGTCCAGTAGGCAACAGACATTGCTCCCAGTGCGGCTCGCCCGCACCACGCATCATCGCTGGCTGCGCACACGCTGAATGCTTCTGATGCCCCTATCTCAGTGCAGCACAACTCATGAACCCTTTACGATACAATCTTGTGTGTATTATTTCACATCTGTTGCCCCTACCTTAGTGCAGCACAAATCATTGACCCTTTATGATTGAATTTGTGTGTCTGATCAAATGATTACTGTTATACTTGTTGCCAGCACCAACCATTCCTGGACGGCTGGCTTACACTCACCCCACACGCATCCAGCACAGACGTCACTGGACATGTGACCCTGTTAATAAAAATGAGTCGAGCGCACGTGCCCGTACCCAGTTCCACTATCTATCTGTGTCCGTGTGTTCATTATGTATGCAAGATGCTGCCCCTGGGCCCTACCACATTACATTGTGCTGTGGACAGGGTATGCAACCATGTTACCTCTGGCAGTGGGGAAAACTTCGGTTATGTAACTTTCTCTCGGTCATTGTACAAGTACGTACGTAAAGACTGGATCATTAGAGTACTGCAAGGAGAGTGTATAGTGAATTTATAAGTGCTTGGAGATTGGCGGAGTAATTGTATAAGTACATATGTTGGCGCAGCCTAACCCCGAACACAAGCTTGGCTCTAATTGGCTGCCCTCCATGTGCCAAAAACTGAAACTTGAACTTTGCATGGCCCTGTATTGCTACAGCTGCAACACTCCACTGAATGTGCAATAAACATTCATATCCACACAGATGTGTCATGTCCACCATCTTTCATGTGTGGAACTATGGATGAATGTAGGGTCAGTGATTCCCCGTACCATCCATGTTGGCCATGTTGTGGGACTTGGCTCACAGAGTGACACATTGGCGCTTGCGACCCGGGTGACGTCAGCACTACAACAGGGACACCCACATCAGTTTATTCCTCATACAGCCCAGGACGCCCATAGCTCCGGAGTCATTCTTCACAGCCTCACGCAGGACTGGCATACACCAGGCCAGCCCACTCCGCTTACGCTTAAAGGGAAGGACAACAACGCTACATGGCCCAGATTTTCATTGCAGTGATCTGCTGGTCACACCCTAGTTGTCAGTACGCCACAGCCACTCCCTCACGGCTAGTATACACCCACGCCACACCCATCCAGCACAGGCGTCACAGGACACGTGACCCTGCCAATAAAAAAGACCGGGCGCACGTGCTTGACGCCATTTCAGAGTTGCTCGCACCGGATGCACTGCGGCCGGCACAGGCACACCGGCATGGGACGGTGACTTTCTGTCCACTGAGGTACGGGTACCGTAACTGCTGAGCGGGTGTACAGCCTGCAGTGATGGCCCGTCCCGGCGGTCTGGACAGCTCAGGTTTTGTGTGCCCTGCTGGACCGCAGTGTAGGCCTGAGCCATCAGACAGCGCAGGCCTACCGGCACGTGGCGTCGCCTCGCTGGTCACAGAGTTAGTGGCACCGCAAGGGCTGAGCGGGTGTGCAGCCTGCGATGAAAAGCCCGGTGCACTGGTATGTCCTCTGCCATGGCGAAATCCAGACCCAGCACCAAATGTGAGACCTAGTGGCCTGCGGAGCGGGGCTGCATGATATGCAGGGTGCTGTGTCCGCGGGCCCCGGGCTTGGGGCTTGCAGCGGCACGTGGTAGGCCCTCTTTTCTACACGCAGGTTGCGAAAGGTGAGCAGAGAGGCTTGTTAGCGCAGCGGCGGGCAGTGACCTCCGGACAGTGGGAGTGGATGGGGTGCAGCAGCCAGGGTGCGCAGCGGCGGACAGTCACCTCCGGGCAGTGGGAGTGGATGGGGTGCAGCAGCCTGGGTGCGCAGCAGCGGGCAGACACCTCTGGGCAGTGGAAGTGGATGGGGTGCAGCAGCCTGGGTGTGCAGCGGCAAGCAGACACCTCTGGGCAGTGGAAGTGGATGGGGTGCAGCAGCCTGGATGCACAAAGGCGGGACAGAGAATTAGGCGTGTGCAGTTGTATGTACTCTGCCATTACTGATTCCATCCTACGTTTCAGATGAGTAAGCTTGAGGGCTTCACTATGTTCCGGCACGTGGTTGGAGACACACCGGTGACGGAAAGGTGAGCTGTGGGGGTTTTGTCCACAGTGTGGGCACTCACTGTCCCTCTCCATCTCTTCCTTTCTCTCCCTCACACTCTTTCTCTCTCTCTTCTGTCGTGTGGTTTGTGGCCTCTTGGGCTGCCCTGCTAAGTTAGCTGAGGCCTGGCTGCCATGATGCCTTTTCTGCACACGTTACTTTGTGACTTTGTTTTTCCAGCCTCTGCTTGTGCCCGGATATATTAGGACTGTCTGCCTTTCTGCCTTTCACCTTTTCTCCTGTTCCCTGTGGGTTACATCTGCACAACATGTACAAGGTCGAAAAACAACGTCCCATGTTCTTGCTGATCTGGCCAGTCCCTCGCACCTAGACATAACACTACGTACAGCTGCACTGGAGAAATTTGTGTGCTTTTTAATATTGTGATTTCACTGTTAGAGGCACTTGGAGAAAAACCTTTCCAGAGAGAAGAGCTGTGCTTGTCTGATGATGTAAACCTTGCATCTAGATATTGAGGTATGAGGGTCCGCCTGACAAAGCCCAGAGGTTTTCTGTTTATATAATAAACTAGCACTAGCACGGGGAGGGTGGTATGGTCATTTAGCCCTATATCCACAGCTTTATGAAATGCTTTCCCCGTTTGTATTCTATGGAATTGTAACTATGCTGATTATTTTATCCTTATGCATTATGCTGATAGTATTGGCACGTGTACTGTATCTTAGAGCACGATAGTTGAAACAAACATTTAAACTATACTGTGTCTCTTATTACGCGCGTTGTGGACAGGTATGAGTGAGTTATGAAAGGGTGTTCTTGCTCCTGCGAGTCCTGAGAGAGAGAGAGATACCGTGTTCTGGGTTGTCTAATCATTGGTAGCATCGCTGCTCATGAGACGCTAAAGCTAGTCGGATTGGGATTGTGGGTGCTGAGGTGTATGGTTGGCTCACCACTATACTCCGAGGTCCTATTATCCTGTGCATAGCTCTGTGTATGTGCAGAATCCCTACAACATGGCGCAACCAACGAGTGGGCTGCTTATCTGCGAGACGCTTGAGTAGTACTTGTGCTTGTCCACAACCCCTTCACAGACGCTTCCGGGAGCGTGTGTGAAGGTGATACCTCCTATATTGACGTTTTTATAGGTTCTTTCAAGCTTGAAGTTGTTAAAAGGTTTTTAAATATAACCCTATATTGTGCTGCCTCCTAATAGGTTGTCGAACTATTTTAGCCTTAAATGGCTGTCCAAATTGCGGCACATAACCGCGCAGCGCTCCGGGCACACTTGACAGTGTATGGAGTGCCTGACGCGGGTGTCGATTTGATCTTTGTGGTACAAGCGGATCCCGCTTACCACTTTGAGGTGTTTTACTCTTGGATCACCTTTCCGGCGGTGGATGGAACTGATAAATTGTTCCATGAATACACCGCCACCGCTGTTCCTAATCTCTACAGACCTTATAGGAATCTTGAAGTACCGCTCACGGCATGGCAACACCATGTTTGGTTTGATGGCGCCCTCCCCCAACCGGTTACCTCGGTTCGTTTAGGCCCCTTATCGATTGTAGGGGCCACTTGGCCTGTTTTGGCCGGGTATACCCCACACCCGCGTTATATGACGCTTACAGTCGCTGAGCTGCGTAATTTGCATTCGTCTTTGATACATGTGCATAGAGCTTTAGTGCAATTTGTTACAGGCAACCTCCAGGGAGCCCCGCCTGGAGTTGCCGCGCATCCAGCTGGGCCGGGCGGTGTAACCATAAGTCCCGTCATGGTTAATTCGGTGATGGGCAAGCGCCCACAAAATAAGGACGATTTGCCTTATTGGCTTGCAGAGAAATTTGACCAGCTGGAGGCAGTTTTTCCAAATACATCTCCTGTGGAAAAACACAGGATTCTGACGATTAGTTTGCCAAAAGACTTGATACCCGAGTTGACAGAATGCAACAACTGGGGTAAGGTATTCGCAGCAGTATATGCGAAGTGTTTCGGCACTCCTTCCATGACGGTTCTCCCCTCTGTAATTAAACGAGTGCAGGATGAGCATGGCCCTGAAGCGGCTGTGGAATTAGGGATGAGACTGGTGGGAGTGTTCGACGTAGTAGCTGATTTGATCCTTGCGAATGTCAAGGGCGATGCAGTGAACTTTCAAGTAGCTAATGCTTTGGCTCTGATCCCAGAACCGGACAGGCCGCGCAAATTACTGAAAATTATTGCCCAGGCTTACAAAACCATTGGCCGTAATAGCCTGGGAGTCAAGCCTTTTGCTAAAACGCAAACACAATCACAACCTCAACCGAAATCTCAATCTGAGAAGGATGAGAAGCCGTTCTTTACTAAAAAGAGCTGGAGACAGAAAAAGCAGGGTAAGCAACAAAAGAAGCCAGGGTCGCGAAGCGGATCCCCGGTTTCAGTTTCCTCTGAACGCACTTATGATTTGCGCGATAGGGCGAGAATTAGATCTCCAGAGAGGTTTCAAGTCCCTGATTCGCGTTCTCCTCGTTCTTCACAGGCACCAACAACCTCTCAGGCCGGTGGAGGAGATCACCAGGATAGAGGCAGGGGTCGTGAGACTCCTCAGGGACGAGACCAACCTCGACAACAAGTCCGAGGGAAACCAGACGAATTTCCACGTTTTCGCCCACAATTTCAGAAGAAAAAAGTTGCTGCTGTTACAGCGAGATATGCCACAGACGGTGAGAACGAGACTCCTGAATTGGACGTGGGCAGTGACACTCCTAGACAGCGCAGCGGAAGTTACCATAGTGCGGGAGGCGCTACGTCCTCATGTGGAGGCGACAGCAACTGATACATTCATTACTGTTGAGACAGCAGACACCAGAGTGGCACCCCCTGACAGACTATATAATATTGTCTTTCAAATTGAAGGTGACATACAGCGTGTTATTAAAGGGATTTTTTAGGAAAATCTGACCTCTTCGTACGACATTCTGTTGGCAGAGGCGGATTGGCCGCCCCCGTTCGTACTAGCTGTGCGTAGAGGGGAGGAGGTAATCCTTCCGAGCTTTTCTCGTCATGTCCCCAAGGACAAAGCGGAGGCTCTCGCAGCCGAGTGGGCTGCGTCCCTGGCTCCGGCGTTATACCGCAACCACGTGGGCTGGGATGAAGACTCTCCCCCCCATGATATTCCTTTGCGGTCGCTGCCTCAGCCACAACCCCAATATCCCATCAAGCGGGAAGCTAAGGGTCCCGTCTCCGAAATTCTGACACAGTTGGAATATCGAGGAGTGCTTGAAACATGCGTATCACCGATGAATAATCCCCTTTTCGCAGTTTCTAAACCCGACGGATCATACCGCCTAGTTTTGGATTACCGACATTTGAACTCTCATTGTCGGACCTTTGCGGTACAAAATACACATAGTTCCGCGCTTGTAGACAGTCTTGTCCGTAAAAAATATAAAACGACACTGGGCTTTTCCAATGGATTTTACACGCACAACTTGTCCCCGGAGTGCAGCCAATGGAGCGCTTTTACCTCCGGTGGTAAACAATTCAAATTCCGGCGTTTACCTATGGGCTACAAGAACAGTCCAGGTGTGTTCGCCGCCCATGTTGTCTCTTTGTTAGACAACATAGATCCAGATGCGTGTTCGTACGTCGATGATATCTATCTGACAGACGACGAACTATGGCCGCATCTTTCCCGAGTGGACCGCATTATACTTGAATTTGCGGTCCTGGGATACAAATTCAACTTTGCCAAATCACACATTGCTGAATTTACCGTTTTGTTTTTGGGTTATGAACTCAACAATGAAGGTAAGGGCTTAGCCCCCCATTTCTTGGAGAAATGCGCACTCTTGTGTCCTCCAACTACACTGAAGAAGCTTCAGTCATTACTGGGTTTTCTAAACTTTGGGCGTACTTACATTCCCGAATATGCCCAGCGTATCAAGCCGCTTTATGCCTTGATACAACCAAACATTTCGAAGTCATGCTGGCTTCCTGAGCATTCCTCCATACTGCAGTCTTTGCAGTCAGATCTACTTGAATCTAAATTCTTGTTGACTCGTGACAACCACACAAACCTGGTGATTAGAATAATTCCAGGGGCAGTGGGTTTCACGTACTTAACCTTTAACGAAGGTGACACAGTACCAATTGCATACAAGTCGCATCTTTACACTTCGGCAGAAATGCGTTTTTCCTCTGTGGAGAAAGTTTTGACTGCAGTGCAAATGGCGATTCTGAAAGAACGCGCACTGGCACAGGGAAAACGCATTTTGGTGGTAACACCATATCCTGCCCTAGAGGCAGTGACAAAAGCAAGTGTACCGAACTCTAAAGCTTTGCACCCCCGTTGGATACAATGGGCAACATCTTTGATGTCCCCGGATGTCACTTTCATTTTTGATTCTTCTCTTTAGACACAGGAGTTTTTACAGTATGAATTCGTTCATCCTCCTCCTCTGTCTTTGCTCCCGCTTGAGGAATACGACTGTATTATCTATACCGATGGTTCGGCACAACCGGCCACGGGTTCCAAGCATGCTTATTCCGCGGCATGTGCTATTGTTGCAGGTATCATGGTGAACGGAAAGTTCAAATCAACTGTAGTGCACACTCAGGCACTAGGAGACAGTACTGCACAATTGGCCGAGCTGCGCGCATTGGTGCTAGCACTTGAGTTCGCTAATCTGGATGTGACCACTCTTATTGTGTGCGATTCATACTACTGTGTTCAGTCATTCAATGTCAATCTCTTCTTTTGGTCTCAAAATGACTATAGAGATGCAAAAGACAGCACAATTAAGCATAAGATGCTTTGGGTTCGAGTGGCAGATCTTAAACAACGTTTGCCGCTCACACAGGTGATTCACACCCTAGGCCACCAGTGTGTGGGCGCACACGCTGTTGGTAACGGTTTGGCAGACGAAGCTGCCAAATTAGCAGTAGCCACGTGTTCAGTCGCAGCAGTTACAAGATCCATGACTAAAATAGATACTGATATCTTGGCAGCTATTGCTGCAACAAAGGAAGGTACCAAATACCCATGGGGTTTCCCTTCCAAATATACTTATCAATTAGGTCCCGAACAGGCTCCTTTCGTAAGTATTCCAGACGTTGGTGATAGACTAATTCCCAACGCGGACCGCAGACTTTCCTTAATAACGGCCGCACACGAAGGCATGGCTTCGGCTCATGCGGGCGTGTCTGCGACGGTTTCCATCTTGCAGCAGCGGTACTGGTGGCGTGGTTTATACAAACAAACCCGTACCTATGTGCTTTCTTGTGACGTTTGTCAGCAGATTAAGCCTTCCACGGTTTCACGCCCACCACAAACACCGCTCTGCATTTCAAACAGACCTTTTGCGTGTGTTTACCTGAATCACTGCGGTCCATTCTCTTCAGACACTGCATATAAGTACATCTTGGTTGCAGTGGACTCGTACACACGGTTCATCTGGGTCTGGCCACAACGGAGAGCTGACGCTCTAAATGTCATAAGGGATTTGCGTGTCTTTGTGGGAGTTTTCGCGTGCGGCACCTTCCATTCGGACCAAGGTCCAGCGTTTGCCTCTAAGGCTTACAAGGACGTAATGGGTTCCCTGGGGGTGCGGGTGAAATTTTCGTCTCCATATCGGCCTGAGGGCAATTCGATTGTTGAACGAATGAACCGTGACTTAAAGCAATCCTTGACAGCTAGAGTCTTAGGTACTGGCAGGAACTGGCTGGCCCACTTGTATACCATACAACGTGCACTTAATAACCTCCCTAGAAGACCTCTGGGTGGGCGGACCCCATACGAAATGCTCTTTGGCATACGAATGTTTGTGCCAGACCTTGATGGTCTAGACATGGTGGCGCAATCCGCAATCTTTGATGTAGATAATCATTCTACTATGTTACAGAGCTTACAAGAAGACCGTGACAGACTTGCAAACGAACATTTGCCTTCAGCCACAGACGCTGCGCTGCAGATTCCGGTTGCCGGCTGGCTTCCGAAGGTTGGAGATCTGGTTCGAGAGAAGGTGGAGAACAAAAAAGAATTTGGCCCCTCTTATCGTGCACCAGTTCCAGTCCTTGGCTTGAAGGGTACTCGTACAGTCATCTTACCACCGCTTCCTGGTCGAAAGGACAACAGATTCATCTCAGTGGACAATGTCAAGCTACAACATCTGGCCGATCCTGAATAGTGTTACACCAGCGGTCTCTTGTCCAGTCATTTCCCGGACATATGTTCGTGGCCCTCCTGCCCGAAAGGTCACAGATGTTGCTATCGAGACGGTAGATTAGCCTGATCGCTTGATCGACTTCCCGGCCTCCCCATGTGAAGAGGAGACTGAGTATACATACCCAGCCAACGAGTCGGTGGCTCACCTACCAACAACGCCACTGAGCCCAACACGTTATTCCTTTGACTCGGATTCCACCTCATCACTTATCCCGTCCAAATTCAGTTTGTTTGTATCCTGGTTCAGAGACAATTTTTTGATTCCTCCCTGGACATACATTTGGTTAGTACTTTTCCTGATTTTTCTGTTCATGTCTATTGGCTTTGTCACAGTTTTTTTTCTACTCATCAATGGTCACTATTTACCAGAACGCTCTGCAGTGAACTGTGTCGCTGGAACTTTGGCTCCACATTCTTCATCTCACATCATGAAGAGTGACCACACATTTGTGAACATTTCAGCTTTCCCTGTCGCTGATGGCATCGTATGGGATGCGGTAAATTTCCAAATTCATGGACCTACCGAGATAATTAATGTACCGAATGTCCTGCGCGTTTCAATGGGTGATGTCGTAAAAAGTCATATTCATTCTGACGATTGGGATGTGCATGCAGTTGAATCGTTATTTACTGATTTGAAATATTATGCTGCCTTTTATGCTGAAGATTTGTACATGAATTCTGCAAGTTATGCCGATTTATATTGTTATCAGCATTGGGGCAACCATTTTCTCCATAAACCGAGTGCCCTTCGGGGTCCTCTTAATTACACCCAATGGGAACATTGTCCAACCCCTTTGCCAGGCAGCTCCCAAACTCTTAGAAACAAGTTTGCTTATTTCACCGACTTTAATAGATCGAACTCTGGGTCCTATTATTTTAAGTTAAACACTTCCTCTATACAGAAGATCATGTTGACCCACACCAAGTTACTGTATTCAGGTTCCTTTTTGGCCGCTTTGGCTGTGGGTGGTTATGAGCACTGGCGGGACACCATCGACTTGAAATCTATTTGGGGCTCCAAATCATGGCAGGTACAAGGCACAGAAGCCTTGCACCATGCTTGCCTCATCCCTACCCAAATTCTGTTTTTAAATCATTCAATCTATCAAACAACGTGTTGGGGTTTGGCTACTTCCAAACAATTAAATGCACCTTCCTTTCCTGTATTGTCTTCCTCCACCAACGGGAGCTTGCATTTCAATATTTCACTTACTGATTTGCAGGCTTTGTTTCAGAACAATTCATTTAATGTTTCCACGTTTGTTCAGTCACCCTGGTTGGCTTGGCCAACAGCGGCAAATGCCTGCCAACTGCGTTTTCATGACTCAGCTCCTGGTTACAAACAGGATAGGCCAGACCCGAGGTTTTCTGACTCTCGTACTGTTACAACTTATTCTGTTGGTAAAATATGTAAACAGTGGTTGCAGCACTCTTCATTAGATTCTGTAAAACAGCATTTATCCCTCCTTTCAGGCAACATTGATCTGTCCGATTTTGTTCTGGGGCCTCGTGGCCCTCGACCTAAGAGATTCATTTATGAAACTTACAATGAACTCTGGAAGCTTTCGCAAATTGAAGCTGCCTCCCACCTTCGGGAGATTGATCAAGCAAATTTAGAAAAGGTGCTTGCTGTTGTTGACAATAGTATTAATACCCTGTCTTCCCGCATTTACACTTTAGAGAATATTATTTCCTCTGTTGTTGATATTGTACAAGATGATGTTTCTGTGTTATATCATGGTCAAAATCAATTGCGTTCTGTGATGCAGTTTGCATGGACTTTGCAAACACTTAAAATGGGTAAAGCTCCTTGGCATTTTCTGAACACCACTGCCTTGTTTTTGCCTTTTAATTTGACTGACAAACAGCAGTTCATGTCCATGAAAGATGCAACATACACTCTGTTACATATCGAGAAAATAGAGCCCTTACCATTCTCTGTGGCAGAATTAGATTCTGCAGTGTGGCTAGTACACGGGGTTATCGCTTTACTTTTTTCTTTATTTTAATTCAGTTCCTGCATGAAACATTATCCCGTTGGCCGTTTTCAGCCTTTGGGCAGTGCCTTCTTGCATGAACTGTGGTCCCTACCTTTCATGTTTAAATGTCTTAGGGATGGAAAAGAAGTTTTTCTCACAGGCGAGTCTTGTGATTCTACTGTGGGTCATTCCCTTATTTGCAAACACATTAAATTGCACGGCGCTTGTAACGTTTCGGCTCCGAATCTTGCTTGTGTTTTGAAGGGTATTCCTGCTCCTGCTATATCTCCTACTTTCACTGTGCTTGCAAATGGTGGCTATCTGCTTCTGAATAATCAGGACTGCTGTGGCATGCTGGCGGGTATACCCTATATTGTAACCGTTTCCCACAGAGTTGTCTGCTGCAAAAATGTGCTTTTTCCTCCCCCGCACAACATTATAGATAGTTCCATTTGGCCTTCCATTCCTACCTTGAAGGCGGATTTCAATAAATTGAGCAGAATAAAGGCGCTATTATTGAACCAGGAGGTTATGCTCACATCCGCCCGGGAGACATTCATCCTCCAGGTGGCTAGTACCCACAGTGAAATAAAGGCCCTTTTGAACACTAACCTCCCACAACATTTCGGTGAACTGATTCACCGTGTTTTTAATGCATCACGCACCGAAGGTCTGGTGCACTTTTTTAAAGTTGTGCGCTCTGGCCTTGTTACCTACTTTCAAACTATCTTTGGTGTAATACCAGCTTTTATTCATTCCATTTTTTCCAGCGTCTTTGGCGGCTTTCCGTTGATCCTCGCCTTAGCGGCTGGTGTCTTGCTTTTGGTCTGTTATCTACGCAATGGCTGCACTTCCTTGGGCCCTTCTCGACCCAGGTCGACTCCAGATGCTCCATGAGCGCATCCTCGCCGGCTTCGGCGTCCTGCCATTGGCGACACTCAGTGTGTCCTACAGACTTTCCTTTCGCTTTGCGTATTTCACTTGCGTGCAACCTGTGATGTATTGCCTCCGATGTCCTTTTTCATGGTCGTTGGATTATTGCCTCTCCAATACGTCTCTGTCTCGCCCGGATTTTGTCCCCTTAATGGGTCCCTTAGAGGCCCATGAGCGGATCTGTTCCGGTGCTGGCTATATGGCGCGTGCGGCTGCACTTGGAATTTTGGAGCAATGGGATATCCGTGCGGCTGCTCGGAATCTCCTACAACAAAGTTATATTGAGTATCACGCAAGTTGTCCCTTAATGCTGTTCACTGCTCCCTCTTACGAGGAACATGACTGCTGTTTTGATTTATTGGACTGGATGGCGTCTCTTTTTTCTGACACTTCCAACGATGTCCTCTTGGAAGGTGTGGCGTTTTTCTGCACCTACACGTTAATGGATTGAAAGGGCCTCCGCTCTCCGCGTCCGGCCACACTGGATTTTTTCTACAGCCTTTTTATTTTCCTCTCCCATTCCTTGTGTTTCATGGGGACTTTTCCAAAACAGCCGTTTCTGTTCTGCTCAGACTTTTGAACTCTGTCTTCGTCCTCTGTCTGGGCCAATGGACTGTCCAGGGGAGGGTGTCGTGTGGTTTGTGGCCTCTTGGGCTGCCCTGCTAAGTTAGCTGAGGCCTGGCTGCCATGATGCCTTTTCTGCACACGTTACTTTGTGACTTTGTTTTTCCAGCCTCTGCTTGTGCCCGACTATATTAGGACTGTCTGCATTTCTGCATTTCTGCCTTTCACCTTTTCTCCTGTTCCCTGTGGGTTACATCTGCACAACATGTACAAGGTCGAAAAACAACGTCCCCTGTTCTTGCTGATCTGGCCAGTCCCTCGCACCTAGACATAACACTACGTACAGCTGCACTGGAGAATGTTGTAGGGATTCTGCACATACACAGAGCTATGCACAGGATAATAGGACCTCGGAGTATAGAGGTGAGCCAACCATACACCTCAGCACCCACAATCCCAATCCGACTAGCTTTAGCGTCTCATGAGCAGCAATGCTACCAATGATTAGACAACCCAGAACACGGTATCTCTCTCTCTCACAGGACTCGCAGGAGCAAGAACACCCTTTCATAACTCACTCATACCTGTCCACAACGCGCGTAATAAGAGACACAGTATAGTTTAAATGTTTATTTCAACTATCGTGCTCTAAGATACAGTACACGTGCCAATACTATCAGCATAATGCATAAGGATAAAATAATCAGCATAGTTACAATTCCATAGAATACAAACGGGGAAAGCATTTCATAAAGCTGTGGATATAGGGCTAAATTACCATACCATGTCGTGTGGTTTGTGGCCTCTTGGGCTGCCCTGCTAAGTTAGCTGAGGCCTGGCTGCCATGATGCCTTTTCTGCACACGTTACTTTGTGACTTTGTTTTTCCAGCCTCTGCTTGTGCCCGGCTATATTAGGACTGTCTGCATTTCTGCCTTTCACCTTTTCTCCTGTTCCCTGTGGGTTACATCTGCACAACATGTACAAGGAATGGGAGAGGAAAATAAAAAGGCTGTAGAAAAATTCCAGTGTGGCCGGACGCGGAGAGCGGAGGCCCTTTCAATCCATTAACGTGTAGGTGCAGAAAAATGCCACACCTTCCAAGAGGACATCATTGGAAGTGTCAGAAAAAAGAGACGCCATCCAGTCCAATAAATCAAAACAGCAGTCATGTTCCTCGTAAGAGGGAGCAGTGAACAGCATTGCGGGACAACTTGCGTGATACTCAATATAACTTTGTTGTAGGGATTCTGCACATACACAGAGATATGCACAGGATAATAGGACCTCGGAGTATAGTGGTGAGCCAACCATACACCTCAGCACCCACAATCCCAATCCGACTAGCTTTAGCGTCTCATGAGCAGCGATGCTACCAATGATTAGACAACCCAGAACACGGTATCTCTCTCTCTCTCAGGACTCGCAGGAGCAAGAACACCCTTTCATAACTCACTCATACCTGTCCACAACGCGCGTAATAAGAGACACAGTATAGTTTAAATGTTTATTTCAACTATCGTGCTCTAAGATACAGTACACGTGCCAATACTATCAGCATAATGCATAAGGATAAAATAATCAGCATAGTTACAATTCCATAGAATACAAACGGGGAAAGCATTTCATAAAGCTGTGGATATAGGGCTAAATGACCATACCATGTCGTGTGGTTTGTGGCCTCTTGGACTGCCCTGCTAAGTTAGCCTTCCCGACACACGACACTTCCTCTCTCTCTCACTCTATCTCTTCCTCTCTCTCACACTGTTTTTTCTTTCTCTCTCTCTACCTCTCTCTCTCTTTCTCTCTTACTCTTCCTCTGTTTCTCTCTTCCTCTTTCTCACTGTTTCTCTCTTTCTCTCTCTCTTCCTCTCTCTCACTGTTTCTCTCTCTCACTCTTTCTCTCTGTCTACCTCTCACTGTTTCTTTCTTTTTCTCTCTCTTCCTCCCTGTCACTCTTTCTCTCTCTCTTCTTTGATGGACGCATGACTCACAATGTTATCTTGCTTTTTGTCTAGCAGGCTGTGATTCACATATTGACGACCCCCCCGACACGGACCTCCCGGCACGAGGCGATGACTTCAGTCCCACTGAGTTAGTGCCACCAGAGCTGAGCGCGTGTGCAGCCTGCGATGATGAGTGGCCATCCTGCAATCAAAACCCACTTTGAATTGTGAGCTCGGCTTGACCGCGTGTACGCAACGCCTGAGGAGGTTGCTTCGGCACGTGGTGGACCCTCTTAGACACACGCCGGTGGCAGAAGGTGAGCAGAGAGGCTTGTTTCCGCAGCAGCGAACAGTCACCTCTGGGCGGTGGGAGTAGATAGTGTGCAGCACCCTGCGTGCACAAGAGCGGGCAGACACCTCCGACCAATTGGAGTGGATGGGATGCAGCAGCCTGGGTGCACAGGAGCGGGCAGACACCTCTAGGCAGTGGGAGTGGATGGGATGCAGCAGTCTGTGTGCGCAGGAACGGGCAGTCACCTCCGGGCAGTGGGACTGGATGGGGTGCACCAGCCTGGGTGCACAGCAGCGGGCAGACACCTTTGGGCAGTGGGAGTGGATGGGGTACAGCAGCCTGGGTGCGCAGAGGCGGGCAGACACCTCTGGGCGGCGGGAGTCGATGGGGTGCAGCAGCCTGCGTGCGCAGGGGCAAAACAGAGAATTAGGCGTGTGCAGTTGTATGTACTCTGCCATTACTGATTCTATACTATGTTTCAGATGACTAAACTTCAAGATTGCACTATGTCCCGGCACGTGGTTGGAGACACACCGGTAGAAGAAAGGTGAGCTGTGAGGATTTTCTCCACAGTGTCAACACTCACTCTCCCTCTCCATCTCTTCCTTTCTGTCACTCACACTCTTTCTCTCTCTCTCACTCTCTATCTCTTCCTTTCTCTCTCTCACACTCTTTCTGTCTTTTCCTCTCTCTCTCATTCTTTCTTTCTCTCTTCCTCTCTGTCTCACTCTTTCTCTCTCTCTTCCTTGTATCTCACTCTTTCTCTCTTTCTCTCTCTCTTCCTCTCTCTCTCTCACTCTTTCTCTCTTTCTCTGTCTTCCTCTCTCTCACTCTTTCTCTCTCTCTCTCCTTTCATGGACGCATGACGCACAATCTTATCTTTCTTTTTGTCTTGCAGGCTGTGATTCACAAATTGTCGAGGGATGACACGCCATACCTGTACCTACTTTTATTTTGTTGTTTTGTTTAAATAAAATGTTTTATATGTAAATCCATAGATGACTGAGATTCTTATTTGTCCAACCTCACATGCATCTTCTTTACTATAATTGTGCGACATCAGCCAATTTGTTACGTTCCAGATTTCCTAAGGTTGCTGTCACATTTGTTTGTGTGGGGGGAGGTAAGGGGGGGATGGCGGACAAGGGGCTGGTGTCAGGGGGTGTCGGAGCAGTGTTGGGTATCTGAGCTGCATGATCGTTGGCTCCATTGCACCTGTTGTCATTCACTTTGAAAGTTAAAAATATCGTCTCAAATATTTAACCACTACTACAAAACACATAACACACCTTCTTAATTTCTAATTTACCTTCGTAGTTGGTATGCAGATTTCAAATGTCACAAACGCATGCAATTCTTTTCTTGCCACACAGTACATCTAATGCACCGCTTTCATCAAGAATGGAACCAGTAATGGCAGAATTTCCCTCTTGCTCCACACATAAATACATATAAAGAACAAATCAAAATAGTTCCTTATTTTTTTAGATTGCAAAACCTCTTTTTATTGGTTATTTTTGAACTTTCCATATAAACAGTTTTTTTAAGGACACATACAGGTGAAAAGTTCAACGTATTGTATCACCACTTTCTAGAACATTCTACGACACGTGCAGGTTAAAAGTTCATCATTTTTTAAAACCTACTGATATTTCTTTTTGCAACATTTTTTTCAACATTTAACGGCACGTGGAGGTCAAAAGTTCACCATTCTTTCAAGTTTGAACTGCACCTTCCAAATACAATTAGCAGGTGTGGTTGAGCTGAGCAAATTTCATCCTATAATATGTACTCCACGTATAAACTGCTTTTTTATTAACCATTCACAAAGATGCTTTTCATCAAAACTAATATACACCCTACTTTTTAGGACACAATACATTTCATCTCCCAATCGGTTAAGTTTTGTATGTAAAAAAAAAAGTAGTTCCCCATGTTTAAACATATCTCTTATTCTAGGAACAGACTGCATGAGCTACAGACATTTATCCATATCTTGTAGCCATACCTTCAAAATGCTAGTGTGGATTGTAGGACATAGCTATGTTTTCTGGTGCAAGAGGTATGCAGAACAGAGACGTATTGACTTAGACCTAGGTTTACAAAATGTGCACATTAAATGGTTTGCACAGAGAAGATTGAAGTGGCACCAATTGCTCCCTTTGGTTAAAACCTGTTTGCATCTCCAACAACCTGATCTCATGATTGTGCACTGTGGTGGTAACGACCTAGGCACATTGACTGGGGTAGGTTTGGAAATGCTTATGAAAGACACCTTTGGACAATTGATGTTACTTTTGCCTCAAACTGTCTTTGTATATTCCAATATATGCCAAAGAGAAGTGGAAATGGTCAAACCAATTTTGTCATAAGATTGAAAAATCTAGGAAGAATGTCAACAAAGTTGTGTCTGCATACGTCAGAGACCATAGAATGAGGACGATTTACAAGAACAACAACATACGTTTTGTTATATCGGCTGATATCTACAGAAGTGATGGAGTACACTTCACAGATAAGGGAAACCGAGTTTTCCTGATTAACTTGAAGCTGTGCATTCGCACTTACATGCAATAAATACAAGGGCTCTTTTTAGAGCCGCCTTATATTCCCAATTTTGGCTTGCAGAGTGTCACCTGCGGGCCGTCGGGCAGGTTCGCAGAGGAAGAGCTGCGGCCCGTGGGCTCAGCTCGCAGAGGCAGACCTATGAGCCGTTGGCTCGCAAAAGCACAGCACCGTACTGGCTTGCAGAGGGAGAGCTGTGGCCGGACTCGCAGAGGGAGACCAACGGGCCAACAGGCCTGCTAGCAGACACACAGCTATCAGTTAACGGGCTGGCTCGCAGAGATACAGCTGCGAGCCCTTCAAGCTGCAACCCGACGGGCTAACTCGCAGAGGGAGAATAATGGGCCGACGGGCCTCCTAGCACAGACAGAGCTACGAGCTAACGAGGTGGCTCACAGAGGTAGAGCTGCGGGCCCGACGGACTGCCTTCTAAAGGCATAGCGGTGAGCTGATGATTTGGGGAGAGGGAGCGTAAAAGGAGTATCTTGCACAGACAGACCTGCGGGATATTTTCAGTATTGCCTCGCAGAGGTAGAATTAAGGATGCGATGCCTTTTAGAGGGAGAGATGCGAGCTGACGTACTGAGTCACAAAATGGCTCACAGCTCACAGTCGCAGAGCATCGAGCTGACGGACTGGCTTCTAAAGGCATAGCCGTGAGCTGGTGATGTGCAGAGAGGGACCGTGAAAGGGGTATCTCGCACAGACAGAGCTGCGGTATATTTTTAGTGT
Source organism: Calotriton arnoldi (assembly GCA_963921515.1). NCBI lineage: Eukaryota > Metazoa > Chordata > Amphibia > Caudata > Salamandridae > Calotriton > Calotriton arnoldi. The sequence goes on along the minus strand of CAWUFW010014179.1, from coordinate 220,593 downwards.
TGCCTCGCAGAGGTAGAACTACGGACCTGATGCCTTGCAGAGGGAGAGTTGTGAGCTGACGGACTGAATCACAAAATGGCTGCCAACACTTCCTAGTTTCAACAGTTCACAGCCAATGAGCCGCAAGCTCGTGCTCGTAATGCTTCAGCCAATCAGATGTCAGAATTCTTAAATATCAATATCGGGAAAATGTGATATTTCTCTAAAACTACTGAACGGATTTACCCGATTTAAACAAAAGCGTGCTTTCTGGACCAAGACCTTTCTCTGTGCCAAATTTGGCGTAATTCCGTTCAGCAGTTTGACCTGTAGCCTTGTCTAAAGTTTCCTATAGAAATTGCATGGAGAAAACACGTTTTGGGACCCCCTTTTTCTTAGCCCCCTTGACGAATCCCCCAAACTTTTAAGATAGGAGCTGACCTGAAAAGAGGAACTTTTGGAAAATTTCATAAAGATTCGTCAAACGACGCCAAAGTTATAAGCACATCAATAAATGCTTTTCCTATGGAAACGGGGTCCTAACTATAACTACCTACTGGCGGTCGCCAGTAGGATATATATATATATACACACACTCTGGTTAGTTCTCAAGTTCAGGTGGAAAGCAGCTCCAGTATAGAGCACTCTCAACACCGGCAACACTCTGAATTTGTTCACCTCAAAGGACAGCCACAACATTTCTCTTAATTTGTAGCTAGTCAATCAATGCATTCGGTCCCATGGGAGTCTCTGTCCCACGTCCTAACCAATCAAAATGCTTTATTTTGACTTTTTTTTACCGCCAGTGGCAACAAATATCGCCATTTTGTTAACCTTCCTTTCTCAAAAACAGCTGTCCAGATTTACACCAAACTGTAAAGAAATGCCTCTTTTAGCATGATCACCCCTAAACTTTTGGATTGATGCTGTTGGTTTTACGACTTTGAAGGTGCACTAAGTCCCGCAAAACAGGCCTCAGCGTCAGTGCTCTGACCCTTAAAGAGACATATGTCTAATTGTCTCACTCACAATTGGCATAACTTACGTTACCTATAAGTCCTCAGTATATGGTCCCAGGGGTACCCAGGGCCTGTTAGTTGAGTGTCCCTCATGGACTGCAGCCCTTATTGTGTCACCACGAGTGTGACAAAGCAAAGCAAGCTTCCCAGCCTGCCATTGTAAGCTGGCAGAGTGGTTTTTAAACTGCTAACTCAAGTTTGCCATGTAAACCAAAAGACAAGCTTCAAAGAGGTAGCTGCCTTTGAAGCACGCCTGGGCGTAGTTCGCGGAGTTTCACTACACGGAACTCCGCGAAGTGACAAAAAAACTCAGCGGAGTTCCGCAAGTGTCGTAGAGCAGTGCGAAGTGCCGTTCGCGCTGATCTTCCTGCCGCTCAAGTAGAAATTCTACCCTAGGGGCACCTTGCGCTCGCCAACTTACCGTTCTCGAGCGCGAGTGGGGAAAAAACTCTGCTGCACTACGCGAAGCTGAGTTTTCTGCACTCCGCGAACTCCGCTCCACGGGGAGTGCAGGAAACTCTGCAAACTGAGCAAATGGAGCAGAATTCACTGCACAGGCCTACTTTGAAGAGCAAATGGTAGTCTACCCTTTTGTTTTAGCAGACTGGCTGGCATCTCAATCAAGGAGGGGGAAGCTGTTGTCAAACTGTTTTTTCAGAGGGCATATAGCCTCCAGTTAGCCACACCTCTGGGTTGGGCTAGGGAGCTTCACACACCAAGAACAGGGTTCAGCCATGCTGAGAGTAGGCGTAATAGTGCATTCTGGGCTAGCTAGATGTCACTCTTCACAAGAAGTCATAATCAGGCAGGAGGGGTGTCTAATAGCCAGTTGGCTAGTTAGTTGCCACTTCCCCATAGGCTTGTAGTGGGCTTAAAAGTGGCCCCAGGGCACACAGAACTCAGATCACATCTGAGATGGAGTGAGAACTGAAGAAGGACTGCCCTGCTGTTCCCTGCACCCAGCAAACACAGTGCAGAAAGACTGGACTGCTCCTGCTGCATCTTGGGCTAGCAAAGAAAGGACAGTGTCTGTAGTGTCCCACTGGTCGAAAGTCATCCTCAAGCCCCAGATAGAGAAGGTGACTCCAGGAGTCAGATGGCGGACTCCCTGTTACAGACACAGGGCCATAAAAGCTGAGAAGCCTTCACCCTTGAGAGCTGAGAACCAACAAGCCTGCCCGCCGCTGGATGCCAATTTGCAGTCTTGGAGACCAAGTCCCAACCCTCAAAGGTAGCACCTGAATGTGTTGGACCCAGAAGACTCATCAACGTGCAGATTGGTCACCCAAGATGGAAGTTACTGCAAGCTAAAAGCAGCCGCTGGGTTTGCTGTAACCGTAGACCAGTAGACCAGTGGTAACTGGTTTTGTGCTGGACTTCACCAGACTTCACCGGAGTTTGTGGGACATCAACCCCTGAGGCCAAAGTCGCTCCCCCATATTCGTGGACCAAGGGGTGGCCACGGACAGACCCTTAAAACCGGCTCAGCATCCTTGAGCATCTTCAGCATGCTGCATACTTTGTATCAGGACCACTCTATTGACTTTTTTGGCGGGTTCACCAATAGGATCAGGAACTGGATTGGAGGTTGCTTAAACCATGAGGTAACTGTTCAACTGAATCTGAATGGTCCATGTGACTGGCCCCCTCTTGGAGTTGGTGCCGTCAAGAGTGCCCATATTGCCGTTTACAAGTCACTTGTCATGGCTAACTCTAAACTGCGAGTCACAAAGATTTACTGCATTGACTGAAAAGCTGTGATTTATTGTTTCTTTGACATTTCATACATCTGGAAATCTCCAGTGGAATTTTGTCACTGGGGTGTCTATTTATGGTTTAAATCTTTTTATTGAAATTTTCAACATTCAATATGTTTGGCAATACACGAACCGTTCCTGTGCTGCAAGGACATATGCAACATATGGTTCAATCGAGTGATCAAATCTTTGAGAACACATCTTATAATATAAAACATAACATTACATACCAGGAAAGAAAGCTTATCAAAACCCTTACCCCCCTCCCACCCCCCTCCCTGTCCACCAAATGAGCTATCTACGATGTACCGGGTCCTGCCTGATGAATAGGTGTCTTACGTTCTTGTGGGTTGTGTGTCAGAGAGCCGCAGTAAACGGAGATACCTGGGGCAAGTGATTTCCCTAAATTCAGAGGAGAGAAGGGACAGAAATGGTTGCCAAAGCTCTCTAAACAAGGACCCCCTCCCTGCCATTGTCAGGGTCAGCTTCTCCATTCCCAGGACATGCCACAGACGGTATAGCCAACCTGTAAAGGTGGGTGTTTGAGGGGAACGCCAATGTGTAAGTATGGTTTGCACTGCAGAGCCTAGTGCTATAGCTATTAAGCGGCCCCTGCGGGAGCAAAGCGGGTAAGTCAAAGGGTTCGGGAGGCCTAGAAGGACGTACGCTGGGAAGCGCGGTATTTCTGTGTCTAGGTGTTTGTCCACTTCCTCCAGGATCTGGTTTCAGTATGTCTGGAGATATGTGCATTCCCACAGCAGGTGTACCAGTGTGCCCACCTTCCCACAGCCCCGTCAGCAATGCACCCCCTGGGTGGGGTCCATCGCATGTAGACGCTCCGGTGTATAATACCAGTATGTGACTAGCTTAGTAAGGGTCTCAGTGAGTCCCATATGATATGCAGAGTGGCGGGCCCTGTAATACACCCCCTCCCATTCTTTATGACTGAGTGTTCTGCCGAGTTCCCTTTCCTATCTCGTGCGTCCGGCGTTATACGTATGTGTGTGTCTGTCTAATAGCATTTTATATAGATCTGAAATGAGTTTTTTGTCCGATGTGCGGGTAATAAGCCATCTCTCGTAAGTGGAAAGGTGTCTGTCCGCAGTTGGTTTAACCTGAGTATGTAACGCCCAATGCCTAATTTGAAGGTATCGTAGCCTTTCAGTTTCCGGTAGTCCATATTCCAATTTGAGCCGTTGGAATGGGATTATCCCGTCGACGTCAAATAGGTGGCCAAGCGAGCGACACCCTGATGTTCTCCACCGCCCGAAAGCGGCGGTGTCCATACCAGGCTGAAAATCAGGATTGTTCAGCAGCGGGGTGAGAGGCGAGGGGAAGGTGGTGAGGTTGTGTTTGACATTGGTGTGATCCCATGTGTCAAGGATAGCTCGCGTAATGTGAGACACGTATAAATTGGGCGGTCTGTGCCTCTTTCGGAGGAAGGAATTTCCTGCAGAGGTCTGGCGGCAACCGCCTGGTCCTGGAACAGCCAGTGCTTCTCTGACTCCAACCGATTCCATTCCACCAGGTGGCGTAATTGGGCAGCTCGAAAATAGAGGTGGAGATCGGGAATGCCAAGGCCCCCTCTCTCTGGTGGAAGCATCGCAAGTGTCTGCTTCATCCGTGGCTTACGGCCATTCCATATGAATTGTGCCAGATCCGATTGGGTCTGTTGTATCCACCCCTTTGGAGGTCGGAGAGGCAAAGTCCGGAACAAATATAAAATCTGAGGTAAGATGGTCATTTTGACCGCAGCTATTTTACCGAGCCAAGAGAGAGGGTGGTGCTTCCAGTGGCTCAATTCTGTACGTATCCTCTGCCTTAACCGTGTGTAGTTGGTGGTGACCATGTCCGACAGGGAGGGAGCCAGTTGAATTCCTAAATATGGGATCGTGTCCACTGCCCACTGAAGGGGAAGTAGGCCCTGTAGCTGTGCACGGGTATGGGATGCCAGAGAGAGGTCAAGCGCTATCGACTTATCCATATTCACCTTAAACCCCGAAACTCGTGCGAAGGACTCTAACTCTGCGAGGCACGCAGGTAATGCGAGGGCGGGGTTTGACAATGAGATGAGGACATCATCAGCGTACAGACTAACCGTATGGGTGTAGCCTCCGAATGTAATCCCGGTGATCGCAGGGGTGTGTCGGAGACGATGAGCCAGAGGCTCCATATAAAACGCGAAAAGAAGGGGAGACAAGGGGCACCCCTGCCTCGTCCCTCTCTCTATGGGGAAGCGAGAAGATACATGACCGTAAACACGAACTGTGGCCGCTGGGAACTTATAGCAGTTCAGGATGTATGTGCGAAATTTCTCCCCCAGTCCTGCCCGCTCGAGGACCCGCTCCAAGAATGGCCAGTGGACCCGGTCGAATGCCTTCTCGGCATCAATAGTGAGCATCATGTATTCCCCTTGTGTTCGCGAGGCTTTCTCAATGAGGTGGAGGGCCCGGTGGGTATTATCGCTGGTTTGGCGCTGGGGAATAAATCCCGCTTGGTCAGGATCAATGAGGCCGGGCATATGCGGCGCGAGGCGCCCTGCCAGTATCCCAGTGTATAATTTAAGATCTATGTTGAGGAGGGATATGGGACGATAGGCTCCGCACTTGGTCTTATCCTTCCCTGGTTTTGGAATAACCGCTATAGAAGCCTCGAGCATATCCCCCGGGATTGCTCCAGGTTCGGCGAATGAGTTAAAGAGTTTTGTGAGAAGCGGGGCCACCAGTGCACAAAAGGTCTTATAAAATATGGCAGAAAAGCCATCTGGCCCAGGGGCTTTAGCAAGTTTAAGGCGTGAGATGGCCGCTATTACCTCCTCTAATCTAATGTCCCCATCTAAATGATCAGCCTGGGCCTTGGTCAACACTGGCAAGTCAACGGATTCGAAAAAGGCAGCACTCTCCGCGGTAGATAATGGCGAATAGGCATAAGAGACGAGCATAAAAATCCCGAAACGTTTTGGCAATCTCTGCGTCCTCAGTGATTCGCCCGCCATCCCCCCGCTGAAGCTCCCGGACCCCCTGTTTCTGCCGAGACTCACGCAATTTATGGGCGAGGAGGCGGCCACATTTGTCTCCTCCAGTGTAGTAAGCGTGTTGCAGCCGAAGGGCCGCAAACTCTGCCCTGTCTTGATCTAGCGCAGCGAGTTGCTGCCGAGTAGCCCTCAGCTGGCGCCAGACGCGTGGTGCCCCAGTCCGCCGGTGCATCTGCTCTAGCTCTTTGGTTTTTTGGGCAAGATCCTCTCTTTTGCGTCTACGCTCTGCATTTTCCGCCGCCGAGATGGCTATCAATTCCCCTCTTATCACTGCCTTCAGTGCTGCCCATTGCGTGGCCAGAGTGGTATCATCGTTAGCGTTGTGAGAGTGGAAATCTTTGATGGCGCCCTGTACTCGGTCCACCACGGCGGAGCGGTGCAAGAGTGTATCCCGGAGGCGCCACACACGAGATGGACGTTGCATTGGGGGAAGCGCGAAGGTTACTGTGACGGGTGCGTGATCGGAAAGGGAGGCAACCCCTATCTCCACTCCCGTGGTTAATGTGCGTAGGGATGCGGTCGCCAACAGGTAGTCTAGTCTAGCGTTTGTCTTGTGCGCATTGGAATAATAAGAGTATTCACGACTTTGGGGGTGAAAGCATCGCCACAAGTCTGTGAGGCCTAGATCGTGGAGGCGCGCCAAACCTTCTGCCGACAGTGCTCCCGTCTGAGTAAAGCGCTGACATGACCTGTCTGCGTCATTGTCGAAAACCAAATTCAGATCGCCTCCCAGGAGGATCTCGCGGTCCGTGGTGGCCGTTGCTTCAGTAAGAACTGTGTGTAGAAACTTTTCCTGTCCCTCGTTGGGGGCGTAAACTGAACCTATAGTGAGTGTGAAGCCTTCGAGTGCAAACCGGTAAATCAAGAGTCTGCCCTTAATTTCGGCTTCCTTATGAAGGACCTCCCCTTTGAACCTCTGGGCAACTAATATGGCCACTCCGGCTGATTTGGTGGGGCCTGATGAAAACAATTGGGTCGGGAACCTGCGGGATTTGAGGCGATGGCAGTCCCTGTCTAACAGGTGTGTTTCCTGAAGCAGGCATATGTCTGCTTCGGTATGCTCTAAGCACGATAGAACGGCTTTGCGCTTCACGGTGTTATTAAGATCCCTCACATTTAGGGTGAGTATTTTAAGCGTGGTGGGACCCATTCCAGTAGGTAAGAAGAACTAGGAGCTTGAATGAGATCTGGGGACTGAAGCCGTGGGAACAGGGCCCCCTGACTACTTGTCGGCGTGAACCCCTGCTACCAAGGAAAAAGGGTGGACAAGTAACCCCATACCCCCCAAAAAATAGCCCCAAATATACATCTATAAAAAATCTGCTAACGAAAAACAAAAATAAAATTGAAAAAAGGAAGAAACATGAAGTGTAACATAGTCCGTCATTCATGGATGATCAGAAAAATGTTTCAGTGGGGAATGAGTTGTGGCCGTTGGCGTCTCCCCGCCAACCGCACTCATATTAGGTGGACATATCAAAAGAGTTGATAGCAAACGTGGTCTCAGCTAGGCTGTGTTGTGGCTAATTCTGCAGGCAAGTTCTCAAGGGCGGCCTTCTGACCCTCGAGGATCTCAGTAGGTTGTGGCCGGTTAGGTTGGCGTCTCCGGCTCTGGCGTCTCCATCTTGGTTTCCTGTCCTCTGTGCCGGGTGTCAGGCCGTCGTCGGTGGTCTCCTCCGTCGGATGATCAATTCCTAGCAGGCGACAGGCCTCGGCGAGGGAGCGGAGCTGGAAGAGTTTCCCATCCTTGCGAAAGACCAAACGGAACGGGTGGCCCCAGCTATAGGAAATATCTTTCTGGCGGAGGTACGAAGTGACAGGCCGGAAGGTTCTTCGTTTTTGTAGTGTGAGCACCGCCAAGTCTTGGAACAGGGCTGGAGTCTGCCCGCGAAATGTCAGGGGGTGCAACTGGCGGGCCTTCTGCAGTATCTCTTCCTTGGTTCGGAAATCCTGCACACAGACCAGTATATCAGATGGTGGAGCCGCGGCTGGGCGGGGGGGACCCACTCTGTGCGCCCTATCTAATTGGAGAGCAGAGTCCAAGGGTCTGCCAAGAACGTGATTAAAAAGGTCCCTGGCGTATTTAAAGATGTCACCCGCTTCTTCGTCAGTCCTCACCCCTCGGATCCTAATGTTGTGACGACGGGAGCGGTTCTCCAAATCCTCGAGGTGCGACTGTAGGTCTAGCTGTTGGTCATGTATACGGATAACCTCCTGTTGCAGCATCGATAGTTCCGTATCTCGCCCGTCGCTCTTCTCTTCCAGCTCGGCTACCCTCTCGCCTATGCAGTCCACGTCTCTGCGGACCTCCTTGATTTCCGTCGTGAGGTCTCTCTTAAGTGTCTGTAAGTCTTCACGCAGGGCTACAAAAAGGGACTCGAGGAAGGCTTTTGTGATCGGCTCTCCCCCGTCACCCCCCATCTGGCCAGCCAGTTCGGTGCATGCCGGGGTCTCGGTCGGTTGCTGACTGCTTTGAGCTCTGGCAAAGAGGTCCTTAAGAGACTTGTCCTTCCGACCCCGGGAGGAGGACATACCGTGTACCGACGTGTGTCAGAGATGTATTCCGGCAAGCTGGGTATGTGGTAGTACAGGCCGCGGTACTCCGGGATCCCCCAAAGCCCGTCTAGGAGCCTCGCACCGGGGCGTGTGGTAGTGCCAATGGCCCCGGTCTGCCTTCTAGGTTCCCCCTCTGGGTCTGTGCGTCTCTGGGGGTGGATGCCTCCGGTTCGACAAGGGGCCCACGAGCCCGCTTCCCCCAATCCACTCTGGTAGGCCCCAGGCAGCGTCACAAGTCTCTCATGCGGCAGGCCCTAACTTCGTGCAGTCTGCAAGGTTTCCACTCGCGCTTGTCAGGGCCCCCAGTCGTATCGTCGGGATGCCCCACCAGCTCACCCAGGCGAATCGCTAAGACCCTGTCGGCCACTCGCACTCCACAACAGGCCTCACACTGCTCAGCTGGGTCTCAGCTTGGTCTCGGAGCCACCCCCGCTGCCTGCCGTCTCGCTCTGCACTCCCCGCTCTGCACTCTCCCAGTGTCGACAGCACACTGCGACTTTCCCCAGCTTGATGGACACTTGCCTGTCGTTCCGTGAAGGGACAGCGGCTCCCAGTCTCTCAGCAGCGCCGTCTGTCCCCGGAGGCTCTCCCGCTCAGCCGGACTCCGCCCAAGATGGCGGGCCCACCACAGCTCCGCCGCGCGATCTCCTTTACGGGGCGAGCCAGCCCCCTCCACTGGATCGTGCGCACGCCGGTCTCACAGTCTGTCGATCTCCGCTCGGCGGCATCCTCGCCCGCTGTCTCTCTCCGGTCGCTCAGTCTCCGCAGGCTCAGCCTCTCCGGGTCTCGTGGCTCGGCTGCAGCCGCTCCAGCGCCGGGTTTCCTCCAGGCCAGGCCGCGCCCCCTCTGCGCCGCGAACCGCAACTCGGTCGTTGAAGCCCCTGTGGTTATAAAACAGCTCCAAATCACCCCGCCATGGTGGCCGCTGTGTCCGCGGAGATGTTTGGCTACGGTTATGCGAGTGTCTGACTGCTAATGACCGCCAAAACCGGTGCTTTGTCGAGCGGCCAGCGGGAGAGCTCGATCGGCACGTCCTATCAAGCCGCCATCTTGGCCACGCCCTGGGGGGTGTATATTTAAAGATAAAAATGCAACCTATTTTAAAAAATTGGTATCGGATTTTTATTTCGTTTTCTTCTTATTAAACTGTTTTGGTACTTCTCAATGCTTTACACTTGTTCCTTTAATAAAGGCTGACTACTCTGAGCCAAAGCTACTCAGGACTGAGTTAAGGTTTTACAAATGAGCCTGACTGACTTGATAGGGTATAAAGTTTTTATTACATGGTGAGGTCACACAGCCACATCATATAGTAAACCAATTTCATCACACAAACCACTAAAGCATGCTTTCTGAGTAAAGATCTAGCTTTCTGCCAAATGAAGTCTAGTTGTGCTCTGCTATTTATTTTGTAACACTGTCCAAATTTCCCAACGGAAATTGCATGGGGGGAAAAAGCATATAGGGACCCTCTTTTTTCTCAACCCCCGCCTAATAGATCATCACAAAACATTCCAGGAAGAAACTGAGGTGCAGTCACTTTTTTTTTACGTTTTGTGAAGATTCATCAAACTGCACGAAAGGTATTAGCTAAATGAAAAACACTCTTCCTATCGAAACTCTACATATAAATAGACAGTGGGGATCGCCACTATGCAATAAATAAAATGTAATGTTTGAGGTTAACAACCTAGGGTCTTGGTTAGAGTTTGGCAGACTGGATACTCTATTGCAAACGTGGCGAATGTTCTGTCTGCTGTATTACAAGTGCATTATGGCTATGGCACTTGTAATATGGCAGATAGGCTATCCGTTACTTTTGACCGAGTATCTATACTGCCAAACTCTAAATAAGGCCCTTATTTAATATATTTACATGTACTTTCCTGCAATGTAATGTCCTGTGTGATGTAGTGACTTCCAATATAATGACTGCTGATATATTTTTTTCAAAACTCTTTTTATTGAGTCATCAAATAAAGTAATCACATTTGTTACAAAGAAGCAAGAGTACAGGTTAATCAGTGTAATAGTTTTCTAGGGGGTGACTTCTATATAGCATTTATGAAACAAAAAAATAGACAATTCGGGTCTGTAAACGACAGCCCCTAACATTACAAACAACTGTGTCTTATATCGAATAATAGGCCAAAGATCGTACCCATCAAGCCATTCCATGTATGTCATAATCTGGTGTCGCAACATTTTTGTCCTGTGATATGTCCTAAAATGGTTTCCACTTCTGCAAGTTGTGGTGGGGGAGGCTCTAGTAGGAGACCCCTGAAATCTGCCCAACGTTTCCATATTTTAAAGTGATTCTGCGGGCACCCCGCGCTTTAAAAATAGGCTGTTCCTGGCCCATACACCAGTCAAGGCCAGCCTTCCAAGCACCCAATTTAGGCGGAGCCGGACCCTTCCATGCCTTTTTTGCCAGGGTATAACCCAAGAATAACAGGTGCCTTTTATAGATATTTCCCCCAATTTCGTCCGTGACATGCAAAAGAACAATCTTAGGAGAGAGAGGTATGTCCCAACCCAGCACTTCTGATAAACAACGAGTAACTCCCCTCCAAAACCTGCCAAGTGCGGTACAATTCCAAATCGTATGCAGAAGTGTGCCTTCCTCACTGCCACATCGTAGGCACATAGGGGAATCTATCAGCCCCACCCTCCAAAGCCGGTATCTGGTAAAATAAGCACGATGCAAATACTTAAACTGGATAAGTCTGAGGCGAGATGCTATTGCAGCATATCTCGGGGATTCCAAGGCCTCTGTCCAATCGTCACTATCGAGGGGACCCAAGTCCGTTTGCCATTTTTCCCGAAGTGAATCTAAAGTCGTGGAGAGGTTCATCACTAATGTTTGATATATCTTTGCAGTCTTATGATCTCCTAAATCCCCCATAAAAACCTTTGCCTCAATTGGGTTAAACTCCGGCAGAGATTCCAAATGTGCAATATATGGGGATAAGGCATGTCTCAGTTGCAGGTATTTATAAAATTGTGTGTGCGGCATGGCAAACTCATTTCTGAGCTCCTGAAAAGATCTCATGGTGGTACCGCGCATGACATTCCCCAACGTGGAAATGCCTATGGCGTCCCATTGTTTAAACTCCGCTAATGTGGACACTTGTGGCATAAGGCCGCTCTGCCAGAGGGGTTTCTCCCTTGTCAATCGTCTCCACCACCCCATCCTGCGCATTGATTCTTTCCACACTCCGAAGACCACACGCGCGGCAGACAGCAGTTTCCGTAGCTCTTTTGGTGTGTATAGAAGTTTATGGGGCAATACATCTCCCATAAGCCACTTTTCAACTTGGTATGCCGGGTCATTGCTAATCCCATACCACCAGTCGTTCAAGACCAATAGGTGAGATGCTGCGTGATATGATTGGATATCAGGGGTCGCTATACCTCCACAATAAGTTGATTGGAAGCACGTTTTAAGTGCTACCCTAGCAGCTTGATCATGCCACAGGAAGCGGCTTAATCTGGAGTTGAGTTGCCGGAACCAGGAGATAGATATCTGAAAGGGGTGGTTCTGCAGTTGGTAGAGAAGGCGAGGGAGGGATACCATTTTAAATATCGCTGACCTTCCCAATATGGAGAGGGGCATACGCGCCCAGGACTCCATCTCAGCCTGTGCGCGCGTCCAGATGGGGGCAATGTTTCTATTCCACGACACCGCTTGAGTGGCCGAGATGTAAACCCTGAGGTATTTCAGCCCGGTTGTGGCCAGTGTTACTTCCGCCGTCCAAGTGCCCATTTCTGAGCCACCACGAACGGGCCACAGTATCGACTTCTTAGCATTAATATATAGGCCCGAGTGTTGACCAAATATCTGCATAATGCGGAGAATTCGGGGTCCCGTCCGATGTGGATCCATTAAGAAGAAAAGAACATCGTCCGCATAGAGGGCGATCCGATCCGAGAACCCCCCGGCCATTCAAATCCCTTCACCTGCGCATCAATTCGAACCCATGAGGCCAACGGTTCCATTGCTAATGCAAATAAGTACGGGGAGAGGGGGCACCCCTGTCGGGTGCCGCGTCCTATAGGGAAGGGATCCGATACCGCACCGGCCACTCTAACCAAGGCCGAAAGGTCGGTATATAGTAGTCTAATAAAGGACATGAGTCGTGGTCCTATGTTTAGGCGCTGTAGGAGAGCAAACAAGTAGGTCCATCCCAGCGAATCAAATGCTCTATCTATGTCTGCTAGCAACAGCACCGCCGGGCCATCCTGTTGATCGATCGCCGCTACTGCATTATGAGCCCGTCGAATATTGTGTCGGGTCGCTTGATGGGGCATAAAGCCAGCCTGATCTGGGTGAACCAAATCCGACATATAGGGGAGGATGCGATTAGCCAGAGCTTTGGCCAATAATTTGGCCTCTACATTCAGCAAGGAAATAGGATGATATGATGAGTGCTGATCCGGAGGTCGGCCGGGCTTAGGAAATACCGCAATTTCAGCATGCCGCCAGTCCAGCGGGAGTCTCCCTTCCTCGAGGGCTGCGTGTACCACTTCTAGATAGTGAGTAAGGAATTGAGATTGGAACGACTTATTAAACTCATACGGGAAGCCGTTCGGGCCTGGTGCTTCACCTGAGCGCAGGTCTACCAGGGCAGCGCTCAGTTCTTCGACCATCAGCGGGGCATCTAGATCTGCTCGTGCCGCATCCGAAACGGCCTTAGGGGGCACATCGTCGAGATATTGGTGAATCAAGGGTTCCGGCAAGACATCATTGGGGGTATGGAGCTCTGCGTAATAAGTTGTGAAGCTAGAAGCAATTTGCGCAGGATCCGTGAGTGTTTGGCCATCATTGCCGAGAATACCCGGTATATTTAACAGGTGGAGAGCCTGTTGACACAAACGATGGAGGAGAGAACTCGATTTATCACCCCATTGATAAATTCTACTGCGGGAGGCCAACCAAGCCTGTCTGGCCTCATCACGCAGTGTGTCAGCATAAGTTTGTTGCAGGAGAAGAAGTTGGCGGCGAGTCTGCCCGCCGTCTATTACTCTACACCTCTGTTCCAGCTCCAACAGTTGGGCTTTGGTCTGGAGCAATGCCTCCCGGCGCTTCTTTCGCTGGGCGGAGCAATACGCAATATCTGCGCCCCTAATGGTTGGCTTTATAGCCTCCCAGATAATTGCTGCGGAGTGCACTGTGCCTAGATTGTCAGCGAAATAATCCATAATTGTCTGAAATATGTGCGATTTATATTGCGGATCCTTAAGGTGCCATGGCGATAAGCGCCACCGAGAGGGGGGACGGGACACTCCCAAGCGCAGAGTCAGGACCACTGGAGAGTGATCCGATAAACCCCTGGGTAATATATCTGTCGCAGCGATTCGATAATAATATGTGGTTGGTATAAATATATAATCTAAGCGGGAGAAGGAGTCATGGACCGCAGAATAATATGTATAGCTTTGTGTAGTCGGGTGCAGATGTCTCCATGTATCCATCCACCCCATGTCCCTCACCAGTGTCTGCAGGCGTGTATCTCTCAGTGTCTCCGATGCAACGCGTGGTGTCCATCGATCCTGAACCACATTCACTACGTCATTCCAATTCCCACCTATTATAGAGAGGCCTATAGGCATCTCCAGTAGTGTTTTCGTCAGGCACTCTACAAATGAGTCTGAGAGTGGGGGTGTGCGTAGACACTGCCCAGTGTAATGGACTCTCCATGCAGTGAGCCAGTCACAATAATATATCTGCCCTGTGGGTCGGACCACGTTTTAGCATGTACAAAGGGAACTCGGCGATGGATTAGGACCGCCACTCCACGGGAGCCTCTGGTAAACCCCGCATGAAAAATTTGAATATAGCCAAAGCGGGCGAGACATAGTGCCTTGGAACCCATAAGATGAGTCTCCTGTAGCAAGAGGACATCAGCTGCGGCGCGTTTGGCCTGCCGAAGGACCGCACCTCTTAATTTTATCTAATGCCCCCGTATGTTCCAACTGACTACGTGTAATCTACCAATAGGGTCCATCACAGGGCAGAGTATCTAAAGGAAGTATGGGAATTCGGCCTGTCATAGGGCATATAGACCATATATAAAAACGAGTATGACACAGTATTTTCAACAAAACTTAACAAATCCAACCCCTCCCCCACCCGCCCCACCCAATATCTCATAACAGCTGAAGCATCTGTCGCGGTGGGTGTCGTACCTCTGCCCCAACGGGAGCAGGGCACAACCCCATACCAAGGGATCCCCAAGAAACTATCCCCTATCATAAATAAAGTTCGCAGATACTGAGAAAACAGTTATGGGGGGAAAAAAAGCCTCTCGTAGGCCCAGGGACAGTGTCATCAGCCTAGTAAATGTTATGGTTATAGTCCTCAAACCCCATGTTATGATGGCGGTGAATCTCGTCGATCATCTTCTATCCGGGAGCCGGAGGCACTCCGTGATTTGGAGTGGCGTCTCGATCGTGATCTGTGAGTAAATTTCCCTTTGGGTTTGTTCAGCTGCCGTGTGGCTTCTCCAGATGATGATTCCGAGTCGAACCGCGGCGGGGTATGCGGCCTTGGCCGCTGTCTCTCATCTGCCCAGGCAAAGACCTCTTCTGGAGTGTCGAAGAAGCGTGAACGTAACTTGTAGACAATCCGCAACAGGGCTGGGAAAAGCAGTGCATACTGGATTTTGAGGTCTCGCAGCCGTGCCTTAGCGGCCGTAAATGACTGGCGACGCTGCTGCAACAGTCGCGTGTAGTCCGGAAAGATTAAGATATGATGGGACTCAAATTGGAGCTTGCCAGCCAACCTGGCCTGCGCAAGGACGGCATCGTGGTCATGGAAGTTCAAGAGTCTGGCAATGATGGGTCGTGGCCGGGCCCCCGGCGGAAGCTTTTGCATCAAGGCGCAGTGCGCACGTTCAATGATAAAGCATTGTGACAGAGCTGTCTGGGGGATCCAACCCGCTATCCACTCTGCAAGAAATTGCTCCGTATTATTGCCCTCGCATCCCTCCGGAAAACCCATGCAGCGAAGGTTATTTCTCTGTGCTCTACCTTCAGCGTCTTCCGCCCTGATTGCCAGCCCCTTCGTAATGGATTCCAAAGAGGTCACCCGCGTATGAAGGGACGCAACTGATGCAGGCCCTAGTGTTAAGCCGTCTGGACTACTGTAATGCACTGTTGGCCTCGGCCAACGAGGCTTCCTTAAACAAATTACAAGTAGTCAAGAATACAGCAGCCCGACTAGTAGCAAATGCCCCTCCCAGAATGGCCTCCATTCCACTTCTTAACAAACTTCACTGGCTCCCTGTAAGAAAGCGGGTGAAATTTAAGATCGGCTGCATTGTTTTTAAAGCCCTCAATGGTCTGAGGCCTTCCTACTTGTCTGACAAATTGACTAAGTACACACCCTCTCGGCCCCTCCGATCAGGATCCAAGCTACTCCTTTGCACTCCGAGAATTAAAAAGGCTCGCAAGGGTGGCAAAGCATTCACTCACCTTGCCCCGACTTTCTGGAACGAACTCCCCCGCCAGCTTCGCGACTGCCAGAGCCTTCCTCACTTCAGGAAGCTTTTAAAAACCTATCTTTTCTGAGGCCCTCTGGTTTGGCTGTAGCATCCCGTCCTAAGCGCGGAAATACCCCTAACGGGGTGATTCGGGCGCTATATAAATGAATAAATATCATAAATATCAAATATCCTCCGTGGTTGAGATGCGGGTTTCGGCCTTGATGATCCTATCCACTGCTTTACGGAGATCTTGGCGAATGAGTGCAACATCTGACCCCACTTCTCCAATCTTAGCCTCCAGCGCCTCATGAGAATGCGTTATAGCCAATAAGACAACAAGGAGGGACTACGGGCCACTTAAGTAGGTCCAGCATACAGGCCCACGGAACTACAACAAGAAAAGGTATGCTGTTCCTAAAGGAGTCCTACAGAACATTGGGTGCAAGGAAAAACAAGTGGGTGCTCATAGAGATCGAAGAAAAACTTTTCTCCTTTCAGAAAAAGACCCTCACACACCCAGCCAGCTCGGTGTCATGCTTCATCACTGGGTCTGCTCCTTATCGGGTCGGCGCTGCAATACCCGATCGGCGCCCGTGATGGGGCCTTCTTGGCGGAGATCTTTTTCTTAGCCGTTGGGTGAAGTGCGAGTGAGGGCCCTAATGAGTGTAGATGTGAAAAAGTGTGTAATGTGTGCTATCTAAAACAGGAAATAGTGATCCATCCAGAACTATTTTAATGACAATGGTCACTATCCTGATTAAAAACCAGTAAGAGGCGCACGCGTCTGCTCAAGGATTGCAGAGTTGTGCGCTCAAACTCAGGCCAACATGTTTCTTGCCTACTGTTAAGTTAACGGCAATTCTTCAGGACCAATTCTTAAATAATCTACACTTTATGGTCGGTGGTCTGTTCATTTACACAATATAGTGACCACCCATACAGCACCCTATAAAGTGGTACCTGTTAATCAAATCCAATGCCTGTAGGAGAGAAGAATCGTAAAGGTTTAAAAACATCATTCAACAGTAGTCTGTAATTCAAACTACGTACCAAGCTCATAGAGTATAACCAAGTTGTCGCAATACTGAAAAAACATTAGTGAATGATGAGCATGCTTCACACATCATGGTGTATGTGATCATGCATGTGGCGAGTATAAACAAAATCTAAGGATAATTAGAAGTAGCAAGGGATATGCAAAAGAACAATGTAAAACATCGAAGTAAAGGATCGATGTAAAACAGTACACTCACCCAACTATGGTCATGTCAATGCCTCAATGTATCACGGCAGGTGTAAACACTGTCAGATTCAGTGTCCTAATAAAGGTATGAAGAGTGACATCAATATAGGCTGGGTTGGAAATTGCCAACGCGGGGCCCGAAAGAGGAGCAACCCCTTGAGAAAACGATGGCTCTCACCTGAAAATAACAGTTTTATCCCACACAATGAATGCAGACGAGCCAAAAGGGGATGCGGTATGCAGCGCACTCCAGCTACTGATTCCCACCCAAGGATAAGGGAAAAGCACTGGCGGGCGACAACCACAACCCCATGGTCTCTACAGCAAACAAGGAGGGCAAAAGAGAGAGAGAAATGTGCTCCAGAAAGGAGCGCGCGGTGCATAAGGACAAAGCCGTACAGTATCGCCATGTACTCCTTAGGCTATCAGAGAGGTAGTATTCACTCGGCTCACCTCTCTAATTCCAAAACTCGCATAGAGTAAAACCGGAGGGTGAGGGACACAGACAAAGCCGGTCCCGCAACACGGACACTCCTATCAAGGCGGAGCAATTCCGTGTAATCAACTCAAAGTGACAGCCAAACGGTCCCACAATACTCTGCTCAATGATCTCTACTCACGTGTGTCGCTCCGTCCTCTCACGGTAGACCTACCCCTCACTCTGCCGGACCCGGGTGGATGTCTCAACTCACAATGTGCGAGTGATATAACCCGGTCGATCAGCAGTGGGGGCGGGACTTCCGGTTGCAAGGGTAGAACATAGACTAGAGCGTCAACAACCACTTCCGGGTACCACATTGGAATCCCCATTGCGTGTACACTAATGTAGGTGTCCCCAATGGCCCTGTTAAATAACGCTGTATAATGGTAGGTGACTGATCACTAAAATTACATATAAATAAATATATAAGGGAGTATGGAAATAGCAAGGACTAGTGTTCAAGACAACTAATGATGCTGGCAAACTGATAAACAGCAGCTCGATGTCTAGGAGTGCATCAGACCCTGTGCGGGTTGAGTAAAAATATTGAGTGAATAATCGAGTAAAGCACCGGTACCCAGTAATCAATATGTAGCAAAACCACCACTAAGTAACAATTCCACCTCTATTAGGAAGGCTACATGGTGGAGACAGAGCTTGATGTCGCACATACCCGGAAAATGGCAATCATATGGAGGTGTCCCCGGCAGGTAAAGGAGGTGTTGTCTAATGTGCGATCTAAATTAATATCAGTATAGCTCATACCAATAATGGTACATTTGAGATTATAGAAGAACATCATCTGATGTGTTACGTCAGCAAAAACCACAGTATGTCCGCACAACATATGCTGTATCATGTCAGCAGACTCCAAGGTATGTCTTCATTGAGTCCCTCCTTGTCCGAGGACAACCTCAGGACCCACCTCTGTTCTAGTCGGAACAGCATGTTTTACGCATGCCGGGGTGGGCTTCCAAAACCACCCACCGAAAGGAGTCAGGGGGTGTCTGTGATCTGCAAAATGAGTGGTCATTTTTGTGTTGGTTCTATGGCACCTAAAATTGCTCCTGTGTTCAGTCATGCGGATTTTAACCGGTCTTGTCGTCATCCCTATATATAGGAGTTTGCACGGACAGTTCAGAGCATAGATGCAATTATTGGTGTTACAGTTGGTGTGTTTCTTCATGACCCATTTCACCCCATTAGTAAATATCACTTCTTTAGTGGTCTTGGTAAGAGAACAAACCGAGCAAGACCCACAAGGATAATGTCCAACTACAGGAGGGAGATCCCATAAACCTCTTTGTGCATTAGTTGTAAGGGTGTTGGGACGTGTGTGTATGAGCATATCCTTCAGATTGTTTGTGCGTTTGAACGCAAATCTGGGCTCGGGAGAACTAATGTACCTGTGTTCAGAATCCCCCAATGTTTCTTAATAATGTTTCTCACTCGATTTGAGTCGGGAGTAAAAGTGGTTACACATGTAATCGTGGTATCAGGTTCCCTGTGTATATTCTCTAGTAGACTTTCCCGATTGTTGTTTCTGGCTCTTTTACGAGCAAGTGATACAGTATGTTGTGGATAGTCCTCTGTCGCAAGGCTTGAGCCAAGGTATCAGATTCGATGTAATAGTCCGCCAAGGAGCTACAGTTCCTTCTTATCCGAAGGAATTGACCGAAAGGGAGATTCAATTTGAGTGCTCTGGGGTGATGACTACTAAATAGAAGCAGACTGTTTTTATCAGTTGGTTTACGATAGAGTGTTGTAGTGATGCAGTCATGACCCAACCTAACCAGCAGGTCAAGAAAGGGTACACTGGTCTCAGAAATGGTACTCGTAAATTTCAGGAAGGGATTGAGAGTATTAATCCAACCGCAAAATTCATCGCATGTTCTGCGATCCCCTTTCCATAAGACCAAAATATCGTCAATGTACCTTTTCCATACAAGGACATTTGCTGAGTATGGATTGTTGTGATGGTGAATCTCCCTCTCCTCGAATGCTGCCATATACAGACAAGCCAGACTCGGCGCAAAGGTACTCCCCATCGAAGTACCTTGCGTTTGATGGTATAGTTGTTTGCTGTATTCAAAGAAATTCTCAGTAAGTGCCAGAGTGGCACACTCCAGTATAAATGCTACCGGAGTCGGAGAAGTCCAGTCCTCTCGGTTCAGCATGTCCTCCACAACTTCTAACGTGGCCCTTTGGGGGATATTAGTATACAGGGCCTCGACATCCAGTGTCAACAAAAAATTGATATCCTCTGGATGTTGAAACCCCTCAAGTATTCGTATGACATCAGTTGTATCTTTCACAAAAGAGGGGTATCCCTAACTAGGGGTTGGAGAAAGTGGTCGCAAAATCTCGATAGAGGTTCCAAAATGGACCCAATACCCGAGACGATAGGTCTACCTGGGACCGGGTAACCCCTTTGTGGATTTTGGGGAGGGTATAAAAATATGGGATCTTTGGGTCAGTGGTCACAAGAAAATCTGCCTCTTTTTTATTGATCCAGCCTTCTGATTCGGCTGAAAATACCATAGAGGAGATGATGGTATTTAATCGAGGGTAGGGTCTTCTCTTACCGGAGTGTAATATCTCCGATTGCTCAACTGTCGCTGGCATTCAATATCATAGTCCACAGTCGACATAATGACCGTAGCTCCACCCTTGTCCGCCTGTTTGATGGTGATATTAGGATCATCCGCCAATGACCTGACGGCTGATATTTCGATAGATGACAAGTTATGAAAAGGGGTAGAGGAAAAGCCCCTATTGAAATCCTTCAATACGGCCTGTTCGAAGGTCAACACTTCAGGGGGACCATTCCGTTATGAGGAGTGAAGGTAGAGGGTTTGTGTAATCCTGAACCATCCTTCTCAGGAGAAGGTTTATCTTCAAAAAAGGCTTTCAACCGTACCTTGCGGAAGAAGCCTTGTAACTCGCATATATCGCGAAATTTATCTATTTTGGGGTCGGAACAAAGCCTAGCCCTTTCTGTAGAACAGCCTCTTCTGTTGAAGTCAAGGTCCTCTGGGAGAGATTGATGATTAATTTCTCTTCCCCCTTGTCTGGCTCCTCGTCTCTACTGGACGTGTTGGTTGTTCCTTCCACTGTACTCTTTTGGTACCCTCTTCTGTGCCCTCTTCCTCTGCCCCAACCTCTGTCTAAAAAAGGGGTTCATTAATGGGTTGAAAAAGGGGGCGGGGGGCCCTGTTGGTACATAGGATATTGCCAGAATTGAGGTCCCTGGTATGGTGGCATATTATATGATTGGTACATGGGGCGTGTGTTGTGTCTTGAGTTCTTATTATTCCAGCTCCCACTACTAGAATCACTATTAGGACGATGAACCTCTCCGTGACTGGTTCGAGTTGTCATCTGACGAGTAGCCTTCACCAGATGCGGTGTAATCTGCCTTTAAGTAAGGGTAAACCTTCTCCTTATCAAACTTTTGAATGTCCTTTTGAAGTTTGCCAATCTTTTGTTTCATAAGGTATTCTCTATTGTCTGCAATCTCTCCATTAATTTCAGCTAGTTTGGTCTTATACACAGTTGTTTGGACAGTAACTTTGATAGCTCCCTCTGCAGTTTGTATCCGAATCAAGAGGGCATCTGCTATCCTTTTAGCGGTGTTTATAATAAGAATGAGCCAGTCCCTAGTGCATTTCCACGCTACTAGGGACCACTCTTTTTTAAAAACCACGTCCTCCAAGAAGAGGCGGGGAAAATTGCTGACAATCAAGCCATTTGGGTTGCTCCTCTTTCGGGCCCCGCGTTGGCAATTTCCAACCCAGCCTATATTGATGTCACTCTTCATACCTTTATTAGGACACTGAATCTGACAGTGTTTACACCTGCCGTGATACATTGAGGCATTGACATGACCATAGTTGGGTGAGTGTACTGTTTTACATCGATCCTTTACTTCGATGTTTTACATTGTTCTTTTGCATATCCCTTGCTACTTCTAATTATCCTTAGATTTTGTTTATACTCGCCACATGCATGATCACATACACCATGATGTGTGAAGCATGCTCATCATTCACTAATGTTTTTTCAGTATTGCGACAACTTGGTTATACTCTATGAGCTTGGTACGTAGTTTGAATTACAGACTACTGTTGAATGATGTTTTTAAACCTTTACGATTCTTCTCTCCTACAGGCATTGGATTTGATTAACAGGTACCACTTTATAGGGTGCTGTATGGGTGGTCACTATATTGTGTAAATGAACAGACCACCGACCATAAAGTGTAGATTATTTAAGAATTGGTCCTGAAGAATTGCCGTTAACTTAACAGTAGGCAAGAAACATGTTGGCCTGAGTTTGAGCGCACAACTCTGCAATCCTTGAGCAGACGCGTGCGCCTCTTACTGGTTTTTAATCAGGATAGTGACCATTGTCATTAAAATAGTTCTGGATGGATCACTATTTCCTGTTTTAGATAGCACACATTACACACTTTTTCACATCTACACTCATTAGGGCCCTCACTCGCACTTCACCCAACGGCTAAGAAAAAGATCTCCGCCAAGAAGGCCCCATCACGGGCGCCGATCGGGTATTGCAGCGCCGACCCGATAAGGAGCAGACCCAGTGATGAAGCATGACACCGAGCTGGCTGGGTGTGTGAGGGTCTTTTTCTGAAAGGAGAAAAGTTTTTCTTCGATCTCTATGAGCACCCACTTGTTTTTCCTTGCACCCAATGTTCTGTAGGACTCCTTTAGGAACAGCATACCTTTTCTTGTTGTAATGCGTTATAGCCGCCATCAATGCAGCATTATCTGGGCCGGCAGGGCCCTGGCTAGACGACTCCGGCGCCTGCCCCCCAGGCCCCGTGTATCGATCCAGCGTACTCTGTTTCTGCAGCTTGTCTCGAGTCATTTTCAATGGCGGTGTTTGTGCGATCGCCCAGTGGAAAAACGATAGGGCCACAGCGAAAGTCTCTCCGTCCGCCACCACAGTACTAGCGTCTCCCGAGGGGCAAGGAGACCAGGCCTCTGTTATCTTCCAAAATGGTGGGAAAACAGGCGTGAAGGCATCCCCCACACAGGCCGCACCAGGCCTAGCCCGGCCGCTTCCGCGTGTAGGTACCTCCACACCCCCCTATTGGGTGTCACTGATCTGCCCAGCGTCGTGGTATTACGGTACCAATAGGCCTCCACTGGGTCCCAAGCAAACAGGCGCGGCGGGCACCTGCGCACCTCAGCCACGGCCTAGAGGGGTAGGGCACAATAGAGCGCAGTGCGATCTTCCCATTCATAGCACACACGGAGAGGCAAACCGCAGCGAGCAGCAATATGTGGGGGCCACAGCACTCAGCCCAATCACGTAAGGGACAGCATCCAGTGAGTCAACTATGTGCTCCCTTCTCACAACCCCCTCAGGGGGGCGATATGGGGGGCCCCACAAGGGTCCCAGGTCAGCCACACTGCTGCCCCACCCCACCAGAGGCACAACAAGGGTATCCCAGAGGGCACGCAGGGCAACAGCAAGCCCAGCCGCAACTTCAGGGGGGGCCCCCACAACCACAGTTCCAGTCGGGCCTCCTCACACCCTGATCTCGCTGGGAGAATAAGTGGGAGCGTCGCGCACTCACCACAGCAGCGCCAGAGTAGCCATACCGCGCCCAACGCGGGAGGGATCAGGGGGATCGATGGCTGCCGCTCCAGGCTCTTTCGCCGGCGGATCCTCAAGTAGGCAGCCGCCGCCTTCCGGGCCACTCCCGCCGCGACCAATGCCCCAGCGCTACCGCCAACGTCACCGGCACGTCGCAGGATCTCCACGGTGCACAACGGACCAACAGCAGGGCCACCGGAGGCGACGGCGCCCAATCCGAGAGGACCCAGCGTCGGCCTCCGCTGGGTCTCGAGAACACGGCGTCACAATGGCAGGCCCCGGATTACCAGGCCGTCCCTCATCGCAATCTCCACGGAGCCGCCAGAGACTCCCGCAGGCGGCCACCAGTCAGGTAGGGTCCGTACGTCCCGCGCCAGGCCGCGCCCAGCTCCAGGACCGCGGGACCCCAAGGATGAGTTTTCACAGGCAGCCACAGCACCAAGGCTTACCCGCAGGGTCCGGGGTCGTCACCCAATCCAGTCTTCGCCGTAGGATCCGCAGCGAAGCCCCAGCGGCTAGTGCATCCGGCCCAGTGCAGCTCCGCGTATGCGTACAGGAGATGCAGCGATGTCCTGCAATACGGCGCAAGCCCAGTCACTGCTCCGCTTGTCGCAACTGGCCTCGAGTCGGCAATCCAACTACTCCGCGGGCCACCAGGAATTTAGATGGGGGTCTGGGGGTATAATGCAGAGGCTGATGGGCAGGATAACAAGAGGATTTTGAACGGGCCCACGGAGATCGTCTAAAGCACGTCCACCATGTTGGATCGCTTGGCCATGCCCCCCATGACTGCTGATATTTAGCCCTGTTTTTATTGTGGGGTTCAGTGGCAGCCGGCACAGGTAGTAGAAGTGGGGCGGTGGTGGGGTGTGGAGTCGACAGATGACGGATAGGTAAAATTTAATTAAAAAAATAATAAAATCACTTACTTTGCGCTCTTCGTATCGCTGACTCGGCGATGAGGCGAGTGCAAGGTAAGTGGTTTTATTTATTTTTTAATTTAATTTTACCTACCCTGTCATTTGCCGACTCCCCCCCACCCCGCCCCACGCTCTTACCTGTGCGAGCCGCCACTGGTGGGGTAATATGAGTAAGACTGCAGCAGAGTCAGTTACAAGTCAGATCAGTGTCAGGGCAGCAGCAGTGGCAGTTACATATCAAAAACTGCAGCAGTCAGTTACACTTCAGGCTCAGATAGGGCAGGAGCAGTTTCAGTTACATATCGTGCTCAACAGCAAGGCTGGAGAAAGGTCAGCCAATATTTGAGCCCTTCAGTAGGGCATGGGCAGTGTCAGTCACATCAGGATCACTTCCGGACTGGTACAGAATTGATCAAATGTCTGTCTTATCTCTTGATTAGTTCTGAATATAGCATGGGATTCAACATTAGGTTTGGGCAGTCTTTCACCTGTCCGGCTCAGTAAAATTACTAGTGTAAAGATTGCCATGTATCAGCATCGCCAGCTCTAGGGCAGAGTTTGTGACATCTCAGCCTCACAGTTAGGGATGAAAGGGTTGGGTGTGAAAAAGTCACTTGTCCAGGTCCGTGGTAGGGCTGAGGCAGAATCAGTCTTTTTTATAGTCACATTAGTGGGGATGGTGTTCAGATGGTAAATTTGTTTTTGGGTAAGAATGTAGGGTCTGCTAGGGAAGTGCCAGGCTCTAAAACCTGCCCCCTTCCTTGATCTACCCCCTCCATGGTTGGCCAGGTAGTGATGGGCTCGAAGACACCCCCACTCCAGACCCTACCCCACCTCTCACAAGGAAAAAGTACTTTCAAAATTGGCAGGTCTTAGGTCAATCTAAGAAGGAGCATAAGCAGGTGTCTGACAATAGTGGATGTTTGCTTGCACCTTGGTTCACACCTGGCTTTTGGTCCAGTCACCTTTATTGTCTTTCTCCCTTACTTGGTTCTTTCGGTCCCTATCCTCCATGGACTTTGATATATTTTTATGCTGCAGCTCTTCTGTTTCCCTTCTTGTAGACTTCTCCATACCGGCGCTACAGAATTCTCTCATTCTAATTTGGTTCATGGGCAGGATTTCTGATATGCCTGGGGGTAATCACAGTTCATGTGCACTCTGCACCAGGAAAGTCAAATCCCAATTACTTTGATCAATTTACCAAGTATGTGTGCTATATTCCCTGCTTACCGAAAGCTTTACCTTTCAGCAGGGAAGTCACAGTCCAACTACTGTGCAAGACGCTGTCCCATTACCATTGATGCTGGAATTCCAGCCCAGGCCCTCCAGCCAACTTCCTACTGGAACAACTCTTTCTCTTTATCTTACTCTCAACCCCCTTTTGGCTTTCAAAAGAGTTCCATTCAGTATCCTAAGGTCTCATATAAGAGGTGAGAAAACCGGTATGAGGAGAAGGGATAGACCTCGATACCATTTAAGTGCATGTTCAAAGGTCGTGGTTTTTCTCAAATGTTAGTGCCTTGCCATTGGAAGTTACATCTGTCCTCACAGTTTTGTTACAAAGCAGGGCCCGACACGGAAACCAATGTCCTTATCTCAATAGTCTTATCAATATGCCACTGTTGATAATTCCACCACAAAAATTGTGGTAGCACAGCATTAATAGGTTTCTATCAGTCTCAATAATGTGCAATGCAATGTTATTTTTTGGCATTTTAGAGAAATGATGTGGAAAACTTTGCAACTTCCCTAATATTTTGAACCTTACAGAGAAATGTTCTGAATGCATGAGCCACTGTACACAGAAAAGGTTTTCACAGGATACATTTCTTAATGCACAGAAATACCTTTACAGATATAAAGTGAATGGTTATTGTTGGTGAATGCAACAGTAAAATGAGTTTCACTCTGCTAAAGATTTTGTAGCATGTTATGTGCAGGTATAGGTGTACTAAAAGACTTTGGGACTGATTTAGAGTTTGGCGGGCCAAATTTAGAGCGGTCCCTCAGTCCTGTGGACAGCTAATAATATAAGCAGGAACCACGGTCACTGCAGTACCTGTCAATGCAGTAAAACTTTGATGGACAGTACCGTCAAAATGACGGTATCGTCCGTCAATTGTTTAACTTGTTTTTTGTTTTCGAAAACAAAATCCGAAAGTGGTAATTTGTTTATGAAAAAATCAAAGTAAATGACCCCCGCACCATAGGAAGTTTCTCCCACGGTGTGGGGGTCATTTAAACATTTTTACTGTCTCTTACCGCCGTGTTTTTCATGGTGGTGAGAGTAAAAACTGGCCATTCTACTGTCCACTCTAAATCTGGCAGGTGGTCGAAAGGGCAAACCTTCGCCAACCCTTAGTTCATCGGGCCCTCAGCGGAGTATGTCAGCGCTGGAGATGGGGTAGTCTCTGTCACTGACATAGTTATGGACCACCCGTCTGTAAATCAGGCCAACGGACCTTCAGTTAGACAGAAAGGGCACTCCGTCGCCTTTGCAATAGAGTACCCTCTCATCCAAACTGTAAATCAGCCCCATTGCCTATTTTCGTAGATAGTGTCAATATGTGGACGCAACAACCTTCATCCACCTATCGGAAACCTTTCAAAAAGCCAACAACGACAAGAATAAAATGATGAATAGTTCCCCTTGTCTCTATCCCTTTGCATCCGAGCAGCACAATCTTATTACCGCCAGCGCAGCTGTGCATTGGAAGAACAGATGCAAACACTGGCCTAGCACGAGCGGAAGAGCGCTGCAAACTTGTAAAACACGAAACTTGCTCAGTAAAACTCAGCACTACGATTTCGCTTTTCCTGATTGTCACCTGAGGGCCAGTGAAACGAGGCCGCTACTTCCAACGGGCCGTGATTCCGCAAGTGGAAACATGGACGGAGCCAAGTGTTTGCGCGAGCCTGGCCCCAGAGAAGGAGAAGGAAACACCGTGCTGGCTCAGCCCCAACCGACATAGCAGCACACCTTTCATCCGCTAGGCCTGTCTCTCCGGTGCCCTTAACTTTGCAGCTGGGAAGCAGATCACAGCCACCACACATGCCTGCCATATGGTGGGAGGAGCTGGGTCCTGAGGGCTGCTGTTTTATTGCAAGCGTCATGTGGACACACACTATAACTATCAAAGGGGGATTTAAAAATATATCAGATGCAATTTGCAGCATAATGGGTTGAAATGGAATAGAACACTGACTCAGGCAGGCCCAAGGCATGTGGAGCCTGACTGTGTAACCAAAGCCCATGGTGCGCTTCCCCTGCGCCTCCCGTCAAGCTATAGGCGCCCCTAGGGCATTTCACCCGTAAAATACCCTTTGTTGTAGGACTCCTCTGGCATGGCACCCAGTCTCCCCACTTGTTAGGAAACTGTTGTGAATGTGGCACCATGCAAGACCTATTGCCATGACACTCATGTAGCTCCTAGCTTAGTTATGGCCCCTTGTAAGACCCCTAGTGATGGCCCCTTGCAAGACCCCTAGTTATGGCCCCTTGTAAGACCCCTAGTTTTAGAGTCCATATATAGCTGGCAGAATGGCTTAGCGAGCTGACTGCTTGTGGCTCACACGTGTTTGTATCAAGGTCGCGAGTTCGGAACACTGCAAGACCAACCCGGCCTTCTAGTCTTCTGAGGTTAGTAAATTATATGGCATCAAATTAGGCATATTTAAAACCCGTTATTTCAGTGCTTAGAAACGACAGAGTTGTGCTATGTAAACAAGCATTGGTCTGCTCTTGGCAAGAATGCAATCTTTTTGTGCTAGCAAATACAATTAAAATCCAAATATTTAAGGTTAAAAAAATCCCTTTGGGGACCTGCAAGGCCATTGCAAAAACAGAAAAAGTTCAAGCAAAAAAGTACATAAAGCAAATGAAAAGAGAGCTTGGCCAACCAGCCCTGTCACTAAAGTCTGCTGCATTTAGAACGGATATGCACGTGATCAGGCAAAATGCTGTCATTTAGATTGCAAGTAAGCTAACAGCTAACATGTGCTGACCCATTGCCCCCGCACTGTATACAGTGGTGGGCAGAAGCAAAATGTGAATGTAAGTTGAATAGACCAAAGCATGAAGAGGGCTGACCAAAAGTCTTTCTATGCCTTCTATGCATGTACTTTTATTTTATTTTTTTAATATATGAGGCTGGTACGAGAACTAAAGCGGATTCTAGGCCAGACTTCAAAATTGCAATTATTTTATGTATGATGCTCAGCTAGCCCTCTAGTTGTCAGCCTCATGGAGACATGGTTCCCAGTTCACATGCAATAACACTGCCCATGTGGACATGGGACCCAAAAAGCATCTCAGTTTTGGGTCCAGTGCAAGCATGGCATAGCTCATGCCCATCTTATGGGTCTCCTACTGAAGAGGCTACCAGTTATCACCCTGCTTGCTAGTCCATAAAGGCAAGGTATCAGTATGTCTCACTCAGTAGTAGCCCCTTATAGGCCTCGCACCCAATAAGTTCACAAACTGGAGAACTCCATATAGCCATGCACTCGATAGAGAAGTTAGCAAATTATCTAAAATATTGAAAAATAAGTAAGTCATACAACATTGACTCTATCCCAATTTAAAACAGGACGAGCACGTGCATTACAAAGTAACCAGGAGCAGGCTCACATCATCACCCCCACCCGCCAGCTCCGCTCGACCAGCCTCGCCCTCGCCACAGTCCCCCGCATCCGGAAAACGACCGGCGGCGGCAGATCCTTCTCCCACCTCGCCGCCAAGACCTGGAACACCCTCCCCACCAACCTCCGACAGACCCAAGACCTACTGGCCTTCAGAAGACTCCTCAAGACCTGGCTCTTCGATCAGTAGCAGCACCACCCCCCTCTTCCCCCAGCGCCTTGAGACCCTCGCGGGTATGTAGTGCGCTTTATAAGTGACATGATTGATTGATTGATTGACCGTCTTAGACTCTGAGGCATTCATGTGATACATCTCATCGTGCTGGCTTACGTGAGATAATATACCAGCTTATCATCGTTCTCTAACATGTTGAGCAATAACTTGTAAAAAGTTGGTTTATGAAACTTTAAACACTGATCTAGCTCAAAACACTGATGATAATAATATGTAGAGGAAGAGCAACCTCAGTAACACAATTCAAAATTACAGATCCTTTACGCAAAGTTATGACTCCCCCCATGAAAAAGGAGGTCACAGACCTATGTGATTCCGAACACCTGGTTTCACTGCTAAAATTAACTCAGTGCTAAGTGTTACGTGGTCCATGTGGCCATTGTCGGTTTCCCTATGTTAGCATGAGCATGTGGCAGTCTATCTTCTGCTTTGCGCACGTTACTTCACGAATGTATTTTGCTTTGTGTCAGACTACAACTTTCACACAGAACATGCTGTTGTTTTTGCGTTCTGTTCTTTCCTGGGATTTAGTCTGAACACTGCAGACAAGGTCGAACAACAATGCCCCTTGTTAATCTGTTCTGGTCAGGCCCGAGCACCTAGACAAAACATGCCGATGCAGCTGTTGTTTGGGAACATATACTTTAGCCATATGGGCATACAGGGGAGGGTAACACACACTTGGAGAGGGATCTTTCCAGAGAAGGGAGCGTGACAGCGCCTGTGATGTAGATCTTCCATCTATAGACTGAGGTACGGGGTCTGCTGCTAACACCCAGAGATCTTCTGATATATAATCCTTTTGCTTCTGTAGAAGGGGAGGGAGGTTAGGCTACACTGTCGTATATAATGACAGCACCTTTTATGATTTACGGACTACTTGCTATGCTAACCGTATTTGTGTTAGGCATTTTCCTACTTGTTGTTGCACGTATACTGCATACAAGAGCGCGATAGTTAAAATAAACATTTTAAACCCTTCTCGTGTCTCTGTTAGATCTTCTTGTGGACTCGTACAAGTATGAGAGCGAAAGGGTGTGTCCTGCAACTGCGATTCCTGAGAGGGTCGGGAGTGTTGTGTTCTGTGGTGTCTAATCACTTGTTCCTCTGTGAGTGAGTAGGAGGGCAAGTGAGACACTATAGCTAGTCGGTCCCCGGGCTCATGGGTACTCACGTGGTAGGATGACTCAGTCCCTGCCGACTAAGGTTCCATGATCCCAAGCATAGATCTGTGACTCCGCAGAATCCCTGCAACATCAGTAAAGCTATCTCACAGATGCACGAAGGCCATAGGTTCAGCAGCACGTACTAGGTAGTCCACAGATTCCAACTCAGTGCACCGCAACATACTTTTCAGTTCACTTGCCTTGACTGTATTTCGGAACTACGCATATCTGGTTTGGTGTTATTATCAAATTAATCTCAGGCCTTTTTATTATCGTTATCAATCAAACTCCTACCACATTACATGCAGCGTCCCAAAGATCTGTCCTTTCCACCACGTTACTTAGCGTCTACATGCAAACTCAGGCCTACCTCATTCACTCAGCCAGGTTCAAGTGATACTGTTATGTAGATGACATGCAGATCTTGTTGTATGGTTCAGAATTCCACCACATCCATTGATTGATTTAAGGATTGCCTAACCCCCATTGATGTCCTCGAACTGAGTGCTGTCAAAATCAAACTCTTCCTTCTGGAGAGGGGAATATGTGGGAGGGATTCCTCATTTTGGCGAATGGAGCTTGTATGGAGCCTGTTATGGAAGTGAAGAATCTGGGCTTTGAATTTGGAACTTCTCAGACATAAAAAAATTCCTTATCTGTAGATGTTTTAAAAAGAAATGGTGAGGGCGATCAGATCGTCAGAGACCTAGGCCAGATGTACGACCGTTTTTTGCAGTCGCAAATGAGAAATCGGCCTGTTTGTGACTGCAAAAAAGGGTCCTGGCATGTACAAATGCTATTTGGAAGTCCGTGACTCGCAAAATAGCGTTTGCAACTCTCACTATTAGGAAGGGGCGTCCCTTCCTAATAGCAAGTCACAATAGAATGTACCATTGTTTTGCAACTGCATTTGCGGTCGCAAAACACTCGCAGTTACCACATACTTCAAGTAGGTGGTAAGCCACTCGCTAAGGGGAAGGGGTCCCCAGGGGACCCCTTCCCTTTGTGAGTGTGTGCAAAAATATTTTAAGAGCAGGCAGTGGTCCCAGGGACCACTGCCTGCTAAAAAAATGAAACAGAAACGTTAAATTTTTCTTTTTTAAATGCATCCCGTTTTCCTTTAAGGAAAACGGGCTGCATTTAAAAAAAAATTATTTATTAAAAAAGCAGTCACAGACATGGTGGTCTGCTGACCCCAGCAGGTCACCATCCCTGTGAGTGCTGGCCATTCCTAATGGGGTCGCAAATAGCACCTGCCGCATGAATATTAATGAGGCAGGCAATTTACGACCCCATTAGGAATCGCTAACAGTGTCTGAGACACTGTTGTAAATTGCATTTTGTGAGTCGCAAAATGTAAGGGTCGTACATCTGGCCCCTAGAGCCCAGCCAATGTACGAAATCCATTAAGGTCATAAAGTTGGCTGACAGACTTCACCCCATAGTGCCGCTAGGCTTTACCCACTACATCGTGGAATATAGCCCAGAACGCAGGGTTATCCCACAAAGGTGTGTCTGAATGAATCCACGGGAGAGAGTATTTAATAGATATTTTCCACCATATACTGATAATGTCTCTAATACACTTAAACAGAACACGTTTAAATTAATTAAAATCTCCGCATCTACATAAGAATAGCCTATTGTCTGGCCCTAGCGCAAATCAACAACCGAAAACTGAAGGGTCTGGGTCACTTTGCATTAGCAGATTACGCAGGCGACCCGCAAATGCCGTCCAGAAGTAAAGCTTAAAATTGGGATGCTGCAGACCACCCTCTCCATTTAAAAGTATTATAGTACGTCTAGCCCGCCTATATCCCCAAAGGAAGCTAGCAATGGCACCTTCTTAGCGTTAAAACAATAATTGGGAACCAGGAGGGGGATTGCACAAAATAGATACAAATTTCGGCAGAACATTCATTTTAATGATGTTGCATCGACCAATGATGGTTATCAGGAGCTTATTCCACTGCCGCAGTTTACTAGTAACTGATAGCTGCAGGGGTTCATAGTTTAATTCAACACTTTCCTAACCAGCAGGCATATTTGGACCCCAAGGTATGTTGCAGATGAGCAAACCCCGGTGATCAGGGCTTCTTGTTTAAAGTTAAGGAGGACTAGAGTCTTCGATATGTTAAGTTTATAGCTGGAGAATAATCCAAATCTATTTGCCGCCTTAATAATGTTTGCCAGTGCAACTGATGGATTAGGTGAAAAGACAGCTATGTTGTCGGTGTATGGTGTAATTTTGAGTTCAAGACATTCCGCAGTCATAGGCTGAATTTGCTTGATCGTGAACAGACAACGCAGGAAAGGCTTGATATAAAGAGCAAACAAAAGAGGCAATAAAGGACACCACTGCTGAGTGACGCAGTAGATCTGAAATGATTTTGAGGCTATCCCGGCATAGACTAACTGCACGCTAGGGTTCCTATAGCGACTCTACTCACTTGCAGAAGTGGTCACCTATATATAAAGCCGGCATTGTTACCAGAGTGCATCACCTACAACGCGATCAAACACCTTCTTGGCATCTAAAAGTATCATCCCTAATCTTTGACCTAGTTTCTCTGCTACATCAAATGCAGCAATAGTCATATTGATATGGCAGGTAGTGTCCCTGCCAGGTATAAAACCATGCTGTTGCTGTGAGACTAAGGGCCTTATTACAAGTTTGGTGGTCCAACTGCCGTAGGACCGCGTGCGCCCCCACCAGCAGCCCATGGCGCTGGCAGTCCAAAGACTGCCGTATTACGAGTTGACCACTGGGCCGGCAGTGTGGAGGTGAGGTTCTTGCAGCGGTGTTGAGTTTCTTTCACAATTGTATCAATGCCTGTGTGTGCATTTCGACTGCAGATGTGTCGGATGCACACATATGAATGATATATGTGGAAAAATACCATATACCCATTAGTGGGGTTCAGCCCATATGTGGGCAGTCCTGGCAATGGGTATATGGTTCGAAAAGGACTCACCTGTAGATCGCTGCAAACAGGGTCGTTATCCTTGGCGTGAAGATCCTGCTGTGAAGGTGGGACCTGGAGAAAGGGATCCACATCGGAATCTGCAAGGTAGAAGAAGAAAGGGGTGATTACGCACCCCAAATCCTTCATGACCGCCACCTTAAAGCAGGCGGTTGTACCACCGGGGTCCACTTGTGGAATAGGCAACTCGTAATATGGACGGTGGTGCAGCTCCCCTGTACCGCCCTATGGCTGCTGCCTTTCCACAACCGTGAACCCGGCGGTCGGCAGGCTGCTGACAGTCTCGGCGGTCCAGCACAGGTCTTTGCAAAGCCGATCCGTCCAACTCGTAATACAACGGTCGGACCGCTGATATCACCGCGCTCGGATCGCCACCGCCGATACAGTGGTCCACGGGACCACCAAACTCGTAATAAGGCCCTACGTCTGACATAAGAGGAGCAAGTCAGATAGCAAGAATCTTTGCAAACACTTGAGTCATCATTACTGAGAGATATAGGATGGTAAGATACCCATTCATCTGATGGCTTACCTTTCTTTATGAAGACTGTAATATTAGTCATAGTCCACATAGCTGGCACTTCACCACTAACATCAACATGCCAAATGACTCCCCAAAAAAATGGGATAATAATATCTTTAAATGTTTTATAAAAATCCAGTGGTATGGTGTCTTGTCCCGCTGCCCTGCCGGATGGTAGAGCTTTTTTTTATGTCTTAATGTAAGATTATATCTGAATTGGGTAGCTCTGACCTACTCTATTGTTTGCATAAGGCGCCTCGGAAATCATTAATTGTTACGATTTATCAAGAGTTCTGCCAATATAGCGTCGATGACAGTCCCGCACTCACGTCCAAATGGAGTAAGATGCTTCCCGATGAAATTCTTGCTTCAGAAGTTTTAAGTGCTTTAGAGACTATTGATGGCTCGGTTCATTCTATTAACCTAAAGCTGCACCTAAAGCTGCAACAATTTAAGACAATGTGCATGCTGTATTATACACCGGGCAGAAGAGCCCAGTGGGGTGGGAAGCCTGGGAGTGAGAAGACCAAGTGTCCCAAGTGCAGGTGCTATGCAGCAGACATCTTACACATGTTTGCTACCTGTCCAAATTTGCAAGACTTCTGGGCAGGGTTGACCCAACGCCTAACTCTTTGTCTTGGATATGATAAACAACTTTCCTTTAACTCCTTCCTTGCGCGCGGAATTTCCGCGCTGTGCGGGCGTTTCCATTAGTGGGCGGGGATTCGGACAGCTCCCGGCTGTCGTGCGCACACGCCCACCGTGACGCATGACGGCCGGGAGCCGTCATGAGCATACATGGGGTTAAGGAGATTATTCTGGGTTACAAAATGGAATTTGAAATCAGCTTCAAACAGATGTTGTCCATAACAATTGTCTTGACCAGGTTTTGCATCGCTAGAGCATGGGTTTACCCCATTCCTCCTAGGGCAGTGGAGTGGTGGACTGTTATTTGACAAACATATGAGTCAGAGCTGGCCCTGGCTAATGCAAGGGGCGCTCACTCTATTAAAAGATTCTATCAAATCTGGGCACAATTTATCTGGGATCTATTAGAGCAGTGTCTGTGTGTGAAAATTAGTCAGCTATGTTTCGATTCAGAAAATTATGGGGTCTGTTAAATAATCATGTATAATGTGACAGTGAGGTGTTCCAGCTTATCTTATTTTATGTTCTTTTGAACTGTTCCATTTGTAATCTAATGTGTCATAGTTATTTTTGGATTCAGGTATACTATCCCTACTATGTTTTAATGCTTACTTTCTACTCCAATGTTTGTACTACAAAATGCGTGCTCAGAATTTGTGCAATGTTGGGGCCTTTAAATGTCAAAGTCTGCTTTTGACCTTCTGACTTAAGAAGACAAAAAAATAACAAAAATGAATTTGGCACTTGTTGGACTTGGCCCTTTTTGCAGGGTCATCTAAGAACTTTGCTTTCCTCCTGGTATTTTTTCCGACCTGGTGTTGGTGGTTTTAGGACTCTGGGCAGTGTAAAGTGCATGTGCTCTCTATGGTAAACATGGTAAGATTGGTCTACACCTGTTTGGCGTATTTAATTTACCTATCAGTCCCCAGTAAAGTGGTCTCTCATATACCCGGGCCAGTAAATTAAATGCTACTGGTGGGCTTGCAGCGCTGATTGCGCCACCCACCAAAGTAGCCTTTCAAACCTGTCTCAGGCCTCTGCTATTGCTGGGCCTGCACGCGCAGTTTACTGCCGCTGTGACGTGGCACATAAAGTGGGTGCCACGTCTGTGACTCCCCTTTTACTACATATCAGTTACCCCTAAGGTAGGCCCTAGCTAGCCCTATGGGCAGGGTGCAATGTAGGTAAAAGGTAGGACATGTGCCTTAACTGTGTGGCATGTCCTGGTAGTGACAAACAGCCATTTTGGTTTCTCACTACTGTGAGGCTGCCCTCTCATAGGAATGCATTGGGGATTCCCTGATAAGTGTGTCAGTGGTAATTCCTGATATGAGAGGAGTAGCGTGATCAAGTTTGGTATGTTTGGAATAGTGGTAATAAATGCTGCGTAATGGTGAGCGCAGATTTATTATCACTATTTTAGAAATACCACTTTTAGAAGTTGCCATTTCTGTGTGCTATGTGTCTTTGTGCCTGCCTGATGTGTATTGCATGTCTGGCTCTGGAGTGACAGGGGCTGGGGAGGTGCAGTGGCTCCAGAGGGGCTGGGTGAGTCAGCACTAGGCTGAATAGGCCCATCTGCATCTGAAGTGGTGGGAGGAGTAGCACCTGGGCTTGAATAGGACATGGCCTGCCTCACACAATGCTGGCTCTGCCCCCTGTGGTGTGTCTGGGACCAGAGCAAACACTGAAAGGATGTTCCTAAGTGCCCCCCAGAACTGGTATGACTGGGCCTAGGCCTGTGCCAGGGGGAGAGAACAAAGACATGTGAGGTATAAGTACTGGGGCTGTGACCCCATGTAGGTGTGTACTGCTTGGTGCTTACTTGAGGCCGGCAGGCTGCCGGACTGCCAGGGGGAACCGCCGTGGGACCCAGCTGCTGACTCCTGGGGGTCCCTACGTGCTGGCCTGCCTGTGCCCAGCTCTGGCCTGGTGGATTCCTGGGGAAGAGTGCCGTCTGCCCCCCAGTTGTGCTTTTGAAGGGGGAGGCCAGCTGAGCGCTGCATTTTCTTTTCCTTTGTCCTGCAGCCCTGGGCTGGCGGCACTGCAGGATTCTTGTGCCCTGTGTGTTTGGGCCCCCGGGGCGAGCTCGTGCCGCAGTGAAGCGTGTGGAGGGCTTCTGCTGCACAGCGCCTGAGGAGTGGGCTCCCTCTTTGCCACTGACGGGCGCCGCCGCGCCGTGAAGGAGGAGCCCCGTGCGTGGCCGGGCAGCGGGCGAGGAACTGCCATGCCGGAGCCAAAACGTTGCGGAGACTTTGCTCCGTGAAAATCGGAAGCCAGGCGAGGAGCGCCTGACCTGGGGCGTGGCCAAGCGTGAAGAGCAGCGCCAAAGGAAGAAGTCAGGCAAGCCTTCTGCCTGGAGGTGGTTGGGGCTCCCGTGCCCTGAAAGAGCCCCGCGTATTGCCCGGGGAAGAGACGGAGCCTCGCAGGCTCACCGAGGCCAGAAGGATGTCTGCCGAAAAGAGTGGAAACTTCGCTCCGTGTCCTTCCTTCCTTGGACTCACCGGCAGAGCAGCTGCACCACAAGGCTACGGGCCAGGCGGGTGAGTGTCGTCCTCCCCGCACCTGTGGGAAGGTGCGTACTGTGAAGCAGCCCGAACGCGGGCCGCTGCTGACTTCCTTGGGGTCTCGCGTGGTGGAGAGACCTACGGGTTGCGCTGCTCCTTTTCGGGTAGCATTGCGGGGAGCGCCCCGATCTGGGAAGCACGAGACCGGAGAGGTCTCCAACGTATTTGGTGTCAAGCAGCCTGCACCGCTGGGAGTTACGGCAGTTGCCGGGTGTGTGCCCTGTGAGGAGACATGCAGTGGGGAAAGCCCTCACTTTGGGACATAAGGCCATGTGGTGCTGTGGGCACCTTGCCTGGGATTATGGTGCACCAAGGAGGGAATTTATGCCTGTTTGGGGTGTCGGTTGCACCAGGAGGAGCCCGGTGAAGGAGCTCCTAGGGCACTGTTGGTGCCGGTGACCATTTCTACAGCTGCACCGCCGGATCGCAGCAGCTGCAACAAAGGGGGCATTTCTGTCGACCTCCGAGGGACCAGGGTGAGTTTCACCCTCGCCCCAGTAGAATACTGCACGGCCAGGGAGGTGCCTGGTGAACCAGGGCTACTGGACATGGCCAGGGGTGATTAGAATACACGATGGGTAACGTGCATGCCAAGGCTTGACTATAATGTGTGCACCGTACTAAGAGTACCAGGGGGCACTACTGATTATATGTAGGCATGATGTTTTATGCTATTGTGGTGATGTGTGCCTAATATGCTATGCTAGGCAATCCTGTGATGAGGGTGACTACGATATGTGCACTGCCTCTGATGATGTATGCATAATGCTCCTTACCAGGTTACCCTGATAATTATGTTGTTCACGCTCATGATTAGGCATAATGTGTTTATGCTACCTGTGAGGTTACCAGTAGTTACTGGTTGTGATTTTCACTAACTGTGATGTGTGTTCTAATGGTGATGACAGTGGCCCGATTGGCCCTGTAACGTATATAATCCCCTGTAAAATCATACCTAGTGCCAGGTGGCACAGTGTATATATGTGATTGCATTCTAATGTGTTTTTATGAGTAATACAAAGGCTATTTTTTATATAACCTTGTGTGGAGTTTCTTTTGTGGTGTGCCTAGTGTGTCGCTGCTGTGTGAGTGTGTTGCGCAAACGCTTTACACATTGCCTCCAGGATAAGCCTGACTGCTCGTGCCAAGCTACCAAGGGGGTGAGCAAGGGTTATCTTCGGTGTGTAACTCCCTTGCCCTGACTAGAGTGGTGGTTTCTGCCTGGCTTAGGCGCATGCCCTAGCCAACCAGAAATCCCATTTCTAACAGCACTTCTTCTGCACTCACTGCTCAACATAGTTCTTTTGAGTCCGCTTGATCTCCTCAAGAATATTTTTACTTTTCTCTCTCCATGGCCCACCATCGCCTCTTTGCCATTGTTGGCTGTTTGCTTTCTTTTCAGCTATAAAGAAGAAGATACTATATTGACTATATCTAGATTGCCAAATTCAGGACCCAGGACCTCTTTATCACTCTCTTTAACTTGACGGGCAAATCTTCTTAAAGATAGGCCCATCCCCAATCATCCTTCTGTATGCGCCTCACTGCTGCATTAGTAGAAAAATGTCAAATGTTCTGAAAAACAAGTTACTTACCTTTGGTAACGCCTTACCTTGTGGAGACTCTATCTAGTCACAGATTCCTTGCCTTAGAATATCACTAGATGTCTGACTGGATCCAGAAGATTTTTGAGCAGTACTCCTGCACGCCGGTAGGTGGAGTTGTTCGACCCACGTCGGCGGCATCAACAGCACCGGAAATTACATGCGTGGTACCTATATAGGCGCCACCCCGGTAACCTGAAATCAGTTACTTTTGTGACTTTCCTTGCCACGAGCACGGAGCTACGATGAAAACTTACCACTGGTGTGGAAACACTAAGGCCCTGAGAAGGGTGTCCCTGATACTACAATCAGCTCTCAGACTGGGGAGGATGGGAGGTTTGGTAAGGAATCTGCGGCTAGATAGCGTCTCTACTAGATAAGGAGTTACTGAAGGTAAGTAACTTGTTCATCTGATAGAGACCTCTAGCCGCAGAGTCCTTACCTTAGAATAGATACCCAAGCACTGCCTTCCCCGAGGTGGGTCTGCAAAGCCAATTCTAAATCAAGAATCCCCGAAGGACCGAATGGGCAAAGTGCCCATTGCGATGGACCTGGCTGTCCGGGCAGTACTGTTTGGTAAACATGTGCAAAGATGCCCACATTGCTGCCTGACAGATATCGAGAACAGGACCTCCACGTGCTAACACTGTGGTCGCAGTCTTAGCTCTGCTGGAATGAGCATGCAAACCCTCAAGGGGTTGATTCTTGGCCAGTGCATAGCAGATCTTGATGCAGAGCACTATCCATCTAGAGATGGTCCATTTTTGCACAGCCTTCCCCTTCTTAGCTTCCACATCCCCACGAAGAGTTGATCGTCCACCCGGAAGTCTTTTGTATGGTCTTACTAATTTTGGATTCAGACGGTGGAGTCTCTCCTCCTCTTTAGAGGGATGAGGCCGAGCAAAGAAGGTAGGCAGGATTTTGGCTTACATGGAAGGGAGTTACAACCTTCAAAAGGAAGGAAACGCATGTCTGGAGAACCAACTTGTCCGGGTAGAAGTTAGCGTATGGAGGGTGTGCTGAGAGCGTCCGTAACCTAGTCACAACAAGTAACTTAACAAGTAACCGCAAAAACATCAAAATGGTTGAAGGATAACATTTAACTGTGCCCAGCGTAGAGCCCTGCTGGGCTAAAGAGGGAGAAAAAAAGAATCTGGGATAGAGGAGCAGAAAGGAGGTCAATGTTTTGAGAATTACACCATGTCACAAACTTATTCCAATGGCAGGTATATACCAACTTGGTGGAGGGATGCCTGGCTGCCAGAATAACATCACAGCCTTCAGGAGGAAGGTCAAAAACTGTCAACTGTCGCTGCTCAATCTCCACGCATGAAGGTGAAGGGTGTGCAAGTTTGGGTGCACAACGCTCCAATGCTGCTGCAAGAGAAGATCCTCTTGAAGGGGCAGCCTGATCGGAGGACCGATTGTCATGCTCAACAGCTCGGGATACCAGACTTTCCCAGCCCAAACCGGAGCCACAAGAATAACTTGGGGCCAGTTGTTCCTGATCTTCTTGAGAACTCTGGGCAGGAGTGTTATTGGCAGAAAGAAATATGTTATGTTATAATAATTTATTGAGTGCAAAAAATTATCCTAAGGTGTCTAGGTGCTGCACAGTTGGAGCAAAACAAAAAGTAACTATGATAGGGAAGAGCCAAGTTTTTAGGTTCTTTCTGTACAGAAGCAGGTTTAGAATTTAGAATATAGAAGGCCGGAGCTTCACTCAAAAAGAAAAGCATCTCAGAGCGAGAGTTGCCTTGGAAAATCCAGCACACAAAACTGCTGGCATTGTGCATTCTCGGTGGTGGTGAACAGATCTAACCAAAGCTCTCTCCACTGCTGAAAGAGTCCTTGGCACTACCTCCAGATGGAGATGCCATTCGTGATCCGCTAGGCATTTTCGGCTGAATTTGTCCGTCCTGGAGTTCAGAGAGCCTGCCAGCTATTGAACCACCATGGAAATGCCCTGGCGTTCCAGCCATGTCTAGAGATGCACAGCCTTTGACAGAGGGTCCACGACCCCACCCGCCCTGTTTGTTGCAGTACCACAGGGAGGTGGTATTGTCCATGAACACCTGTACAAGTCTTCCCTGGATTGAAGGAAGAAAGGCTTTCAATGCCAAGTGAATCGCCCAAACCTCCAACAGGTTGATGCAGAATCAGGACTCTGCCGGAGACCTGAGTTCTCTGCTTCCCACCTCTTCCAGATGGCTGCCCCATCCCAGAAGTAACGTATCTGTCACCACAGTCAGTTCTGGCTGGGGAAGGGAGAGGGGTCTGCCACTGACCCAATAGCGGTTCATCAGCCACCACAAAGATCTTTCACAGTTCCCTACGAGATCTGAACCATGTCGGAGAGATTCTCCTGATGATGCGCCCACTGGGACTTCAGGTCCCACTGCGAGGCCTGCATAAGCCAACCGCATTAGTCACAAGCAGGATGCAGGAGGCCAGGAGGCCCAACAACCTTGGAGTGTTTCTCACCAAAATCCAGGATAGAGGCTGAAACATCGGTATCATAGCCTGAATATCCTAGACTCGCCGCCTGGGAGGATAAGCCCAAAACTGCACTGTGATGAGGGCAGCTCAGGTGAAAGGGAGCATCTGAGATGGAGTCAGGTGTAATTCTGGCATGTTGATGATGGACCCCAGTGAGTGCAGAAAGTACCCCACAGTCTGGAGGTGGGAGATGACTGCCTGGGGCGAGGCCACTTTCAACAGCCAATCGTCAAGGTAGGGAAAGATTGGAACCCCCAATCTCCACAGATGAGCTGCAACCACCACCATCAAATTCGTGAACACCAGAGGCTTGCTGGTAAGGCCAAAAGGAAGCACAGTAAACTGAAAGTGCTCTTGATGCACAGTGAATCGCAGTTAATGTCTGTGAGCAGGCAGGATGGGGCAGATAGAACTTGCGCAAGCATGAGCATCTTGAATTTCTCCTTTTTCAGGAAGAAATTGAGATGGCGCAGGTTTAGCATAGGACGAAGGCCTCTGTCGTTCCTGGGCACCAAAAAGTAGCGTGAATAGCAACCAAGATCTACTTCTGATGCCAGCACCCTCTCGATGGCTACCTTGGCCAAGCGAGCCAGCACTTTCTGACGGAGTCAGGAGAAGTGGTCCTCCATCAGCCGGTCGTAAGTGGGTGGCATGGGTAGTCACAAAGAGGGGGGAGTAGCCCCTTTGGACTATTTGCAAAACCCAACGGTCTGATGTTGCTGACTGCCAGTGGTGCAGGTGATGGCGTATCCTGCTTCCCACTGGATACCCATGATGGTTGAAGGGCAAACTAAAGGGGTTTGGATGCTGCGCCTCCCGGGTGAGTGGTGGACTGACCTGAACTCTGGCTGCTAGTACCATGTGATTTATGGGATCTGCGTCCTCTGCCACAAAAAGGCTGGGAAGCCCTTGGACCGTAATGGCTGGGAGGGTATGGATGCAGTTGCAGTCCCCTTCTGTGGCCACAAAAGGTGCGGCAGATGGACTGGCAGTGACAAGGGGCCATAGACGAGCCAAAGAACCTGGCTGTAGCTCTGCTGTCCTCAAAGCGCTCCAGCACTGAGTCCACCTTCTCCTCAAAAAGGCGAGAGCCATCAAAGAGCATGTCCATAACCAAGGCTTGGACATCCCGTGAAAAAACTCTCTCAGCCAGACGTGGTGCTGCAAGGCCACCAACGAAGAAATCGCTATACCCAGTGTGTCCGTAGTCCATAACCAAGGCTTGGACATCCCGTGAAAAACTCTCTCAGCCAGACATGGTGCTGCAAGGCCACCAACGAAGAAATCGCTATACCCAGTGTGTCCGTAGTGTCAAGTCCACATCGTATGGTGAACTTAACAACAGCAATATCTTGGAAGAGTATGGCTCAGGTCTCCTCCGGAACCAGGGGCAGCACTTGCACAACCGAACCACAGATCATATGGGAATATTGGCCCAAAAGGTATGTGGTGTTCAACAACTGCAGTGCAAGGCTGGCGGAAGAGAACATCCTCTTTCCAAAGATATCCAGCCTTTTGAATTCCCTATCCCCTGGAGTGGCAGGGAACACGCCGGAATTGATCCTAGAAGTCAAGGCTTGGGCCACCAAAATCTCTGGTGTTGGGTACTGGGTAAGTAAACTGGGTTCCCCAGGAGTGGGGCGAAGGCGGCGGGCGATTGTCCTATGCAGGGCTTGGGCAAGGCCCCAAGTAGGACTACAATAAGGGCTTCATTAAATGGGAGTCAGGGTCCTGAGGGGGTGACTCCCAGCTGAAACACCTCTGTCATGCGTCTGTCTTGACTGCCACTGAGGCAGGTTAAAGTCCAAGACCTCAACTGCCCTACTCACCACCATAGCAAAAGAGGCTCCCTCCTCCAGAGCCATGGTAGGAGGAGAGACCAAGTCAGTGTTAGACGAAGTGTCTAGCCCATTGGCCTCCGCCAGTTCCTCGTACCAGTTGTCCTCCTCATCTAAGGGATGCTGGTAACCATAAGGGTCCTCGAACCCCTCCCATTCCTCCCCGTCTCCAGGCCTATCAAGAGAAAAAGGCACTTGCTCTGCTCCGAAGAACATGGTCCAGGTCGGCGCCGGAACAGGCGTCTGCTATGCACATCTGACTCAGTGTCGGAGTCGGCATTGGGGGAGGGGATGGCGCCGCTATTGGGCGTTGGCAGCCCCAGGGGCATCAGCACTGGAGTGGGCATTGAAGAAGGTCTTGGTCTTGTCAGTGACTCTGCTATGGTTCCAGCAAGGGATCCATGGTGCTCAACTGGTGCCGAAGACAAACCCACCAGCGGGGATCCAGTAGGGGCCCCTTCCAAAGCTGTGGAGCCCAAAGGCGCTCCAGAGGGGCTGGATCGCCCAAACATGAGGTCCATGGCCTCAGAAAATTCTTGGAGCTGGCCAGGGGTCGCTCCGGCTCCCTGAGAGTCAGGGAAGCCTGAAGTGGACCCTGACTCAGGCTCTGCGGAAGCGCAAGGCCTGGAGTGCCGATGCTCCTGTGCCTCTTTGTACGACTTTAACAGGTGCAATGAAGTCAAAGACCTCTTCAACTTCTTGGATTTTTTGTGTTTGTGGGACTTACCCAATTTCCCCGACGACTTGGAGTGTGACGAGGACTGCCGAGTGCAGCTCAGCGAACGATCCCGGGACTTTCTGTACGACTGAGATCTTAAGCATCGTGGAGCCGTCCGACGTCAGGCAGCGAGGAGCTTGAGGGATCGCTCCTTCAGTGCCTTCAGATGCATGGCATGGCAGTCCTCACAGGTCTTGGAGTCATGGTCACGCTCCAAGCAACACAAACACATCAAGTGGGCATCTGTCACAGACATCTGCCTGTAACAGACTCCACAGGGCTTGAAACCAGATGGTTTCTTGGGTGACATTCCTCACACCAGGGGAGAAAAACTCTTAAAAAGAGTCAACAAAAAGTCACAAAAAGGCAGTCAAAAAATGGCTGAGTGTAGCTCAGATAGAATCAGCACTATCTGCCATGAAAAGGAAAGAACTGACATCAGTGCACTGGGGTGGTGCCTATATAGGTATCGTGCACATTACTCCCGGTGTAGCCGACGAGGAGCGGAATGATGTCACCTTCTGGTGTGCAGGGGTACTGCTTAAAAATCTTCAGTCTGATGCCTGGGGATATTTCAAGGTAAGGAATCTGCGGCTAGAAGTCTCTATCAGATATATGACTTGGTACAACTAGTATGTTGCTTTCAGGTGCTAACTTCCATTTCAGCTATACAGAAGAAGCTACATTGCCTACTTATTTATAGATGTGCCAAAATCAGGGCCAAGGCCTTTTCTATCTCTCTATTTAACTTGACGGGCTCTCTTTCTTAAAGACAGGCTCATTCCCAGCTTCCTTCAATGCAGGGCCAAATGACTTCTGGTGGTTTCGGTCTTTAGGTGCTCTCACGCGAGGCTGCTCTTTCTAGGTTCTCACCCCTAGACTGCAGAATACTCTGCCTATCAGCATTTAGCTGATTGAATATCATCTATTAGTTTGAAAAGCAATTTAACCCCATCTCTTCTGCTAAAGCGATATTGGGTTGCAAGTCCCTTTAAATCGATATGTCATACATTCATTTTTTCAGTTCGCTCACTCCATTCATTCATTCATTCATTCATTCATTCATACATACATTCATTCATTCATTCATTCATTC
This sequence comes from Calotriton arnoldi, assembly GCA_963921515.1. Taxonomy (NCBI): domain Eukaryota; kingdom Metazoa; phylum Chordata; class Amphibia; order Caudata; family Salamandridae; genus Calotriton; species Calotriton arnoldi. The sequence goes on along the minus strand of CAWUFW010014179.1, from coordinate 175,967 downwards.
CTCTAACACTGTGTGATCCCTGCAAACCAGGGCTTGTGTAGCCCAAGCTACACCATTGATGTGATTGTAGCTAATAAAGCAGGGAATAATCTAGTTCTGGATCTAGTTTGGTTTTGCATATTCTATTACTCTTTGAACCGTTCCTCACAAGTACATAACACGTTCATTCATTCAGTCACCTACTGTCCTACGTCATGTAGGTTGACAACTGTCCAGTATAAAGAACCAGGCTCTTTGTTAAATGAATCCTAGAGGCTTTTGCCCCATGACATTTTTGAGTGAAATGGGCAGAGTTATGTACACAACATCCTCTACATGCTCTGAAAACAACCTCCAATACCTGCCAGGAGTAGGGCAGAGGGGGCCCACCGGAACATCCTGTTGGGCAACCTAAGTGTGAAGTTCCCCCAACCCTAACAGACACAAAATGTATTTCGCCTTTTCAGTCTATTGGTTTAGCCAATGCTTTTTGCAGATGCTGTGCAGAATGAGAACAAGCATTTGCAATGCAATAGGTCTCGCATTACTGATAGTTTGAGGTATTGGCATTGCAAATAATAATGCAACGCCAATAGCTCATACTTTCAGTAATGCGAGACCTAGTGCATCGCAAATGCTTGCGTAGTGAGCCAGGAACCAGCATTGTATGTCTCAGTGCAGTACCGCAAGCTGCTCCTAGAGGTCCCTAGTGAGCAAGGCACCAGCACTGCATGTCTCGGTGCAGTACCGCAAGCTGCTCCTAGAGGTCTCTAGTGAGCAAGGCACCAGCACTGAATGTCTCGGTGCAGTACCGCAAGCTGCTCCTAGAGGTCCCTAGTGAGCAAGGCGCCAGCACTGGGGACCTTTTTTGGTCACATATGGTACTGCACCCTGCAGAAGATATGGTAAATCCACCCTACCCATAATGCATTGCATGCAAGACAGTGCTAAGAGTAAATTCAAATATCTATGTCCATATATACAATTAGTAGCTTTGAAATGTGACAAAAGAATTATTACATTAATTTCGGATTAGGTTGTACTCTGTGCGGAGCTGATGAAGGGAAATTTATAGACGGTCTCATATAAATGTGAGATGTTCTAGTGAGCAAAGTAACCACTGCCAGTCTAGGTTAGGACCAAGTGTGTGTCTTGCCTGAAGCCTTTTAAGAAAATAGTTCCTTGAGGCTGTAATTAAAACCTAGGGAGTAACAACACATGTAACAGGGGGTGTCCTCATGGGAGGTTACAAGAAGAGACAAGGTGGTATTAAGGTGGGACTACTAAGCCTATAGACCAATAAAAAGCCACCATTTACAAAAGACAGGGACAGGAGCCAATTAAAAAGCTGGGCGGAAAGTGGGCAGAGCTTTATGCCCATATCCTGAATATAGCATGTCTTGAAGAGACAGCTCAAGCGCTGCCTAGGCGAGGCCTAAAAAAAAAGAGTAAATAAAAGAAAAAAGGGGCAATAATGTGAATGCGTGCATATATTTCCTGACACTGCTGGAGGATGCATCACTCCTTATACGACAAGGTATGTGCGTGCCTGTGTCATCTGCGTACATTATGAGATAACTGTCATTTTATTATTATTATTTTTTTATTTACCACTCCAAATGCCGGGCACCTCTTGGAGCAGCACATTCAAAAAATAATTTCTTCTTGGCAGAAAGCACGTTTGAAAAACGGAACTGACTGGCAGCAAATGAAGGGGCTCTGAAAAACTGAGGAGCGGGTGGTTGAGAATTCCATACGGGAGGGCAACAGGAAGTAGATGGGGAGCAGCTGAGAAGCTGGAGGTGGGGGGAGTACATTTTTTTAAAAAGCTAATGAGCCTGAGTGGGGCAAACAAAGCATGTTCTATGGGAGGGAGGGAGCAACACATAGTGCATGGGAGTGTGGGGGGTTTAGGTGGAAAGAATCATACGAGGGAGAGAGTAAGACAATTTATGTACTTTCATAGAGTGCTTAAGAAAAGAAAAAATGAGTTTCCTGAATGTGAGCAGTGGAAGGATACAAGCAATCCAATTAAAAGGAAACACATGAAAAGGAAGGAAAGCCGTCCAATAAACAAGTGACAAGTAAGCCAACCAACGGTAAGTAATGTGCTCGATCTAAGCCCACTGTATGCTTTTGGTATGGTCCACAAGAAGAGGTCTTTACACAACAGACAGATAAAAACTGAAACTTTAGGTGAGATCTAAGATGGCAAGATGGGTTTTCTGGAACAATCAGTTATGGGCATTTATTTTTACAGAAAAATGAAAATAATCTGATTTGATTTGTGCACTGTCAGGTGTCATTCTGTGTTAAATGGGGCTTGGACTGTAACTTTATCCATCTGTGTTAAATGCTGCTGCCTTTACCAAGTCTGCCACTTCCGAACTGCTTCTAGGTTTGCTCATTTTTAGGTTGAGCCTGGGCAGCGCATGCGCTGCTCTGCGAGGCATGCTGTATTGAGGTACGGCATAGAAGCTCTGCCCATTTCCCGCCCATCTTTTCAATTGGCTCCTGTTACTGTCCTTGCGAAATCATTGCTTTTCATTGGTGAATAGGCTTAATAGTCCCTTCTTGGTACGGCCTTGCCTGCATTTGTAACCTCCCATAACAACCGAATTTTTTACTTGTGTTGTTACACAGTCTGCTTTATAAGTTGGTGAGCACTATTTTCTTTAATGATCTTCCCCTATTCCACCCACGACATCGCAGGATGCTGCCTGCTTTTATATTAGTTGTATTTAAATTAGAGCGGTCCTCTTTAACTATAGCGGACGTGCTTATTTATTTAATTTAATGCGCGGACCGCTTTCACTTTAGCGGCCGCACTTATTTAGTTATTTAATTAACAGCACGGGCTGCTTTCACTTTAGCAGCCGCGCTACAGAACCTTCTAAAAAAAAAAAAATTTCACTTTGGGTGAAAGCGCACCATACGCGCTTTCACTTTAATGTGGACTGCGCCCCTTTCTTTAGACGCTGCTCACTGTAGCCTGCATACAGCGAGCTGCGTCTAAAGAAAGGGGCGCGCCCACCATTAGAGTGGTCTTACATTTGCGAGAGTTTGAGCTATTGGCATTAAAAATGACAACGCCTTTTATAAATGTGTTGCTTTAAAAAACACATAAATAAAAGGCATTGTCATTTACAATGCCAATAGCTTAAACGCTTGCAAATGCGAGACCTATTGCATTGAAAATGCTTGTTTACTTTCCTTCAAGTAACAACGACTGCTCCTTTTAATAGCACCATCAGCCTTACATACTCTATGTATCTCATGTCCTCCTCCATTGCATCCATGACATTTACACCTCTGCATCCCTCCATACCGCAGTCATTTCATTTATTGAAAATGAGCTGATTTACACAGGAATACAAGAAATGCAGCTGTCAGTGGTGCAGTTAGTACAGGTTTGGTGCGAGATGGGATGATTCATCATGGTTAGTTTATTTTTCATTACTATGATATTTATTAAGCACATGTTTCACCAAAGCATCTTAATACTGGGACCACCCCCAGAGGAGAGAAAAGGCAGTCCAAGAATAAAGCCTCCAAGAGCCAAAAAATAAAACACTATCACAGTAGTTAAAGAGAATCTGACAACCTTGGCTCAATCATACAGCACGGCACCTACGACTGTGCAAAGATAGGTATGTGTAGTGCCTTCATAAATCCGTTGAAATTATGAATCGCTCGGAAGGTTAGCGGGATTTCATTCCAGATTCTGGACCCCACTGCTCGAAAGGACCTGCCCCCCAGCTCATCTTTCTTACTCAGGAGTATTTTAACCAGTACAGCAGTAATTGATTGAAGGGTCCTTGAGGTGGTAAGGAGTTATCAATAATGACAGAAAGGGAGGTCCGGTTCTATAATAGACTCTATGTCCGAGACAAACTATATTATAATCCTTTTTTCCTATGGGCAATTAGTCCAGCCTTTCTCTGGCTAGCGAGGCATTCTTACATTTCTTTAGCCCCCATACACGTTACCATCAAATTTTGGAAGCGCTGAAGCTTTCCTAAAGCAGTATTAGGAAGGCGCATGTAAGTGGAATTACAGTAGTTAACATAAGAAAGAACAAACGCCCATACCACTTGCAAAATCTTTTACACTGGAAAGAACGGTCGTACATTTCTTAGTGATCTCAGAAGGCAATATCCTGTGAAGCATGCTTTCCACATTTGGTGGAGAAAAGGTAACTGTTGGTCAAATCAACACCTAAGTTCTTCACCGTGGTGCCAGCGGTGGGACCTTCTCCCACTTCTTGTGGCCAGAGGTCAGGCGACCAGTGTTCAGAGTCCCAGCTGTCCACTTACACCTCAGTCTTATCCCCATTGGGCTTTACAAAATGATTAGTCATCCAATTCTGAAAGCCCAAAACAAAGTCTTTTGGCCTAAAGGTGGAACTAGAGGACCCTTGACAAAATTTTAGGAGCAACTGAATATTGTCAGCAAACGGAAATGTGTAAGAGCTAATCAGATTGCCTAGAGGCAGCACATATAGGTTAAAAAGAATAGGAGATAAATCTGAGAAATGGGGCACCCCAAAGTTCAAAGTAATTTCTGGTAAGTGAAATTTTGACATTGGCGCAAACTATGATCTGGTCTTCAAAAAAAGAGGCAAACAAGGCTATAGTTTGACCTTTAAATCCCACTGATTTAATTTGATCAACCAACAGTTCATGGTTGGCAATGTCAAAGGCTGCAGAGAGCTATAAAAATAGACTCCTTCTGCAATGCCCCTTGCCTTGCCAGGTCCTTAAATGATAGAGAACTGCTACCAACAGCACCTCCTTGACATGTCTAGGCCGAAAGTCAGCTTGATGTATGCCCAGAATCATTTTCTCTACCAAAGAATTTGCCAGCTAGGCAGCCAAGTGCTTTGGTAGCACATTGGCCATTACAGGTAGCAAGATGATAGGCCTGAGGTTTTTAGGGTCACCAGCATCTGACCATTGTCTTTTTTTAACAAAGGTTTAATCACACCTTTCTTACATTGTTCAGGAACGAAACCAGATCTCAACGATGCGTTGATAGCCACTAAGAAGTGTTTGTCTGTTACAGGAAAAAGTTATTTAAAAACCTTGATGGAGCAGGGGTCATTTGGGGAGCCCATACTTGGTAAGATTAAAATATCTTTAAACACTGCAGAACTCAACAGAGGCAGCTCATGAACAGCAATACTGTCCAAAGATGGTGATGACGGGGGGCCTTCACAGCTGCTTTCTTCTGTCTCTCAAAACAGACCATACACAGGAGCATTGTGTTTCCAAAGTACTGGCTCCTGTTGTAGTTTAAAAACTTGCAGTTCTTTTGTCCTCTGTCGTGCTGCTCAGCATCATCAGAAGTTCAATTTTAAAAAAAATAAATTTTCTTATGTGGAGGAGAAAGGAAAATGCTACTTGCTATAGATTCACATGCTGTGCATACTCCTGCCATCTAGAGTTAGGCCCGGATGTGTGCAAGTTGTTTTTCTTTGAAGAAGTCTTTCGAGTCAAGAGGTAGTGTGACTCTTCTTCTTGCCAGTAATGCGCATGGTCATTGACTCCATTGTTAAAATTGATTTACCGCACGGCATGGAAGGATGAAATGTGAAGCTAAGCGATAAATAATGTGATGTTCATGCATAAGATGACAGGAGAAAAGTAAGAGGCATTATTTTGCTTCAAGCATTATTTTGGTGTTGAACCTGTTTTTTTATTGTGCTACTAGCCGATGCATTACTTTTGGCTGTTTCAACACACAATTAAGGACTCACCACAGTTAGGGCAGTATAAGGGTGCCTTGTTGTTCCATGCCATTTGTAGATGACATGATGTTTCATTCTCACTGTACCAGTAGATTTTGAGCACATTTGCGTCCATGCAATTTAAGCCACTTACCACTCTAAGGTGAGTGTTATTGCTTATACCACATTATGGGGCCGATTCCGATTCGGGCCGGAAATCTCACCGACCGAGCCGGACCCGGAGAGATTTTCGACCGAATCGGACCCGTGCAGTCCGACCGAACGAGTACGATGCGCACGTATGCCATCGGACTCGAGTCGGTCGGACTCCCATTGAAGTCAATGGGAGCCTGTCGTACAACGCGTACGCGGGCTCCCATTGACTCAATGGGTGCGAGGCGGACAAGTGCGCCCCTACAGCTTGTACGCGGCGAAGCGATTCGCGCCGTACACGCACAGGTAGGGGGACCCATGGGTCCCCCTGTGTGCGACTCGCGCGCTACGCGTACAGGGAGTCCGACACGGACCCCCAAAGTACGGCTCCGACAGCTGTTTCGAGCCGGAGTGCGCGGCTCGGTCGGACTGCTCGCGGCGCGCATCGTACTTACCCGGCCGGGGAATGTCTCCATTGCGCGGTGCGAGTCGTGTCCGTGCGAGTCGGTCGGTGCGGTTCGACCCGGGATCGAAGTCGGTCGGAGCGGTCGGGACGCCCGGACGAGTCGGTCGGCGAATACGCATCGTACTCGCTCGCCCGGACGCGCGTACGGATCGGTCGGGAAATAGGGCTCCGAATCGGATCCGGTTAAGCCGAATCCGATTTGGAGCCCTACCGGCCGAGATCGGAATCGGCCCCTATGTGTGCACTCATCCAATCCTGCTCTGTAAATCTAATCTGAATGGCATAGCATGTCTGGATCATGTGCACACTCACCGAATCCTGCTCTGGAAAACTAACACTCTCAGATGGATGGCATGACGAGTCTGTATCACGTTGCATGTGCGCTCACTCAATCCTGCTCCAAATCAAATCTAATCAAAATTGCTTTAACATGCATAGTTAATTAAAGCCATTACATGAGAAAAACAGCCCTCGAGGAGTCTCCTACTATAGATAAATTCTAAGATATATAATACAAGATCACAGGTCCCGATGCTAATTTCCCTATAAATAGTAAAACGTAATTACCTATCAATATACACAATGTACCAGGAATGTTACCTTAACGCAGTTAAAATACGAATACTGCTCCAGAACACTACCACTCAGGTGAGTGGCAATGCTTGTTTGTAACACGGTATCAGTGCATTCACAATCTTGTGTCAGAAAACATAGCATTCTAGGGCGAGTGCCATGACATCTGTATCACTGTATCACGTTATGTTCTCACTCACATAAACTTGTATGAAAAGACTGCCACTCACGGCTTGCCAGTCTCACGTTGTGCTCAACAGCACAATCCAGTTCACTCTCTGGCAAAATATTCCATATTATAAAACAAAGTTATCGGCCATAAAGTAAATGTGTTCGGCATGCGTACCATTCCACAATCCTGGCCCCTCATGGGCAACATAAGTTGATTCTGGATAATTTGAGAAATGATTTTACAAAGTAATGGGAAGCCATATTTTCTATCACCTCCTAGACACCTATAGGACCAGGGTTGCAATATTGCCTCTTTCGGGAAATTAAGGGACAGCCCATACAAATTTACATTTGAAAGGGGCCGACTGATCAATAAAGTTCCATTAGCGTTTACAGCCCAACCAGGCATCACCAAACAAAGAAGCATTCCAAAACATTTATTGGAGGTGATTGTTGGAGATGTGAGAATGGGTAGGAGGGCACTCTTTACTTTTGACTGGATGGCCACAACTGTCTACTACCTGAAGACTCAGTGCCACCAACTCTCGGATAAAAACGCCCTTCCTTGTTATATGCCTCTTTATTTTCCAATGTATGACCTCACTCCAAAACATTAGCCATCCCTCATACACTGCCCCAAATATCCTTGTGAAAAGATCTCTTTTGTAGAGTCTCGAGTCACCTTCATTATTATGCAGTTGTCGACGCAATGGGCCCTGAAACTGGGCACATTCACACTTAAGCACAAATGTCTTTCACAAACCACAGACGATTTACAGTCCTGATACTTGGCAAAATTTAAAGAGTTCACAATACATCCAGACCCAATGCTGTGTACTAGGAGATAACTTCAAAAAGATATCCTCTGCATTTGGTGAAATGAAGTAAATGAGCATAAAGCCCCTGGCTCCGCACTCTGTGACACCGGGGAAACAGATATATCTCAAAAACCATTGTCAACTCAGCACAGGAGTGGAACTGAGTGGTCATACCTTATGGCCTGGATACTTAAGATACACAGATCTATTTGTTTATACAGTGCTTTTCTGAAGCACCAACATATCACTTTCCAGCCATTCTGCAGCATTCAGGAGTTGGGCTGTGCGGGGTTAAAGACTTCTCTTCTTGTGATGAGGAACTGAATCCACTCATTGTCTGAGAGGTCTACTCAAACTGGTGTGGATGATATTTTGTGGATTCATGACTGCAGTTGGTGGTGATGAGCAACTTCTTGAAATATGGTGGATCTGGCATTGATCGTGTGCAGGTCAAAACATATTAAAATAGTGACAGCAGAAACAAGCAGTGAAGGGTCACACATCTCATTCACTTCTAGTTTCATCCAATTCAGATTTAAAAGTGCAGACCAGCTTACAGAGCGCTCTCACGTCAAAATCTATAGACAGGCAATAGATGAAAGTTGTTTTTGACTACAGAACAGCGTATTTTTCCAAATATAGCTAAAAGTGGGTCTTTATCTTAAAGCTTGACATCAGGTGGTAACTTCATAGCTGAATGATGGATGCCCTGGCACAGCAGCCACAGAATCTCAGCGTCTTTCTGCGACAAGTGTCTCATCACCCACCCCACCTTCTTTAGCTGCACCTCCCAGTGCGTGGGTGCAAAGGAGTGAACGATGGTGTCTACCTATGTCTCCCCCATCAAACCTTCTTTGAAAATGGGCTTTTCAAGCGAAAAAATTTAAGAAAACCTTCCTTTTCTTCGGAGAATAAAAGCGGAGGTTTCTCGGCGGGATGTGGCGCGTGATTGTCATTCAGATATTGTTTAGAAGGTGCTCATATCGCTTGCTATAGTTTGTGTTTTTTTTATTATGTCGGCACGCAGTGAGGGACTGTCTGCGTGGATCACAGGGAATAAAAGGGGGAGGGTCTCGTGCTGTCACTTTTAATAAGAGGCGCCAGAGGCTTGCGTTCAGGTTAAACACCACCCCTGTCACATTTCCAAGGAGGCAACAGATTTGTTAGAGACAAGCAGAGCGCTCCTCGTCGACAAAAAGAAGAGGAGCGCAGGAAGACAAAGTCCTGTCAAGAAGTGTCACAGCGGCCTTTATTCTGGGGGCGTGTAGCACTTTTATGGCCTGTGAGGAAATTGTCACTCATAATTAGCACTGACAAGGAAAATTAGTTTTTTTCCAAGAGGTTGTGAAAACCCCAAAACAATGACAATTTCTTATGTAATGATCGCCTGCAAAAGGGATTATTGTGATCGGGAACAAAAAGGCCCACCCAATTAGAGTTATGTCGTTCTGTGAGGCGGGTGCGCAGAGATGTCTGGGAGCAGGCGTGCATGCTGCCGTTGGTGCAAAGCATATGGAGGTGATGCGGGGAGTAGGTACTTTGAAAGTTGGGGCCCTATTCACAAACTGCATTTTGCAGTATGTTTAGTAGTAGTACTAGTACTAGAATAGTGCTAATATACTACAAAATGCTATTCACTAACCTATGTGTAGAAGTCTCTGCCTCTCATATCTTTTCTGTGCAGAGAATTCTGAACCAAATACACAGATTTTCGCACATGTTCACCTATGTTTTAGTAGTAAATGTGGGAACGACTATGGGGTGGCTAGAACATGGGGAATACTTACGATAAAATGAAAGGGGTATAAGGAAGATTAAGGAGGAGCTAAGGGAGGGCATGGGGGTTAGGGAGGAACATGCACCCACTCACAAAATAGTGAGCCCATCCCTATTCACAAACTGCACTTCTAAAGGTACAATAGTCAAAAAGGACCCAAAACAGTAGTAAATGTACTCCAGCTCAGATTCGGGGAAAGCCAGCACCAAACAAGGCCAACCACTGGCACTGCACCACCCTCCCATAGAAAATATTGAAGGCAGGAACTTGATAACACCCCATAGGAAATAATGTTAAATGAAAATTAATTTATTTTCACTTCTTAAAAATATATATACATTTCATTAAAAGTTAAAAAATGAATACAAAAAACAAATATTTTATTTTAAAATATTTTAATAACCTTTTTAATTAAAAAATAAATGTAACTTAATGTTTTTAAATAATTAAATTAATTTAAATTAATTCTATACATATCTGGTAATAATTTGTAATACATTATAATTAAACAGAAACAATTTCCTAGGTGGGATTTTAAAAAATAAATCTCTTAAAAATAAGTTTAATCTAATACAGTAATAGTGCTGTTGCATTTTTTTAAATTGTGCTCTACATTTAAAATAAAAATATACAATAATTTTCATTGATATTTATCACAAAAAGATTTGACTTCGTTTTAACAAACTTTTTACTTTTACCATAGGAAGATCCCTACCTGGAAGCAGAGATGTTCACATACGTGTAAAAAGGTACTAGTAGTAACTTTACACTCGTAAATTAGGCTCCACCCACTGAATTCAGGGGATGAGATATGTTAATATACAAAAAGAGAGGGCCCCTGGGATGAAAATGCTCGGGCAGGAAATCAGGGGAAAATAGCAACACTGAACTGAAAGGATGTCCTGCCTGAGGAACGAGTTACTTACCTTCGGTAACGATGTATCTGGTAGAGACACAGTTTAGCCGCAGATTCCTTAACTTAGAATATCCCCAGGCGTCAGACTGGATCCGGAGAACCCTTTGCAGCAGCACTTCTGCGCGCCGGGGGGCGGCGCCGCATGGCTCCGCCCTGACGTCGTCCACGGACATGACGTCAGCGGAGCCATATAAGTCCCTCCCGGCGCGCTGACCTCAGTTTTCTTCGGAGCAACTTTTCCGTGCCACAACGCGGAGCCACCACCAAAAACTGTGAGAGTATGGGAACAGTGTGCGAAAAAAGATGAAAAATCAGTGAAACAAAAACAAAAAAAATCGAATGGTGAGAAACCTCACCATAAATGACAGTGACAAGCACTGTAGACTGAAAGCAATTGAAGGGAAAGAGCAGAGCACCGCTCTGAGAAACAGCCCCGCAAAAGCGAAGGCTATGCCCTCCCCCGAGGCAAAACGACATATGAAAAGAATGTCAAGGCAGACGACAGGAAGCCTGCAATCGCAAGATCTAACCGTGAAGGGCAACAAGACCGGAACCACATAAGAAATGACGATCTACCACAGTTCGGCAACACCAGGAATGCCGTATCCCCTGTAAGAGATCTATGGACTAAGGCACAGTCAAATAGACCCCAAACCAATTGACTGTAGTGGAGTCAAGAGACAACAGACCCCAAAGCAATGGAGAAGGTGGGAGGGAGGGAAGAAGAACATTAGTAGGCCGCACACTGGAAGAACCAGGGTGTAGGGATGTAGAAGGATACATGCACCCACCGCCCACTCACGAGAATGGGTGGAATAGAACAAGTAAAACAGAATGAATCATCCTACCGAGGAGGGAGGTGAAAGACGCCACCCCGCAGGAAGACAAAAGCCACCCGGAAGGAGGAGAGTGCATAAAACCCAACCTGAAAGGTCCTCGCAGAGCGGGGAGGATGGGCGGGCGGGCGTTAAGGAATCTGCGGCTAGACTGTGTCTCTACCAGATACATCGTTACCGAAGGTAAGTAACTCGTTCATCTGATAGAGACATCTAGCCGCAGATTCCTTAACTTAGAACAGATACCAGAGCCATACCCCATAGGAGGCGGGTCTGCGACTGAACCCTACCAAGTTCCAAAGAGAACCCAGTCGTCAACAAGTTGACTAAACACAGTGGGGGCAACAATGCCAGCGTGGCCAACACCAGACCAGTAAGCTCTGTAAGGAGCGGAAAACAATGGGAGGCAAAGGCATCACAAGCCGCCCAGGGACGGCATGAAAGCCCTCTCGTTTATACAGGGATGAAAGGGAGCACAGAACCAGAATGTCAGTGCGGAATGTGAGAGTCCATAACGTCCGCAAAAGAAGGTGAACTGATCATAGGAGCCGATGGATCCACAGGATCTGCAAGAGACAAAGACCCAGAGAGAGGACAAGACGGTATGACCGAGTCAGAGCATACAGGTCGAGCATGCACAACAGTGGAGAAGCACTGTTGAAAGCGTACCAGCTAAGAAACTTTGGACAGCAGTGGCAGGATGCTGCCCATGTCCAGGAAGAGCCTGTGTTACCAGAGACACAGACCTGTCATTGCGCAATCGCCCCTTCACAAAATGACATGTGAGAGGCAGACGTCAACAAGCAGAATGGCATATAACCATGACTACAAGAAGAGACATGCATGCGGGGGACAGAAGTACACATGGGCAGACCGCGTGTACTGCTAGAACCACACCACGTAAAAGAAATGCACAATGGAACGCAGCGAGAACAGCCCAGATGCGAGAGATGCATCACCAGGTAGTCAAACGGCAAAAGGGATCCAGCAAGCTGGACACACACAGAAGGCTTGCTCCCATGAGAAGGCCGAGAGCAAGACCACGGACACCGCAGCAAGGAAACCCTAGTATGCGTGACCCCTGGTTGTGTGTAGAGCGCAGGACAGAATATACATCAAAAAAGGACACAGCCGTGAAGGATGCATTTCATAAAAGAATACAAGAGCGCACCATAGGTACCAACAGCTATGTTGCAGCAGAACTGGACAGAGCAATGTCCAGACCCGTAAGCGACATCAGCCAACCGGCAGGGAGGAGCCACGGTCCCCGCGAGACAGACTGGGAGACTGAGCAGTACTCGAAAGAGTCAGTACTAAACGTACATAGAGTAACAGGAAATTGTAAAGAGATGTACATACAAGACCACACAAGACAGTGAGTGTCCTGAAGAGAACACTTCCACAGAGAGCAGCAGCAGCAGTCCGAAGTAGAAGTGTGACAAACCCCTGCGCGGAAAGCAGCAGGGGAAGAGGAAACTCTTGCTTGGGAAGTGCCCATGAAAGCAGGGCACAAGGCAATGTACAGTATTGGCGTACGTGGCAAGGATGCCACAGTCTATAGACAAAGTCCAGACAGGTCGGAACTACGAGAAAGTACTACCCATCCCGGAGAGAGGAGAGTAGAAACCAGTCATCGCAGAAGCGTAAGGAAAGCGTAAGCCGCCCGTGACACCGAACCTACTAGGGAGCATCCACCTGACGTGCATAGAACACAGAAGAATCGTGCTGCATCAGCCCTGCGTGCCTGGGAGCCGCGCCACAAGGCTCCGCCCTGAGGTCGTCCATGGGCAGGACGAACTGTGCCGGAACGGAACAGAACAAGGTGGTCCAAGGGACAGTGGCTGACGATAAGGGCAGCCAACATAGACAAGGAGGGCGAAGCTGAAATGACACTCCTGGAAGAGGCAGGCGAGGCAGAACCTCAAGAAAGTGAGCATCTACAGATGCAGGGGAGTGTTACGGACCAACCGCAGACCCCAATGGATAGGCAATAGAGTGATGCCAACCTGTGGGCCGCAAGAAGGAAAAGGAAGGGTCCACAACAGTAGAAAGAGACCACAGTCTCATCCGCAGGACAACCCCTTTGAAGAAGACTCCACAGGAGCCTACCAAGCCTTCTGTGTAAGGAAGGCAGCTATACAATAGCCAACGAATACCCCACATAGGGTAAGCCTCAACCCCAGCTAGGGGCACCTCTTGAGCACGAACTCCTAGACAGAGGAATCAAAAGAAAGCAGAATCAGATGATCAGCTGCACTAAATAGAAGCAAAAACAGCAGGAAGCCGAACAGGCCGTCTGGGTATTACGTCATGAAACCAGGGCCCAGAAGAAGCAGAGACAACACTGCATCTGAAAATAAAAGTCCGCAAAAGGACTAGAAAACACAAAGTCATGGGAGCCCAGACATGAGGCGGTTGACTGCTGAGTCCGCATGACTGTCAAAAAGGGTCACGCCATCAAATGGCAAATCCCGAAGACTCTCCCGAACATTGTCAGGGAAACCGCCATCGCGCAGCCAGGCATGGCGACGCAGAGCAACGGACCTGGCCATCGCCCGACCCACAGAGTCAGTGGTGTCCATGGCCGACCGAATGGTAAATTGTGCCATTTCTCGGCCATCATGAAGGAGACGATCCAGGTCAGCACGGGGACCCTCTGGAAGAGAAGGAAGAAGACGCTCAACTGAGTCCCAAAGGGCAAAAGTAGCCCGTGCAAACACGCAAGACGTGTTCAGATCACGGATGCCCGAACTAGTGGACGCAAAAATATGGCGGCCACATGTCTCCAACCAACGAGACTCCCTAGTGGGAGGTAGGAACGGGAGAGGAAAGGAAGGCTGCGAGGCGAAAGCCACCTGGACTACCCGGCCGTGAGCCCTACGATGAAGGGACAAACAGACAGGGTCATCTGGAGCCAGGCGACGCCGACGTGCGATGGCCCGATCCACAGGGTCTCCAGAGGAGGGCCGTGCCCACGTGCCAAGAAGGGTGTCAAATAACGAACCGCCAAAAGGCAGCAAGGGCTCCACCTCCACAGCATCCTGGTGGAGGAGATCCAATAATGGATCAGAAGGCAAGGAGACTGAGGGGGTTGCAGGTGTAAAATAGCTGTAGCCCTGCGAACAGCCCTCGCAAATGCCGCGCTAGCCTCTGTAGCCATTCTACGTGGCGATAACAAACCATCTGTAGGGGAGGGTTGAAGACTAACGCGTCCACCAGAAAGGAGAGGCGCCACAGCCGGAGGCCGAGCAAAGGGCCACTGTCCAGGGGGCAGCGGAGCCGGAGAGCGTCGAAACAACCCTGGGTGCTTCGGGTCCTCATCCTCTTCGAACAGAGGAAAACAGGGACCGGCACCGGCGTCGACCGACATCGAGATGGCGTCGTATCGACGTCGACAATCACCAGAGGTGACTCGGCCTGGCATCGGAACGGTGTCGACTCGCCCTCCACTGAGGCCTGCGGGGAGGAAGGATGTCGACAAGCAGTCGAGCTCCGTGCTGCAGCCGCATCCAGCGTCGGCGCAGGGAGCCCCAAAGGGCTATGCAGAGACGGGGCAGAAGGGCTCGACGTCTGACTGGGATGCCCCTCCGGGCCGTGTCCCGACATCGCAGCGACTCTTGAGTCGAGGCACTCGGCCGGCGCCGAGGGCGAACCCGCAGGCGAAGACCCAACCTGAGTCCCTACCCCCTCTGTGGGGCCCGAGGCCGCGCCAGAGAGAGGGGGTGACCCAAAGATGGATTGAAGAGCCTTGGAATAGGCTTCCATCTGGGCCAGAGTCGTCCCAACACCCGGAAAGGGTGGGTATAAGGGGGCTGACTCCTGGGTGCCCGTGCCCGGTAAGGACCGGGAGCAGCGGGCCCCGTCGTCACGTTTATGTGAGGTCGACGACCTCCGTGACTTGTGCTTACCTGCGTCAGGCGAACAACGCCTGCGGGAACGACTCCGTGACCGGACCCGGACAGGAGCCCCAGCTCGAGATGGAGATCGGCGGTGATCCAGCGCTTACAATAAAAATAATTTCTCCTATTATGCTTTTGGTCATCCAGGTGCAATTATTTCTCTATCACACACACTATATCCATATGACGGTGGGGCCCATAACACCGCATATACATTCACTTACTCATTTGTTCCCTGGATTTCCTCCGTCATGAAACCTAGGAGAAAAACGATTCGCTGGAAGGAGACGGGATACCTCTTTTATAAAGACACAATAATTCTCATTTGCTTTTAAGGTATTCCGCTCATTGGTCGATGGACCAACTAGTAGGAATCAGTTGATGGTGATTAAGACCAGCTCAATCACAATGAACTCTTTACCATTTCATTATTAGTCATTATACTGAAGAAAATCACTGAGTCATTTGTTTAAAGAATAATAAAGTTTATATAAAGTTTTGAATGCAGGAAATTTGAGATTAATCTTATTATTCAGATCATTGCATTTATCATCAATATAAGAATAGTTGAAATTGCATGACACTTTTATTAGACGGAAAATGAGGTTATCATACTAAGAACTCTATAGATCAACCTATCTATCTCTCGGGAAATCCTAATAATTCTAATAAAAATCTATCAAATAAAAGTTCTCCTAAAGCAGCATCTTATACTCAACTGGAAAAGGAAAATAACAGCAGCAGCATCAGCTCGTCAGCATCAGCAACCGCAAACTCTCCCATCTACAGCATCTAACTTCTTCAGCATCTCCCGCAGCATCTACTCCAGCATTCTCCCCCCTCCCCCCAAGAGTAGGTCTTCTTATACCCTAATTCTAGCTTACAGCATAAAATATTTCTTCTTACATGGCGTGATTCATTCTCATTGGTCAAAAACTCAGGTCCCTATACATTTTAATCAAACTTCCTGGTCTTAACCAGTTCCGTGTGGAATGTCCATGCAAGCATCGTTTCCCACAGTTCATGCACTTGCTCATCCGTTTCGATTAGTCCAAATTGTATCTTTTTCTGCTACATTTTGTATAATACAGTTCCTTCTATTGATTCAACCAGGCTTCTCACGCTTCTTGCTGATCATCTTGGCACACATCTGCTCAGAAGGGTCACAGCAGCCTTGACCATACTTTCATCTTAGCCTCTCAGCATCAGCACGTGATCATCCCTTTTCCACAGCCTCTCTCCTCTATCACATGGTCGCATCCGCTCATGCGCACTCTAGTAACTCGCGGCCATTTTATATTGCTGCTCGGCAGGCCTAAGTACACTATTTTTAAAGAAAACAAAATGTTATTAAAACAAGGAAATATAAACCCTTTTGTTTCCCTCCCGTCTTTCTACATACCCCAATTAGGTATTACCTAGCAGAAGCAACATATAAAGCTGTCCCTTACTTACCATCACTTTATTTTGCAACCACACGTTTTATTAAAAGCACAAATCATGCATTTTATTATTATTTTAGTACGCAAATATTATGTTATGTTAGAAACGTAAACAATTATTAGTCCATTACTTTGCACACTGAATTGCGTGTTACCATTAACCCTTTACATACATTGTTGGTTATTTACTGGAACGAACATGTTTATTAATATTGTACGAAAATATTAGGAGGTTAAAATTTTTATATTTACCCTGCTCCATCAACTCCCCCCTTTGGAGATTTTTAATATCACCACAAAAACCCAAGTTATACAATTTTCTCAGACAGCATATATCTTTTATCCATTTGCTTTTGTTAGTTTATACTTCTGTATCCCTTTCAACTTGTTTCTTCGTTTTCTTGTACATGTTCTCTTTTATTTCTTCTAACTCTATTTCACCTATTTCTCTCTCTCTTTCCTTGTTTATCATGTTTTCTTTTTCTATCTTATTCTGCTTTCTTCTTCTCTTTATACATGTTACTGCAAGCTTCAGTACTAATATTATTATTATTATCATGGTTGCTATTATTATAACTTTCCCTATTATTAATCCACTCATTCTTGTTAACCAATTTGTTACAGAAGAAAACCCTTTACCAAGTTTTCCCCACACACTTTCAACCTCCAGTGGAATAAGTTCTTTGTGCAAATTTGTAATATTTGTTATATACTTCTGTATATTTTCGCTTTTATCTGGAATGTAAGTGCAACAATGTTGGACTTTCAGCATTCCACAGACTCTGCCCTCTTTGCCAAAAGAATGTCAAGGGCAAGACGATTTTGCATCACCATAGCTCTCATGGCAACCATCTCGGTATTTACCATCAAGAACCCTCCAGCAGTATCTGTAGATAAACGATCTACCACTGTGGATAATTTCCGAATTCTAAATGCATTCAAAGATATTCCCACTGCTGGTATCAATGCACCAAAAATATCACCTACTATTTCTGAAAAACTTTCCCTTTTTCTACGTGTAAAGGTATTTATCATTTTGTGTGTTCCTTTTTCTTTTCTATCTACATGAAAAATCTTTGGAAAGACCAGGCCTAAGTAACATGACCCATACCAATGGTCCGGCAACCTATAATAAGCCCTATTCCCGCAAACATAATAAATTCCTGGAAATATTGGATCTTTTCCCCCTTTGAATCCCCATCCACCTAGAATTTGGTAATTGTCATGGCAATTTCTGGAACCCACAAAATAATTGTCATATCTTGTCTTATTCCTTCTAATGCACAACCTTCCCTGTTGGGGCCAATCCAGAGTCATAGCTGCATTTGTCTTTTTCTTATCATGATGGTCTTCTTCAAACGCCCAAAGAGGTGTTTTTTCTCTTCTATCACTTTTCTTTGAAATTTCACTCTTCTCTCTTCAACCATTTCTAGAAATACCTCTTCTTCCTTCTTTAACTCACAGGTAAGGTTGTACCTAAATATATTATCTGATGTTAAAATCTTATCTTCTAAAAAATATTCACCAAACGTTTTTCCCTCTTTTATTTTGTTAAGCTCGGGAACTACAGAAACCTTTGCAAAAATCTTATCTATATCAGTGTAATAATATTCTAATCTACCTGTTTTATAAAATAAGCTTGCTAATACACTACATGTTATTCCATATGTCAAAGGGAGGTGATGATAAATCACACCCTCTGCTACAGATGCAGGCAACTGCATACAAACATAGCAATCTCTTACATCCATTGTTTCTACGTACTCATACAGTAATTTAGTAAAAACATTCTTTGAAAAATCTGTTCTTGATTTGTCCTTATGTAATTCTGCACTACTCTTTAAAATAACTGGCTCTTGAGTGTTAGCTCCTTTTTCTTTCTCAGTGTTATTAGACTTTTCCACTACAGCTAAACTAATTGGAATAGTTATTGCTAAAACCACCCATACTGTTCTTAATAAACCTGTACAAAAACAGCCCATCTTGCACCATCTACTTAAAAACTCACATCTACACTTTCTATCTCTAATATTCTCCATTGTGTCTTTTAACCTTATTTACTTGTTTTCTAGAAAATTGTGTCACTACACCTCAGAAATGACTTGCTTGCCACTCTGTACTTCCAATATTTTGTCTTTGCTTGGTACTTTCTTTTAATTCTTTTTCAGAATTCTTTCTTTGTTACATCCGGTAAATTCGTCAGTTCAATGTTTTGTCAAATCCAGTAAACTATCTAAACTTCTTCAGGTTTGTTGCTTCAGGTTTGTTGCACTTCACTTTCTCCCATCAGGTTTCTTTGTTCTGGGTTTTCGTGAGTGTTCAATTCTTCTTTGTGACTAGTCAAAGCACGATACAACCATTCAGGCGATCTGTACTTTTGATTCACTTTCTTTATTCTTTTTGTTTTCTGCAAATGTTTTCCACCTTGTTTTTCTTGCTCCTTTTGACTTATTTCATTCACTTGTTCAGCACTTTTCCCATCCAATTTTATGATTCTGTATCTTAATTTTCTTACTTCGTTGGGCCAATTGTCTCCTTTTCTTGGCCTTTTTGCTTCACTTCCTTTTTCCTCTCTTTCTGTTTTCCAATTTCTTTTTCTTGTCTCTAGTTTTTCATTTCTTTCTTCTCCACTTTCTTCTGATTCTGTTTCAATCTTTTCGTTATTTCCTCTTATTTTGAAGCTTATTATTTCGCCTTCAGCTACTTGTGGTTCTTTTCTTATCTTCCTTCGTTCACCTATTTCTGTCCCTCCTCGAGGTTCTTCCGATTTTGTGTCAGTTTCTCTATCTGCTTCTAAATTTCCCTGTTCTTGTGTTTGACTATTTGTCCCTACTGCTCCTCGGGGTTTTCCGATTTTTCTAACTTTTGGTTTGAAACTCTCCCTTCTTCATCTATTAATATTATCTTCGAAGGAATTTTACCACAACTTGTACTTGGTTGTTCACTGTCACTATCTTCTGGCTCAGTTTCTTCTCTTATGCTTTCAAAATTCCACTTTCTTTTTGTAATTTCTTCTCCTTCTGAATGTTCTGTATCAGATTCTGAACTGGTATCAGATATTTCCAGATGTCGACTTACAGGTCGATCTTCAAATTCTGGAACTTCAGCTATTTCTTCTATTTCCTCTTCTTCTTCTATCGTTTCACTTGTAGTTGGGTCTTCCAGATGTCGACTTACAGGTCGATCTTCAGGTTCTGGCACCCTGTTTGTCTCCTCTTCTCTTTCTGATGCTGAACTGTTATCTGATATTTCCAGATGCCGACTCACATGTCGATCTTTAGGTTCTGGAACTCTGATGGTGTGGCTGGCATGTACCCAGTGTTTCATTCCTGCACACTTGACTGCGGTGGTCGTCACTAGGATCACTTGTCGTGGTTCGTCCCAGCGAGGAACCAAACAGTTTCTTCTCCGGTGGACTTTTATTCGAACCCAATCTCCTGGATTCAAGTCGTGAGCTGGTTTTCTTTCAAGAGTGGTCGCATCCGGTCCAACCTGATGAAACACAGAACGCACCACATCAGCCAATCCTTTGCAATAATCCAGCACTAGATCATCAGTTATAGTCAGTAGCTTGTTGACAGGTACTTGTGCTTGTCTCATTGCTCGTCCCATGATTATTTCATGTGGACTCAGTTCAGTCTTCCTTTCCGGAATACTTCTGATTGTCATCAGAACCAATGGCAAAGCATCTGGCCATTTCAGTCCTGTAGCTTGACACATTTTTCCTAACCTGTTCTTGATTGTTCCATTCACTTGCTCTACTATTCCAGAAGCCTCTGGTCTGTATGCACAATGCAGTTTCTGTTTAATACTAAGTGCTTCACAAATCAGTTTAACTAATTCGTTCTGGAAATGTGTTCCTCTATCTGTTTCAATCGTGACTGGAAAACCATACCTTGGAATGAATTCTCGCAGCAAAAGTTTTGCTACTGTTATACTGTCATTCCTTCTTGTTGGATATGCCTCCACCCAACGGGAAAACAAACAGACGACCACTAGAACATACCTCAATCTGCTGCAAGGTGGCATTTCAATAAAATCCATCTGCATTCTGGTGAAAGGACCCCCTTCTCGTCCTATTCTTCCTAGACTCACTACTGTCTTCCTTCCTGGATTTAACTGTTGACAAATAAGACATCTTTGACAAAGACTCTCAGCTATGGCTCTGAATTTTGGATTGTACCATGTTTGTCTAAAAAGTCTGATCATTGAATCTCTCCCAATATGGGCTTGCCCATGGTACATCCGTGCCATGTCAGAAATCATGCTATCAGGCATAACTGGTCTCTCATCCCTGTAAACCCATACATCAGTTTCTTCATGTTTTCTACATCCTGCTTTTAGCCAAGTATCTTTCTCTTCATCCTCTGCAGCTTCTTGTAATTGTCTCACCTCATCCCATGTTTCAATTGAGTTAGTAAAAAGCAAAGGACAAGAAATATGCTCTCTTTCACGACATTTATTCAAAGAAACCACATTCTTTGCACAGTACTGTGCCATTTCGTCAGCATATTTGTTGCCAACAGTAATGTAGTCATCCCCATTTTTATGTGCATTGAACTTCACGACAGCGATCTGTTTAGGCAGCTGTATCGCCTCAAGCAACTTTTTCACAAAATCTCCATTTCTGATGGGCGTCCCTGCAGACGTCAAGAAACCCCTTTGTGACCATATCTGACCAAAATCATGCACGACCCCAAAGCCGTACTGGCTGTCAGTCATAATCGTAACCCGTACATTTCTTCCCAACTTACATGCTTGAATCAGAGCTAGTAATTCTGCAACTTGGGCAGACCGTACACCTTTCAGACAAGATGCTTCCAATACAGTTGCTACTGTGCAAACTGCATATGCTGCGCTTAGTACTCCATCACTCGTTCTCAAACATGAGCCATCCACAAACAGAATATAATCTGATTCTTTCAAAGGCTCATCTCGTATATCAGCTCTTGGTTTTGTACAGTATTCGAGCACATTCAGACAATCGTGATCTACTTCATCCATTTCAATCACATTCTCTTCATCTGGCAATGATGTTGAAGGATTCACATTCATACATCTGTCAATGGTCACATTATCTGCACTCAAAATTACCTTTTCATACCTAGTCAGCCGACTATGTGTCATGTATTGGGTTTTCGTTCTTGTCAAAAGAATTTCCACAGAATGGGGAACATACACTCTCAATGGATACCCCATCACTATTCCTTCACTCTGTTCCAGACTCACACAAGTAGCAGCAACTGCTTTCAAACATCCAGGCAACGCTTTCGCTACGGGGTCTAAAACAGCTGAAAAATATGCAATTGGTCTTTTCATAGTTCCATGTCTCTGCACCAAAACTGAAAATGCACATCCATCTCTTTCACTGCAGTACAGCTCAAACTCTTTCTCATAGTCAGGCATTCCCAATGCTGGAGCCTCACACAATTTCTTTTTCAGCTCTCTGAATGCTTTCATTTCTTCATCATTCATTTCAAAAGGATCTTTAACATCCTTCTTTGTCAATTTCTGCAATGGTTTAGCAATTAGTGAAAAACCGCTTATCCATTGTCGACAATATCCAACCATTCCCAAAAACATTCTTACCTCTCTTTGTGTCATTGGAGCTCTCATTCCTTGAATCATTTTTATTCTCTCTGTCGTTACCTTTCGTACTCCTTTCTCAATTTTATGCCCTAAATACTGGACTTCTTGTTGACAAAACTGCAATTTTGAAGGGGACACTTTATGTCCTCTTTTTGCTAAATGATTCAGCAAAGCAATCGTGTCATTGACACATGCTTCTTTCGTTTTTGATGCCACCAGTAGGTCATCAATATACTGAACCATTACTGACTTTTCTGGCATTCTTAAGTCTTCCAATGATTTCTTTAGGATCTGATTAAAGATTGAGGGACTTTCTGTGTACCCTTGAGGAATTCGGCACCATGCCAAAATACGCTCTCCAAACCTAAACGCAAATATTGGCTGGCTATCTGGATGCAATGGAATAGAGAAAAATGCATGACATAAATCAATTACAGTGTACCATTCTGCTTCGCGTGGAATCTGGTATAGAATCACGGCAGGGTTCGGTACTATTGGGCAACAAGGCACAACAATTTTGTTTACCTTTCTTAAATCCTGTACTATTCTATATATTCCATTTGGCTTTTTCAGTCCCATTATTGGCGAATTACATGGACTGCTCATGATTTCTTTTAGAATCCCTTGTTCAATCATTTTATTTATTACTGGCGTTATTCCTTCAATTATTTCTGAAGTCAATTTATACTGGGGCGTATTTGGGTAACTCGTTCCTTCTTTTACTGTTATTTTTACGGGATCTACTCCTTTCATTAATCCTACATCTTCTCCTGTCAAGTCCCACACTTCTTCTTTCACTGTCCTTTTCAACTCATTTGGGATTTTCTCTGCATCAAATACAGGGAAACAAACCATTTACTTCTGGTTCTAAATTTACCATTGTCATTTTGTACAGCACATCCTCATCTGGAGTCTGAAATGCAATTCCGTCTGGAGTACAATAAATTGTGCAATTCATTTTGCACAACAAATCGCGTCCTAAAAGGTTAACGGGACTACAATCACACACCACAAATCGGTGCATTTCACTAAATGGACCAATTCTTACCTTTACTAATCTAGTAAGAGGCGTTTCAATTTGCTGATTGGAAACTCCAACCACTTGTATATGTTCACCTGAGAGAGGAAGATTTGGAATTTCCACTGCCCTAACAGTAGAACGGGTAGCTCCAGTGTCAACAAGGAATGTTACATTTGCACCATTCACTTCTCCATCCACAAATGGACCTGACTGATCTACCTCTAGAGTTGCGCCAAGCACGCACTCTTCCCTCTCTTTTAGACACCGTCATGAACTTTCATACGACTCATCTTCATTCTGTCGTAACCAATATTGTGAAATTTCAGCTGCACGTGACAACTGTTTTACCTGTTCTCCTCCGTAGAATCCTGTTTCTGCACTGTATTTCTGTTGGTTAGCACTCTTGGGAAGTGGTGGTTGTGGCACCTGACCTTGTTGAGTAACTACCTCACTCTGCACCTGTGAATTTAATGATTGATTTTCCACATTAGGTTTTGGAGGAAATTTACACTCGTTTCTCCAATGCCCTAGCTTTCACGCAGTTGTGGCATGGCCACTTTTTCTTCGCCTCATCTATGCTCATTTGTCCTTTTCCTTTACCTATATTAGGTCGGGATTTAAACTGTCCTGTTTCACTGCTAGTATTATTCAATTGAGCTTCTTGCTTCTCTGCAACTTTCACCTGTGCCCACATGGCTTTCTCTTTCAATTTACGCTGTTTACTCTCAATTTCATCACTGCAATACTTAGCATATCTCAAAACTTCATACACTGTGCTATTCTGCCATCCTATCAAGTGCTGCTTAATCCTTTCACTTATCTCTGGTGTTAATCCATACACAAACCTATATACAAAATGACTCATGTCCTTCTCACTTAGCGTCTCATAACCACTATACTGTTTGAAAACCAACAACAATCTCTCATAGTACGCATGCACTGATTCTTTGCTTTCCTGTGTTGTTCTGTCTATTTTCACCCAATCTGTTTCTTTTGGTGGAATTTTATTCTTCAAAAAGGTAACTACTTGATCATACTGCCTGATCACTTCTGGACCTGGCGCTCCTGTTTTGGCATCCCTTGGATATTCTACAGTTGGCCAATCAATTGTAATCTTACATTCTGTCCATAAATCAGCAGGTACTACTATATCAAACAATCCATCTAGATCTATCCACAGCACTTTTGACACCTTAACAAATCTCTCCACTTGTCTGTACCATTCTACTGGTTTCTCTCTCAATTTTGGGAAGTCATTTGTAAATGACAGTATATCCTGTCTGGTCCACGGAACATGCACATAACTACCACCTGGTGTTTCTCTCATCGGGTATTCCCTAGCAACTGGTTCCCTATCTGTCACTGCAAAAGCCAAAGATGCTTTATCTGTTGTTTTCTCATTCCTCTTTGTCCATCTATTTCTCCATCTATCCACATCACCCCATTTTCTCAATAAAACAATCAGCTCTTTTATCTGGGTCAGTCTTCCTGATGCGTTCAAATTTTCTATGTCTTTCTCACAAAAATCTACTCTGTACGGTTTCTGCAACGTCCTCACTTTCACAAATTCCACTCCTAGTTCACCTGCAATCTCTTCCAATTTGTCATGTAAATTTCTAGCTCTCCAAGTAAGACTCTTGCACAAAAACATAATCTCGTCATCCTGATAATTTTTAGTTTTTCCGTTCCAATTGTTCCCAAAATCAACTCTTCCATGTCTATTTTCAACCTTATTACATCTAATGGTTTTTCTTCTGGTTCTTTTGCTTTTAGTGCTTTCATCCATTCATTTAACTCTTCTGGAGTCGGACCTACAGGCGTACTATTTAATTCTATCCAATCATTGCTTCTTTCTGGTGTTCCTGATGCGGACTCTGTCACCATAGGCATTCTCCTAATCTCACTCTCATTTATCGTCAAATTTGTAGGTGGACTTGGTCTACACGTACTAGCCGAATTGTGTGCACCTTCATTATTCAGTTCCATCCCTTCTCTTTTTCTTTGCAAATGTGAATTCATGGGAATCACCAAAGAATGTTCATTTATTTTCTGATTCTCAAAAATTGGCATTACTGGACCTATCGTTACTGGTACAGTTACAGCTTCCATATTCTTTGTCAATTCTCTTATTTTCTCAGTCAATTCTTTTGTCGTTTTTGCTAATTCAGTTGCATTGTCACTTTCTGTCTCTTCATTTTGTGAAATTTTAAATGTTTCTTGTGACCTATTTATTTCATTTCTTCGTTCGGGTTTTTATTCCTCCCAGTTTCCATTTGCGGTGCATTAGGTGTCACCACTACAGAAGTCTGTTGGTATGGAGGTGGGTTTCTGTTTAAAATATCTTCCAGCAATTCGTCATCTGTTTCACTACCACCATACACATACTTTTCTACTACTACATGCTTCTTTTTCTCAATACACTTTCTCTTTGCTTCTTCCTCAACCACAAAAGCTGGAAACAAACCTCCTGCCATGTTAGCGTATCTCCAACGCTTTACTCTGTCCTCATGATTTATTCCCCACAACCTTCCAGGCATAAACTCATGATTCTTTAATCCTCTGGATCTCTCTCGCTCATACATCTCATCTTCCCATTCCGTTAAAGCTTCAAACTGTGTCGGTCTAGGTCTAGGTTCTAACATTACCATCTTTTCTCTCAAGTTCCGTAATACAGCTACATTAAATGAACCATTCTCAGGAAAAGCCAATGCTCCATCGTTCTTTGTGTATTTTGTCCAATTTTCTAACCATATGCATGTATGATATCCATATTTCAGCATCATATGTGAAGCGGGTGATTTCGGCGGAGGAATTATTTGTCCCTCTCTAGTCACTACCTTTTTGTCCTTCTTAAAGAAGTTCTTAACTTTCGACATCCAAGATGTTTTCTCTTTTCCATACTCATAGTACGACATGATTCACAACCTTTTTCTCCTTCAACAATCCGCAATTCAACACTGTTCCCTATGCGTTATTTCAACCAATGCTAGCGCGACTCACACCAACACTCCAATCACAGCGATTTCTGTCTACGGCGCACTTTCCAATCCCATCGCGGCTTTTGTCTACGTCACTTTGCTCCTGTTCTCATGTGACTGGTGCACTGTCCAATCCCAGCGCGGCTTTTGTCTACGTCACTTCTACTCTTGACCCCTCCTTTACAAAATTTATCGGCAATTTCTTTTTCAACAATTCTTGTTAGTTACAACATTTTATCCACATTTCCATTGTCTGATTCGCTAAACCGAAAAGATAGCTTTGACCATTCACACAAGAATTCTGTATTTTCCAGTAGGCAGCGCTTACCTCTACCCTACCACAGAACTTTCAGTTTCGTCGATAAAGTAGCACTTCCCTCTACCTTACCCTTCTTTCAAGCAATCAATAAACCCGTTTCTCTGGTGATAAAACACATGTGGAGACTATACTGCTCCTGAGAATTAAGGCCAGAGTTTCACAAGAAAAACCGATCACTATTTCACTTACACACCTTTTATACGCAAAATGTCCCTAAATAACACAACCTGTGTTATTACCAAATTGAACTCAGACAGTGTAAAAATTCCATGCGACTTCTCTTGCCACACGTGTTCCACTTCCTACTTCCGGAAGCGTGAAAACTTACATATAACATAACGCGACTCAACAAAAAGTGTTAGACATAAACTTATCAATAATCTATAATCAAAAATCAATAATCACCAAACTAATCTATAGTAACCATAACTCTGCTACCAAGAAATCTGATCCAGCGCTTACAATAAAAATAATTTCTCCTATTATGCTTTTGGTCATCCAGGTGCAATTATTTCTCTAACACACACACTATATCCATATGACGGTGGGGCCCATAACACCGCATATACAGTCACTTACTCATTTGTTCCCTGGATTTCCTCCGTCATGAAACCTAGGAGAAAAACGATTCGCTGGAAGGAGACGGGATAGCTCTTTTATAAAGACACAATAATTCTCATTTGCTTTTAAGGTATTCCGCTCATTGGTCGATGGACCAACTAGTAGGAATCAGTTGATGGTGATTAAGACCAGCTCAATCACAATGAACTCTTTACCATTTCATTATTAGTCATTATTTTTTTGTTTAAATATCTTTATTGGTATTTTTTGAATTTTATCATAACTGGCATCGTAATTGTATACAACACTGTCAATTGTACATCGCGAAATTATAGTGCCTATATGGCTTACAATAATGCAGTGGACAGTAGCAATAAGTTGATGTTAACGCATCTTTCCTATTTTCAGATGCACACACTATTTCGAGCGCTCATAAATAAGTCCTGGTGTGCTATTGCATGCACATGCTGCCACATCATGGTTACTGTATTGATGTAAGGCCATACACAACATAATTGGAACATATCTTTGTCTGGGTCGATACCACAATGCTTAATATACAGGCCACATCAGCACAGAAAAATAACTTGTCGATCGGACTTGAATAACATTATGAACACAATAGTGTAGGATGACAATGCACGATAGGTGTTGACGTGTGAATACCAATAAGACCTATTTTTCCAATAATCATATAATCAAAACTCAAATGTACAACATTATAAACTGCCATCTAAACTACTTCATTATTAGTCATTATACTGAAGAAAATCACTGAGTCATTTGTTTAAAGAATAATAAAGTTTATATAAAATTTTGAATGCAGGAAATTTGAGATTAATCTTATTATTCAGATCATTGCATTTATCATCAATATAAGAATAGTTGAAATTGCATGACACTTTTATTAGACGGAAAATGAGGTTATCATACTAAGAACTCTATAGATCAACCTATCTATCTCTCGGGGAAATCCTAATAATTCTAATAAAAATCTATCAAATAAAAGTTCTCCTAAAGCAGCATCTTATACTCAACTGGAAAAGGAAAATAACAGCAGCAGCATCAGCTCGTCAGCATCAGCAACCGCAAACTCTCCCATCTACAGCATCTAACTTCTTCAGCATCTCCCGCAGCATCTACTCCAGCATTCTCACCCCTCCCCCCAAGAGTAGGTCTTCTTATACCCTAATTCTAGCTTACAGCATAAAATATTTCTTCTTACATGGTGTGATTCATGCTCATTGGTCAAAAACTCAGGTCCCTATACATTTTAATCAAACTTCCTGGTCTTAACCAGTTCCGTGTGGAATGTCCATGCAAGCATCGTTTCCCACAGTTCATGCACTTGCTCATCCGTTTCGATTAGTCCAAATTGTATCTTTTTCTGCTACATTTTGTATAATACAGTTCCTTCTATTGATTCAACCAGGCTTCTCACGCTTCTTGCTGATCATCTTGGCACACATCTGCTCAGAAGGGTCACAGCAGCCTTGACCATACTTTCATCTTAGCCTCTCGGCATCAGCACGTGATCATCCCTTTTCCACAGCCTCTCTCCTCTATCACATGGTCGCATCCGCTCATGCGCACTCTAGTAACTCGCAGCCATTTTATATTGCTGCTCGGCAGGCCTAAGTACACTATTTTTAAAGAAAACAAAATGTTATTAAAACAAAGAAATATAAACCCTTTTGTTTCCCTCCCGTCTTTCTACGTACCCCAATTAGGTATTACCTAGCAGAAGCAACATATAAAGCTGTCCCTTACTTACCATCACTTTATTTTGCAACCACACGTTTTATTCAAAGCACAAATCATGCATTTTATTATTATTTTAGTACGCAAATATTATGTTATGTTAGAAACGTAAACAATTATTAGTCCATTACTTTGCACACTGAATTGCGTGTTACCATTAACCCTTTACATACATTGTTGGTTATTTACTGGAACGAACATGTTTATTAATATTGTACGAAAATATTAGGAGGTTAAAATTTTTATATTTACCCTGCTCCATCAGCGGCGTGAAGACGCTGAGCAGGACATCCGGGCGGTCAACAACTTCATCCGGCGCTCCCGCAGGGACTTCAGCTTCATCTGCGGGCAGGCGTCGCACTCCTCGGAGTCGTGGTGCTCTCCTAGGCACCACATACAGATCGCGTGCGGATCCGTCGCTGACATCTGCCGTGTACAGGTCTCACATGCCTTGAAACCCGAAGGCATCGCACACTGTTCCCGGACGCCGAAGGCGTCGAGAAGGCCTGAAACTACAGGCCAGAGGAACCGCTTACTCCTGGATCCGTGTTGGGACGCGGAAAAGAAGGAAACTGACGTCAGCGCGCCGGGAGGGACTTATATGGCTCCGCTGACGTCATGTCCGTGGAGGACGTCAGGGCGGAGCCATGCGGCGCCGCCCCCGGCGCGCAGAGGTGCTGCTGCAAAGGGTTCTCCGGATCCAGTCGGACGACGGGGGATATTCTAAGTTAAGGAATCTGCGGCTAGATGTCTCTATCAGATAATTACTTTAATAAGCGGGAAACAGACTCGCCTTTTAATTGTGCCCAAACAAGAGTCACACATGAGCCAGACACAGACTACGCTGACTGAACATATAACAATTAAGAATGAAAATATTCAATCACATGCAATGCACATGGAAGAGGAGAAAATAGAAAAAAAAAACACATGCACTACCAAGGAGGGCTGAAAGCAAAAGAAACAAGCATTTGCATGCAATAGGTCTCACATTACTTATAGTTTTAGGTATTGGCGTTGCAAATAATAATGCAATGCCAATAGCTCATACCTTCAGTAATGCGAGACCTAGTGCATTGCAAATGCTTGTGTAGTGAGCCAGGAACCAGCATTGTATGTCTCAGTGCAGTACCGCAAGCTGCTCCTAGAGATCCCTGGTGAGTAAGGCACCAGCACTGCATGTCTAGGTGCAGTACCGCAAGCTGCTCCTAGAGGTCCCTAGTGAGCAAGGCACCAGCACTGCATGTCTAGGTGCAGTACCGCAAGCTGCTCCTAGAGGTCCTTAGTGAGCAAGGCACCAGCACTGCATGTCTAGGTGCAGTACCGCAAGCTGCTCCTAGAGGTCCCTAGTGAGCAAGGCACCAGCACTGCATGTCTCGGTGCAGTACCGCAAGCTGCTCCTAGAGGTCCCTAGTGAGCAAGGCACCAGCACTGCATGTCTCGGTGCAGTACCGCAAACTGCTCTTGGAGGTCCCTATTGAGCTTGGCACCAACAATGCATGTCTAGGTGCAGTACCGCAGGCTGCTCCTAGAGGTCCCTAGTGAGCAAGGCACCAGTTCTGCATGTCTACAAAGTTGGAGTTATTGGCATTATAAATGGCAATGTTTTTTACCTAGCCATGTTGCAGGGTGCAGTACCATATGTGGCCAAAAGGGGACCTCGTTTGGTCACATATGGTACTGCACCCTGCAGAAGATATGGTAAATCCACCCTACCCATAATGCTTTGCATGCACGACAGTACTACGAGTACATTCAAATAGCTATGTCCATATATACAATTAGTAGCTTTGAAATGTGACAAAAGAATTATTACATTAATTTCAAATTAGGTTGCACTCTGTGTGGAGCTGATGAAGGGAAATTTATAGATGGTCTCATATAAATGTGAGATGTTCTAGTGAGTGAAGTAACCACTGCCGGGGCGTGGCCAAGCCGCCGACCGTGATGGGCGCATAGGCTTGGAGCACCGCCGATTTCCCCGGAATCCTACCACCCGGGTGGCAGTCACCGCAGCTGTGTTGTCGGCGAAGATTTGGGAACGGTGTCGGAAGTAACCGGTGCCGTGCTCGACCCCCAGAACAGCTGCCGTCCGAGACGGATTCGACACTGCAGACCTGAACGCAGTGGGGCCTGCTCCCATGTGCGAGGCCCGGGGCTTGGGTAGCATGGTGCCGGCGGGCGCTGCGCAGAAGGAGGGATGGCGCTCATGGTGGAACAGGAGCGACGACGGCTGAGAGGGGCACGGCAGCCGCAAGGTGAGCGGAGGCAGTGGAGCCATCCTACTTCTTCAACCTTACCACAGTGAGCTCCGCAGGCGCTCCACCGGAGGCCCCATGGTGACAGGGTCCACGGGTGAGCCTGGGGGCCGGCCACAGGGCCAGGCACCGCGGCAATTCCTTGGAGCCTCCCTGCTGCCGCGCTGCAATAACCCCGGGTGGTGCACCCACCTGGCATCGGCTGCTGCCTCTGCCCCCCTTCCACGCTTTCAAAGAAGACATCGGGGCACGCCACGAGACGGAAGGCACATCCATTGGCCCTACAACTGTAAGTCTGGGGCACTGGTAGAGATTGGCCCGCAACACATTCTGCTTGCCCTTGCGCTGCGTTGTTTGCAGTGGTTACTTTGCCATGGGGTCTTGTTCCGGCACACCGGGTCAGGGCATGGTCCGGGGTGACCCAAAGCAACGTAAACTGTCGTTTGAGAAAACCGGCCGTGGCGCAGAGGCCCAGCGATCCAGCATGGCGGAGGGAGGCGGTGCGCCCGCAGCGGCCGGGACATACGCCATGATGGTGGAACTCAGGGGGGGCTTTAAAGCCCTGGATACCAGCTTTGACTCCCTTGGCAAGCGACTAGACACTATGGGCATCAGAGGGGTGCTTGATGACAGCAGAGGGCAGGATCTCCGACTTGGAGGATGGCGCCGCCCAAGCCACGAAAAAGTTTGAGCGTATGGAGAAACTACTTAAATCGATTGCCATCAAGAATGAGGATTTGGAGGCGCGGGGCGGTGCAACAACATACGTGTAGTGGGTCTACCCGAGTCCACCAACACTGGGCGACTAGATGGGTTTATGGAGACGCTGTTGATTGATCTGTGCGGACGGGACTCCTTCACCCCTACTTTTGTCGTGGAACGCGCACATCGCACGCTTGGACCGCGCCCCAATCCTGGTTGCCCCCCACGACCAATAATAGCCTGTCTTCTCAATTTCAAAGACAGGGACACCACGTTGCGGATGGCTCGTGAGAAAGGCCCACTTGAGTGGCAGGGGCCATCCATATCTATTTACCCGGATTTCACCGGGATGGTGCAGGAGGCCCGACGGAAATATGCAGGAGTCAAGGCGAACCTTAGCAAGTTAGGACTGCATTATGGGATGCTTTCCCCGCCCTCCTAAAGGTAGATGTGGATGGCCGCTCACGCATTTTCGACTCCCCTCATGATGCTCAGGAATTTTGCCATGCCTACTCCAAGTCGGGGCGACAGCGTGGATCCCCCTCCCCGCATCAGTCACCAAATATCCCGGACTCTGGTGCAAGCGCGCATCTCTTCTCGGCTAGTTAGAAGGACATTGTCACCATTCCTAATGGTTTGCTATTTTGAGTCTCATTGATAAATTTGCTGATTACTTAGCTCATATTTCCTTTTCACATGCCAATGCAGTGGGGACTGCCGCACGAGGCTGACTGTATTTCACCTTTACAGGTATCATTGTTTCGACAGAATCAGGGACCCGGCATGGCGTCGCCACCCCCCTAGTGCAGATGCACTCCCTATGTTTACCACAGCATTGTATCAATACGGTGATGGGTCCCGCACCAATGAGGTTAATCCAAAGTTAAAATATTCTTTATGTGAAAAAATTACACCGCTTTGTTGGCGTGCAGTGAGGTATCGTCCTCTGAGCCTGGACGTAGAATTCAATAAGACAGTTGCGTTTCCCCACTGGGAAGCGTCCCTCAAGTGCAGTGCACTTGAGGGACGCTTCCCAGTGGGGAAACGCAACTGTCTTACCACAGCATTGTAGAATGTTTATTTTTCCTATATGTTTAAATTTCATAGTGGAGGGTTGGGTCTTTCCCCGAAGGTTGGTACAGGGGATGGAATAGGGGTGGGGGACAAGGGATGATCAGAAATGTTTTTGTAATATTGTTCATCCGACTGTCTTTATTGCAGTACAGTACCAGCTATTCAGGTCCTTACAGTTAGTATATCCTTGGTACAGATAATGGTTAATAGGGTGCAACCAGAAGCTAATATTACAATGATGTCCTGCAACGTTCGGGGCCTTAATAAAACTCGTAAATGTAAACAAGTCATTCATTATCTACAACGGCATCAGGTGGACATTGCTTTCCTGCAGGAGACACTTGTCACCTTCTGTCCTGTCCACCTTGGCTGCCAGCTGGGGAGCGCACAGATACTTTGCAGGTTACAGTTCATATGATAGAGGGGTCGCAATATTGATTCACAAGCGTGTTCCTTTTCGGGAGGTGGCGGTCTATAGGGATGCTGCTGGGCGCTTCCTGTTGGTCAAAGGATGTTTGCTGGAGCACTTGGTGCTACTAGTCAATTTCTACGCACCAAATATTGATGATCCAGACTTCTTTAGTGTTATTCACACACAAATTAGGCACATGGGGGCAGACCAGATTTGCTTGGGAGGGGATCTCAACATACTTCTTGACAGAGACAGCACAGCATCCACTGCTGACACAAAGCCCAGAGCTAGGCGCTCACTGTCCGACCTCAGAGAAGCATACGGTTTGGCTGATGCATGGAGACACCACAGCCCCAGCTAGAATGAATACACCCATTACTCTGCCTCACAAAACACTTGGACCCAGTTGGATTACTGGCTCCTAACCGCGGGAGTAACGTTGTGGGTTAGTTCAGTCCGACACTTACCACGCACACTGTCAGACCACTCCCCTGTTCTGCTGCAGCTGCGGATCCCTCGGGCCGGGGGTGTGGAAAGGCAATGGAGATTCCCTGACATGGCCTTACGGGACACGTTGTTGAGTCAGAACTTCAGGACACGATTGTGGAGTATTTTGCACTCAACACTGGCACCGTGGCCACCAAGGCCACCTTATGCCCTATGGGAGGCTGTCAAAGCTTACACCAGGGGAGTATGCATCTCAAAAAGTGCTGGGGTGCTCAGGGACTTACGTCGCACATTGTTACAGCTGGAAGCACAGTTGGCAGAGATGGATGGCAGCGACGCTGCCCTATCTCACCCCCCCCACTTACAACGCTGTGCATCCCTAATGGCTGAGTTTCGTGTGGCGGCAAAGGGTAAGGCACATTATCTAGGAAAATATGCGGTAGCCAGGCAATATGGGGAGGGGGACAGGTCGGGTAGGGCCCTTGCCAGGTTAATGCAACAATCTCGTAAACAGACCTACATAGCCGAATTGCAAGGACAGGATGGTTCGCTAATAACAGGCAACGTAGGCGTATTAGAGGAGGTGCTTACTTATTACACAGACTTATACACATCCAGAGCCACAGTAGACATGATGGCCTATAGGGACTACTTGGACGAGATCGCCTTGGTCTGACTCGACAAGGCACATCGTGAATTCTTGGCTGAACCCTTTACGGAAGACGAAGTAACAGAGGCTATAGATGCAATGGATGGTTCCAAGGCACCGGGGCTCGAAGGGTTCTCCGGCTGCTTTTACAAGAAGTTTAAGACAATCCTGGCCCCACACCTCATAGATGTGTATCAGGAGGCAGTCGAATGGGTGAGCTCCCCCCCATAATGCGGGAGGCGGTTATAACACTTCTTCCCAAGCCTGGAAAAGACCCATTGAAATATGGCTCTTATAGACCACTTTCCCTGCTAAACTTCGATAACAAGATCTTAGCCAAGATATTGGCTACGCGGCTCGCCCTAATTATTGACCAAATGATCTCATCTGCTCAATCGGGGTTTATCCCGCATTAAGTAGATGGCCCTGAATCTTCGCACATTGTTTGCTACCTTGCATAGAATTTCTCCCTCAGTGCCTGCGGCGGCTGTGCTGCTCGATGCGGAGAAGGCTTTTGACTCCCTTGAGTGGTCCTTTTTATATGCCACGCTGGGCCGTCTTCAAATACCGGAACGGTTCCTGACAGTAATCAAGTTGTTGTACACGCAACCCATAGCGCGTATCTGTCTAAATGGCACACTAACGTCCTCATTCCCGCTTACATGGGGGACGCGACAGGGGTGCCCGCTTTCCCCCTTGCTGTTTGTTATAGCATTGGATCGTTTGGTACGGCACCTACAGGAGCAACATCTTCATCGCGTTTTGCAGTTCAACACTGGTCCTCTACTCCTCACTCTGTATGCCGATGATATTATAATCTATGTGCGGCACCCTGACAAAAACCTTGAGCCAATCCTTCGCGAAGTTACTAGGTACGGCGCCCTCTCGGGCTTCTGCACCAACTGGGGGAAGTCGGAGGTCTTCCCGCTGACGCCTGCGTCCTCTGACAGGACAGCCGAATATCCCTTGGCATGGTGCGAGGACTCTGTCAAATATCTCGGCATCCACATACACAGGGACGTGGACCGGAACCTACAGCTCAATTACGTCCCGGTGGTTGAGAGGCTGGAGCGTAACATGGAGCGCTGGCTAAAACTGCCCCTGACAATGGCGGGGTGGATCGCCATTGTTAAAATGGTTGTTCTCCCACAATTCTTGTATTTATTCCAAAATATCCCCATCCCATTATAGAACAGTTTTTTCTCAAACCTTTGGTCGCACCTGATTAGGCTGGTGTGGGGTGGCAGACAACCCCGGATAAGTTGGGATACCCTGATGTTGCCGTACGAGCAGGGTGGGTTTGGGGTGCCAAATTTCCGCATATACTACCTTGTAGCACAGGCAAGCTTTGCACGCCATTGGTACCACGCTGATGCCAGGATTCCATATCTGAGGCCAGAAGCGGACCTCGTACACCCGTCGCCCTTGAACACGCTCTTGCCGGTGGGGGTGCCGCGTGACCCACAGGACATTCAGACACTCTCCACAACGAGTTGGGCTTGGCGCCGACTGCTTAGTGTGACTGGGTCCCATCTCCTGTATTCCTCCTCATTGCCACTGGTGGGAAATGGCTGGGTCCCCATTCTACAGGAGACCCTGGTGAAACGCATGCTAGCAAAGTTCCACCTGGCAACGTTTGGACACCTGTTCCCTAGCGGTCATGTCTTTTCGCGTACGGAAGACCCCCGTTTCGGTGATGCCACAGTAATGGACCATTTTATATTGCGAAGACTTCAGGGGGCTCTTAGGGCCAGTATCCCCAGTTATCCGCTCGAACCACTTGAATTTCCTCTTCTGACAGGAATTATTAAAGACACAAGTGGGCTCCATCTCATGTTCAGGCTATATAAAGCCGCCGTATCCCTACTCCCCAGTCGGGATGCTGGAGTGCGTGCCGCCTGGGAACGGGACTTGGGCCATCCCATCTCTGATCCACAGTGGAGCCGCTGCTGTACACAAATACCCCAAGTTTCTCCTAACCACAGGCACAAGTTGCTGCATTTCAAGTTTCTTTGGCAGGTATACATGACACAGAGTAGACTACACCGCATGGACCCATTCCGCCCACGCGCGTGTTCCAAATATCATTCCCCAGAGGTAGATTTTGCACACATGGCATGGACATGTGATAAGATTGCTAGGTATTGGAGGATGGTCTTTACGGAGCTCTCTCGTATGATCGAATTGGAGCGCAAACCTTCCCCGCTATTGGCACTTATGGGGTACACACACGACCTCCCTAAACCCAAACGATGCTTTGTCGCAATTGCGCTCCTCATCGCCAAAAGGGAAGTAGCCATAAATTGGGGTAGTAAATTCTCACCCACATTGAAAACATGGTTACACAACATGACATATTGCAACACGAATAGCGACACATACGCACTTATGCAACCGCCTGCTTCCAGGCATCTTGATATGGCAGCCATTCCACTCATATTTATTAGCCTTGCAGGACACGGGAGACACGTCGCCCCCGCAGCAACACACCCCTCAAAGCATTGGGACACGCGGGGAACAAAAGCATCCGTTAGGTAGACACCGACGCAATAGTGATGTATATGTACCTCCCTCTCACCCTGCTATCCAGGAATGTCATAATTAATGATTTTTTTTTATGACTTACATATGTATATGGACCTGATATCAACATCAACCACAGTTAATGCTAAGCTGTATCTTTGTTTCAATGCTTATTGTGAAAATCAATTAAAACATTTTTTTTTTAAAGTAACTACTGCCAGCCTAGCTTAGGACCAAGTGTGTGTCCTGCCTGAAGCCTTTTAAGAAAATAGTGCCTTGAAGCTGCAATTAAATCCTAGGGCGTAACTACATATGTTACAGGGAGTGTACTCATGGAAGGTTACAAGAAGAGACAAGGCGGTACTAAGGAGGGACTACTAAGCCTATTGACCAATGACAAAGGACAGGGACAGGAGCCAATTAAAAAGATGGGCAGAAAGTGGGCAGAGCTTTATGCCCATACCCTGAATACAGCATGTCTCGAAGAGACAGCGCAAGCGCTGCCTAGGCGAGACCTAAAAAGGTAGTTTCCTAAACGTAAGCATTGGAAAGGTACAAGTAATTAAATCAAAAGAATAGTAAAGAAGCTACGTTCTAGGTGAGGGGAAACACAAGAAGAGGAATGAAAGCAGTTGAATAAGAAACAAGTGCATGCGATTGACAAGAAAGCCAACCAGTGATAAGCAATGGGCTAATCCAAATCCTAATACAACTATTCATACTGTTCACAATAAGTCTCTCGACAACAGATAGCTAAAGCTCCATATGGGTGAGACTTGAAAACTAATGGAATGAGCCAGAGGGCAAACCACTGATTTACAATTGTTAATTGAGCTAAATAATGATTTACTGCATTGCTTTTGCACCTGCCATTAATGTAACAAATACAGAACAAAATTTCTAAACACTTTATTGACTAGTAATGCCATATAGCTGTGCCAGGCTTGTTTTCTTGAGATGACATCTAAGGACACTCTGTGGCCTATTCCAAAACTGCATTTTATGGTATGTTTAGTAGTACTACAATAGAACTACTAACATACTACTAAATAATATTGATATACCTGCATGCTGAGGTCTACCCCTTCCCTCTCTTATCTTTTCTGTGCACAGATCTTTGCATAGATAAGTATACATTTTAGTAGTAAATGTCAAAGGGGCACAGGGTACTGGGGAATATTTACTACTAAAGGGAAGCAATTAAGGGAGGAGTAGGGAAGAGTTCAGGGATTGTCGGGGAGGGCTTTAGGGAGGGACATGCACCCACCCACAAAAGAGTAAGCCCATTGATGTTTGCAAACTACCCTTCAATAGTTACTACAGCCATTCAGGACCCAAAACAGTCATAAATGTACTCCAGCTCAGATCTGGAGTAAGTCCAACACCACACATATCAACACCCTCCCATAGACAATAATAGAGGCAGGGACATAAAATAAAACCTTGTAGGAACTAATGTTAAAATAAATTAAATTATTACAACTATTTAATATTATTTAAAAAAAAATATTTAATCTTAAAAAAGAGTATAGTTAAAATATAATTATTAATTTATTTTAAAACATTTTTTAATTAAAAAAATTAATGTCTGTACATCACTTTTTATAATTATAATTACTTAATAAAAATATATTATATATACTATAAGTGGGATTTGTTTCTTAAATTAAACTACATAAAATGAACTCACTTTTACTTTATTTAAAATAATTGGTATTTTTATTTAAAATTAAATTGATGGGATGTGGCCAAGATGGCGCTGAGTGAGACGCTCTTTTCCATCTCTCCGGCCCGCCGCCCATTTTCACTGCCATACAAAGCACAATCGCCCTATTGTAGTTGCCCCGGAGCAGCTGGGTTGTGGGACCTGCCGTGCTGGACTCGTACCGCGGCACGTCCTGGGCCGGCGCTAGAGAGGAATCGCTGACAACGCCGGGCAGCCGAGGAGCCGGGGGTGGGCCCATACCACGGCCGTGACATTCCGAGACCGTGAGCTTGTGGAGCTGCGACCTTGGCGATGCTGTCAGCTGCCCTGATCGCCGCATCTGCTAGGGGCCCTGCAGAGAAGCCCGGCCGGGCTGGTCCGGATTCAGTGTGAGACCGGCATGCGGGTGAAGAGAGGTTCCGGCCTGGGAAGGCCAACAGCTGGTGTCTACTGGAAGATGGGATCTGCTCACCCCGGGGCCTGGCACTGGCCCTGAGGCCACCCGAGAGTGGGCTGGGAGGAGTGAGCCGTAAACTCAGCTGCAGCCCTCCTGCTGAGACTGGGATACGGACGCGGGTCCACCGGGTGATGACGGAGCCTGAGGGGGAGAAGCACCGGGCCTGAGGTGAGCACAGGCAGGAGGGGAGCGGCTCCGCTGTGGAGAGGTGGGAACGGGGCCACCGCCTTCCCTGGGGAGCAGAGGAGAGCAGAACCTCCCAACGAGGCCCTCTAGAGACATTGGCAGAGTTCCCCCATCAGGTCCTGAGTGAGTTTAGCCGCACTGCGCAGCCCGCCGGGAGGTGACCTGAGACGGGATTGAGGCCCTGGGTGAAAACACGGGCTTTGACTCAGCTTACCTGCGGCGCCCGGAGGGGCCTCATCAGGGGAGAGAGCAGGAGAAGTAGAAGCCCTGAGGTTTGCCGGCCCCTGACGGTCTTACTACCGCACAGACAGATGGACCCCGCGGTGCTTTGGTTGACCCGCTACAGGGTCCCCAGGGGGTGAGCACGTACTGCAGCCCTGGTGACTCCACTTGGGTCGCCCAGCGATGGCTACAGCTTGAACTAAAAAAGACCGTAGTGTGAAGGAGTTGCTCTCCAGGCCAGTCAGGGAGCCACTGGGGATCTCCCCCCTACAACTGCTACACCCTATGCATCACACTGGGATGGCTCGGAGGATCCTGTGACCCGCTCCTTCCTTGAATATGTTCACCTCCTTCGGAGAGGATCTACAAGAGGTCAAGAAGGACCTCTCCAGCAACATCAGGGAGATCAGGAGAGACATGGATT
Source organism: Calotriton arnoldi (assembly GCA_963921515.1). NCBI lineage: Eukaryota > Metazoa > Chordata > Amphibia > Caudata > Salamandridae > Calotriton > Calotriton arnoldi. Next base: position 135,921 of record CAWUFW010014179.1, on the reverse strand, counting down.
CACTGGGGGGCCGTGTAGCTACCTCAGAGGAGCAAGACAATAGCCATGTGGAAGATGTTGAGGCACTGCAGCAGGAAATCCTACCCATCCGCATCCAGCAATTAGATCTTCAGGCGCACGCTGAGGATCTTGAGAACAGGTCTCACCGGAACAGGGGTGTATCCTCCAAATCAGAAGGCAAATACTTAATTGGCTTCGTCACTGACCTTTTTTGGGCCGTTGTTGATGCTCCCCCAACTAAGGAGACAAAGATGGATCGGGCGCACCTGATCGGCCCCCTGCGGGCAGAGACGGCCCCACCGGCAGAAATTCTGGTCTGCATACATGACTCCCAGCTCAAGGAAGACTACCTGCGCAAGGCCTAGGAGAAACATGCTCTCACCTTCAGGGATCAAACATCTACCCTCTTTCAAGACCTGGCGGTGACTACCCTGCAAAAGAGGCACGCTTTTAGACCAGCAACTTCCCACTGCGGGAACATGGGTGTGCCCTACTCATGGGGACATCCGTTCCGCCTCATCTACCGATTGGATGGGAAGCTCTTCCAGCTGCGGTCACTGGAAGAAACCTGCAGTGTGCTGGGCATTGATCTGTAGGCGGACAGCACTGCAACCCAGGCGTCCCCGCCCCGCAGCACTGACGGTCACCCTCAGTGGGGTTCTCGTGGGTCGGGGAAGAAATCTGCCCGGCCGGATCCAGCCACAATTGCCAAGGGTGAGCAAGCAGCAATGGACTTGATTCTTGTGGCACTGGCTCAGACTGCCTCCCCATGACACAGGGGTGGGAAGATGAGGAACCCTCTATCACTGACGTTTGTAACTGTGGAACTGTTCCCTGCTTGATTGAATACCTATGTTCTTGTTTGCATTTTTGTCTGTTTTTTCTCAGGGGTTTTTACTTGTTTTGGGGCCACGCTCATGTTCACAGCAGTCACTATACGGGGTACACAAAATAGTAGCGAGTCCATTGAGGCGCCAAACTAGCTCCTGCACTGTGCATTGGATATCGCTGGGGGTAGCCTTCAGACCCTTCCAGACGTATAATGGGGGCACTCCTCTCCCTTAATGTGAAGGGCCTTAACAGCCCAGTCAAGCAGTAGGGCAGTCTTGTCATACCTGGAGAACTCAAAAGCCGGTGTCTGCCTACTCCAGAAGATGCACCTCCTCCCACAGGATTGCCATAGGCTCTGTTCATGAGCCTTCCCACACCAATTGTTTTCTTCTGAGCGTACTAAAACAGCGGGGGTAGCTCTCCTAGTGGCTCACACTTTTAGGGGGAAAATCAGTCCTAAGATGGCAGGGCTGCTTTCTTGCACGTCATCCTACTCTCAACCACTGGTCGCTTGTAGTGGCATCCATTTACGCTCCAAGCGAAGGCCAGCAGGCATTTCTGCGCACAGCCCTGTCAGATGTCCTACACACACAGGAACGGAGAATCTTGGTGGGAGGAGACCTCAATTTGGTTCTGGATAACGACCTAGACAGGACGACACATAGACATAGCCAAGCCGGGGCATTAACGAAGAGACTCGGGGCTTCTAGATATCTGGAGGACAATTCACCTTCATATCCACGACTATTCCTACTTTTCCCACGCACATAAGACTAAGCCTGGGCGTAGTTCGCGAAGTAGCGCTACGCGAAGCTACGCAAAGTGCAGTTCGCACTACGCGAGCTACGCGTAGCACTACGCGAACTGCGTAGTGCACTGTTCGCAATGATTGCACAGTGCCGGATGCTTGTCCGCACTGTGCAATCATTGAAAACGGCATCTTGCACAGTGCGAGCTGTCTTTTAATGCCGCTCGAGTAGATTTTTACTCAAGCGGCAGCTTTCTCAACGCGGACTGGTAGTTTCTCATCGCGGCGGTCGCGAGCATACGCGACCACTCGCAATGAGAAACCTGACCTCCCGCGTTGAGAATCTCGCCGGGAGGTTTATTTTCCACGCTCGCGATCGGCAACTTGATGTTGCTGATCGCGAACGAGGAAAAAGTCTCGCCGGGATGTCATTTTGCTTGCTCGCGGTCGCCAACTTGACGTTGAGGAGCGCGAGCAAGCAAAAATGACCGCTGCACTACGCTACGCGTGTTTGCACTGTGCTACGTGCAATTCGCGTTGTGCGAAGTAGCGCAAACTTCGCAAACTACGCGAGCGTAGCGCTTTGCCCAGGGTTACATAAGACCTATGCCTGACTAGATCACTTCTTGCGCACGAAAAACATTCTCACACTTAACTCCGCTGCGGAGATCCTCCTCGCCGCACTGTCAGACCACGCAGCAGTTATACTCAAGATGATACTTCCCTCCATACGTCGACCGGCTCGGACCTGGAAGAGGAGGGACCCTTTACTACAGTGCCCTGAAGTAGTACAGCAAGTTCACCAGGTCATCACTGTCTGTCTCACCCTAAATGACACTTCCATTGCAACGCTTTGGGAGGCTCTTAAAGTGGTCATCTGCGAGGTACTCATTGCCATTTCGGCTGCGGATCATAAACTACATAAAGAAAAGAGGGACCAGTTATCTTGGAAAGTCAAAGAGCTGGAGGGTATACACCAGCGTACAGGGGGCCGCAAAGAATCTGGCATCAACTAACTGCTGCTCGTGCGCAACTGGCTAGCATTGACCTCGACAGAGCTGAATACGCAGCGATACGACTGCGTCATGCTTTTTATGTAGGGGGTGACAAGGGTGGTCATCTCTTGGCCAACTAGCTGCGTGCTCAGTGACAGAAAATGGGTGTGCAATCACTCTATGACTCAACAGGGACAAAGATCTCGGATGACGCAGCCATAGTGGACAGATTTAAGAACTTCTATGCAGAGCTATATACTGGCCAATGTCTAGACCCCGCAGACGGCGCCTCATACCTTGCGGACTCTCACATATCCCCTCCGTCCCCAGCCCAGGCAGACATGCTAGATCATGAGATTCAAGTGGTTATCTCGGCGATCTCTCGACAAAAGACCTTGAAATCTCCTGGACCAGACGGATTCTCGTCCATATTCTATAAAACGTTCTGTCTTGTTCTTGCCCTAATCCTAACGTGGCTGTTCAACTCCTTTTCTGCCCCAGGGGTTATTCTACCCTCAATGTTGATGGCCTTGGTAGTGATTATCCCCAAGCCTGGCAAAGATAAGCAACAATGCAACTCGTACCGCCCATTTTCCCTAATGAATGTGGACCCTAAACTGTTCACCAGCATCTTGGCATCCAGACTGGGTCCATACATGCCATCTATTAAAGACCCGGACCAATCAGGCTTCATCCCTCAGTGCCAGACTAGTGACAATACCAAACGCATATTACATATCATAGAAAAGGCCTCGCGCACGCCGGGGGATTATATTCTCATAGCAATCGATGTCGAGAAGTCCTTCGAAAGGCCCATTTTGGAATAGTAGGAGATTTCAGTCTTGGGTGCTAAATTGCTACCACTACCCCACAGCGTCGGTCAGGGTGAATGGCTGTATGTCCGCTCCCTTTGCCATTGATAGGGGAACTCTGCAGGGGTGCCCTTTGTCGCCCCTGCTGTTCGTCCTTTATCGGAAGCCTTTAGCTCAAAGGGTCCACGACAACCCTAGGATCACTGGAACCACATTCGGGGGTAACAACACATGATTAGCCTGTATGCTGGCGACGTGCTGGTGACATTGGATAGCCCTGCATTGGCCCTCCTGGCATTAATGACCGAGTTGGAGACATTCTGCCTTGTCTCGGGCTTCCGAGTCAATGTTACTAAATCTCAGGCCTTGAACCTATCTATAACTCCTGCGCTTGAAACCCATCTCGCAGAGAAATACCCTATCCAATGGACAAAGTCAGGGGTCCCTTACTTAGGTATCCAACTGGCCTCCACCATACAAGCAACCTATTTGCTTAACTTCCAGTCCCTACACAGACACATCAAGTCTGAACTAGCTCATTGAAGACAACACTGAATCTCCTGGTTGGGTAGAATCGCAGCTATTAAGATGACCATCTTGCCCAAAATCCTGTACCTCTTCCAAACACTTCCTTTGACACCCCCAAAGGGGATGATTCCTAAACCACAAGCCGAACTGCACCAATTCGTCTGGGCCGGGAAGCAACCTCGAATGAGGAGAGAAGTCAGCTATCTCCCTCCGGGCAGTGGGGGCCTCGGTATGCCGAACCTCCAGCTGTACTTTCAGGTCACCCAACTAAGGTCCCTAGTTGAGTAGAACAAGGAAGAATCGGAACAACACCAGCTTTTTCAAGACCACGCAGTGGCCGGAACCTCCCTTTGGAAGGTTCTCTTCTTGAACAAATCGCATAGGCCCCAGAACCTCCACCTCTCTCAGATTACGAAAGTGACAATGGAGGCTTGGGACAGGTGTGCACTAGATATGGTCTCTCCTCCTTCCCTTCTCCTCTTACGCCCCTGCTCGATAACCCAGACTTCTTGCCAGGTAATAGTCCCGGGACATTCACTAAGTGGAGACAAACCCCTTGCCACTCAGCGGGACATATGATGGACGAGGAGGGGGTGATATCCTTCACAACAGTTGCGCGCAGAGTCAAACTACGCCATTCCCGAGACGGAGCGGTTGCATTACTGGCAACTTTGTCATTGGCTTCTCCGTCCGACAACAAGACAACTATGCAGGGACACCTTACTCCTTATGAAAAATGGCTGGTTTCTAAGACATCCGGAAAACGGTTGATCTCTACACCTTCCTAATCCAACCATCTAGGCATATGTACAAACCTCATAGAAAAGGAAGGCGCACTCTGATTGCAGTCACTTAAAGAACACGTGTAGTGCCAAAAATCATCTTTTTATTAATGTTGCTTTAACTGTAAAATAGGCACACAGCCAACGCGTTTCGTTCCCTTGTGCCAGGGGAACTTCGTCAGGGCTAATTCAAGGTTGAATGAAACACCCCTTGACAATCATGTGGGTGTTGAAACGCCTAATTAAGGCTCTCTGGTGCAGTCAAAATAGAAGATATTTCAATCTTCTCACTCTGAACACCAAAACCGCACAGCGTGATAACCGCAAGTTACACCCACATGATTGTCAACCTTGAATTAGCCCTGACGAAGTTCCCCTGGCACAAGGGAACGAAACGCGTTGGCTGTGTGCCTATTTTACAGTTAAAGCAACATTAATAAAAAGATGATTTTTGGCACTACACGTGTTCTTTAAGTGACTGCAATCAGAGTGCGCCTTCCTTTTCTATGAACTTTGTTGCCTGTTTGACATCCTTCAGCAGCGGATGTCGGGAGTAGCTGCACTCGCAAGATATTCATGGAACTGTTGGAACTTAAGTGCTCGACCTTTGTCAGCTGCTGAGTGTGTGTTTTTTCATTATATGTACAAACCTAATCGACCCGTTGGGAAAAGGAACTTTGGAGACACCTGACCAGTAAGGAGTGGGAGGATTTATAGAGCCCGTCATACCGCCTGCAACACAGCTCTTACCAAAACGCTTACTATGGTGGCTACATACTGGTACTTGACCCTGGAACGGTTGCATAAGATCGATCTGGACAAAAGCACGGTCTGTTGGAGAGGGTGCGGTACAGGGGTGACCCTGGTGCATCTCTTATGGGACTGCCAACGCATTGAGGCATACTGGGCACATGTGCTTGACGATATTGACCGACACCTAGACACACAACTTCCCTGATTTCCTTCCTACACACTCTTGGGTTTACCCAACCCTCTCACTTAGCCCCTGAAATCCAGACGAGGGAGGCAGATTGGTCTGGCCTTAGGTCCTCGTCCTCGGACCCTCCCCCACCGCGTGGGACAACTCCTGGTGGCCCCCTGCCCTCGGAAACCCACCCACCCCGACAGACGACGCCCAGAACCTCGGCATCATTCTAGACTCCTCCCTCACCCTGACCCGCCAGATCAACGCCGTCACCTCCACCTGCTTCAACTACCTCTGCATCCTCCGCAAGACCTTCAAGTGGATCCCCCCCGAATGCAGAAAGACCGTCACTCACGCACTCATAACCAGCAGACTGGACTACAGTAACGCCCTCTACGCCGGAATCAACAAAACCCTGCTACACAAGCTCCAAACCATCCAGAACACTGCAGCCAGACTCGTCCTCGGAACCCCACGACACGAGCACATGACCCAGCACCTACAAGACCTCCACTGGCTCCCCATCGAGAAGAGAGTAACCTTCAAACTACTCACCCACGCCTACAAATCCCTCCACAACATCGGACCCAAATACCTCAACAAAAGAGTCTACTTCCACGTACCCAAAAGGAACCTCCGCTCCGCCGACCTCGCCCTGGCTGAGACCCCACGCATCCGCAGAACCAGAGCAGGCGGAAGAGCCTTCTTCTACGTCGCAGCAAAGACCTGGAACGAGCTCCCAGTCAACATCAGACGGTCCCCCACTCTGCACACCTTCAGGAAGAGCCTCAAGACCTGGCTCTTCGACTGATCGGGAGCTGCACCCCCCCCCCCAGCGCCTTGAGATCCTCACGGGTGAGTAGGGCACTTTATAAACCCCTGATTGATTGATTAGGTGCAGCGATCCAGAATATACTGACACACTGGGGGACGGCACACTTACCTACACACTTGGGATGGCTCCACCGCCTCTGGCACATCCTCGGCATGGGAAAAAATCCCTCTCTCTATCACCAAACATGGGGGATCCTTTGGAAAGCTATGGCACCCTTACCTATCTCTCCTTTCACAGGATTTCTGAGAATTAACCTGCCCCAAATACCTCCGTGTCTTATGGTTGTTGGAATTGACCCTCACCACCGGAACTGATACAATCTCACGAAATGGGAATCGATAATGCTGTCAGTGCAATTTTAAGGAAGCAAACTGGGCGCTTTAGGAGGGGGGAGGGGGATGGTTGAGTTATGCTTTTGTTTGCGTTTGTTGATTACTTAAGACCAAGACTTGTGATTTCTATGAGGGTGATGCATACAGTGTCACTTTGCAATGTACTTCTTGGCATAAAGCGAATAAAGAGATTTAAACCATAAAACGAAATTGATAATGCTGAAACATTTTATTATATTATTGTACATTTAAAATATATATATAAAATTAATGAAAATTAATATTTAACATAAAAATATTTTCCTATTTCTTTTTAAGTTTAATATATTTTTTAACTTTTCCGTTCACTTTAAAATACGGAAATCTCTGCCCTGATTGTGGAGGTCTCTACCAAGTGTGCGGAACATCAAATACAGTTGTAATGTCACTGCTAGTAGTAACTTTATGGTTGCATTTGATATTTTTACTGGCTCACACCCTATTTCAAGGGATGTTGACATGTATGTCTACACGGTTGAGAAACTTTAGTTGTGGTGAATAGCCAAAAGTAGTAAAGTTACTCAAAAGTGTAAGAGTAAATTACTTGGAGCAAATCTACACATGTAGATTTATGTTTGTGAATAGGCCCCTTTGGTATTTCAAGGATTGACTAATTTAGGGAAACATCTTTTATTGTAACAAAGAAACTAATATATTTTAAGCGATGAAATGAGCAAGAATTAAGAGCTTTTTTGTGAATAGTTGATGAATCAGCTTGCACAATGCAGGACTTTTTATGGGACAAACTTAATGAACTTTGATGTAAATTTTGTATATTTAGCTTATGGATTTGACAAAAAAGGAAACTGATGAGGCTGATGTTGTCAGTTCGTTTATGTAGAGGAAAATTCTAAAACCGCATTTTCAGAGTGAAATCGAAGGATCTTTCCTGTGACTTGAAATTGTTTACTGGCCACAATCACGTCACTGACTGTAGCAGCAAGCTTAAGATGTTCAGAATGTTTCACTGGAAAGACAAGCGGATATAGTTGCTACAAGATTTCTATGGCACACGGACATCATACAAAGACTCTCCTTTTCCACCGCATTACAATTTGTTTAATAAAACACTACATAGTTTGCAGAGAAAAACCTTCACAAAGTCACACACCTACGGCCTAATTACGAGTATGGTGGTCCATAGGACCACCACACTCATGGTGGCGGTCCAACCACCACCACACTGCGGGTCCACCTGCACTATTCAGAGTGTGGCGGTTGGACCGCCACGAGACTGCTGGCTCTGCCAGGATCAACGATCCCGCTGGGCCCGCGGTCTGCAACTGGCACGAATATACTGGCAGTGCCGTTGCTGGCACCGCCAAGCATATTACGAATTGCTTTTTCATCGCCCTTTTCATGGCGGGGAGCCCGCCATAAAAAGGGTGGCGGAGAGGCAACTATTTGTGCCTGGGGGTGCATGCGAAGGGGGCACATGTTGTTCCCCCTGTAAATTCGTGTTGCTTAGAGCAGACGTCACCAATAAAACTACTGATCGCACAAACCTTTTACCCCAGGCAGTTTTAGTAGATGAATGTCTCTGCCTTTTGCACCTTATTTTTTATTAACTGCGTACATGAAGTAAAAATTTTACGAATTTGATGTTATCTCCAGTATTGTCATCATGTACAAATGTTTTGTGATGTTATTTTCCACTACGATACCTGCGATTTTGAAGAAATTATGCGAGTGCCCAGTGAGTGAAGCAAAATCTCTAGATACCCTAAACTCCTGACACAATGAACACTTGTGTGGGAACAGATTCCACACTGAGAAAAGTAGTAATGTCTACCTATTATTCTGGTAATTCAGTCTATAAAGCCTCATATTCCAAGAAGCACTAAAAATAGATTATTAACGTCAAAGTGACTATGATACATCTAGTCCATGATCTCCATCTTTGCTTGAACTGCAGCCAGAACCAGGCAATGACCCGATGTACAAATCAATAATGAATCACAACTGTGTTACAAACATATTTGAGAATGCAACAATGGGCCCTGTAAATGTTTAAACCAATACAAAAAACCTGCGTGAAAAAATTACATTGTGAAATTAATTGCATAGGTGAATCGCTATTTCTGGGATTCGCAAATCCTGATTTTCAAACGGAGAATATCAAATCCCATGTACAAAGCTGTCACAAATTACAAATAATCACAAAAAAGATTTAAAAGTTCCAAAATTGCATCTCAGTCAGACCAGGTGTTAACCAGGAGCATACTGTAAACAAGCATTTGCAATGCAATCGGTCTCGCCTTTGGGACCTTATATGTATTTAGCTGTGCAGCACATTAGCGTGGGTGCTGAAACATCTACTGTTCTTTAACATGGAGGGAAAGTAAGCACCAAACTGCGTGACACATCAGGTATGGGAACACATGGAGAGAAACATTGCCTTTCAGCGGGAAATGGTATAGTCCAAAGCTCTGTTTTTAATATAAAATCAGGGCCTTCGGTGGTCATATCACTGAAAATACAAGATTTGAAAAAAATATTATTGTCTACGGATGCTTGTGGAAGACAACTTCTATGGACTGGAATCTAGAGAATGCTAAAGTGATTCTGGTATTTTACAGACCTCTGCTGGTCGTTTTCTATCAAGAAAGTTAAATAGAGGCAGTTGCCAGAAAAATTCAAAAAAAGAAAGTCCCGCAGCAGAAAGCAATTCTGGTATTTTACTGACCTCTGCTGGTCGTTTTCTATCAAGATAGTTAAATAGAGGCAGTTGAACAGAAAAAAAAAGTCCCTAAGCGGAAGCAGACAAGTCCTAGGGCTGATCTCTAGAGCCCACAAAGTACATACACATATAAGTATATACTAAAGTATATACAAGAGGTCTCGAATGCTCGACCTAAAAACAGACCATGGAAAAAAACTGCCCTAAAGAATAACAACACTACACGCCATTTTACGATGGACGAGGTTTCTTAGAAAGAAAACGGACGAAGAGGGAGATCATTTTAAGGTAAGGTAAGCTGTACTTGGCCATCCTGATGAGGAAACAAAGATACAGAATTCGGTAGGTTGTGTTTGATCTCATTGCTGGTGCAGTCAGGCTTTAGCAAGCAATGTACAGATGTTGCGTTTGATATCGTAGTTTCTCCACTATGAATCAGCAATGGACTTGGCAGGTGGAGTATGCCAAAGTCCCTTGTCACAGTCGTTTCATCTGGTTTTTTTGACATTATGTAAATAAACTAAACACATAAACAGGGCATTTCATCAATTATATTTCCCTAATGCTACTGACTGTACTGCTAGAATTCACATTCTGATCAGTCCCATGCAGCAAGGGAGTTTATTTTCAGAAATATGGAAGGCCATCACTATTTGAAAATACAGGTGCTGCATACTGCTGGTAACATCATCACTGGTTAAGAAGGACGGTATCCATAGATGTCAGCTAGGGGTAGCCAGGAGTAGCAGCTGCAATGGAGCTTGCTGTTTGGTGCCTTGGCACTGCCCTTGCTACATCCTGTCTAAGTGGTCCAGAAGACAACAGCAGGAAAAAATTAAACATTGCTCCGGAGCCCGATAGTTTCTACTTAAACCAAATCCTTTAACCCTTCAGCAGCAAATAGAGAGTTATTATGGGTCTAGCGGTGAGACAAGGAGTCAAACCACTGAAGTCATCATTATTAAAAAAGAGTGTAATTACATTTCGACTACTACATGTTTGATTAATCAAAGTCATAGGTAAAGTCCCTCTTCAATCTAGGGTTGTGCCCACTTGAAACATTTTGTTTTACAAAGTTTCACAAACGTTTTGTGAACGTTTGCAAAAGGCTCTTTTGAAAAATTAATGCAAGAGCATATATCACTTTCCAATAATCCAAGCCTTTGTCCTCCCACACATTGATGGAGCAAACGTCCGAATTTATGGCCTACTTTATGGTCTCCCTAACAACGCAGGGCTTCCTGAAAGGTATCCTGCATGAAAAAGCATGTCGTTTTAAATGTCTAAAGAATTGTAAATAGATCACTCCAACCAGGATAGAACTTCATTCGCTTCCCCTTCAAGCCCACATCATCCTCAATATAAGCTGTACCTCATGCAAGGTCAGGAGAACCAGCTCTATTCCATGCCTGGCAGAGAAACTAACTACTGCAGGTGGACGGTGGTCTGCCAAAAGCCAGGCCATCATGGGACCAGAAACAAAAAATGCAAAAAAACATAAAACCAGAAGACAAGCCTTTTCCATTTATGCCTAGAGGATCTAAAACAACATCTTCCTAAACATCAGAATTGGTTTAAACTTTCTGCAATTCAGAAACCTTAAAACGAGAGGATGTATTATCTACAGACATCCTGCTTGCTTCACTGCAAATGATCCTAAGGTATGGTACCAAATGCCAACTCCAAAATATAGTTTGGCCATAATATAATGGCCTAAATATTGTAAATGCAAAAATATTATAGTACATAATGTGGTAGGTAAGTATATCATTTTAGTCTTGTTTAATTGATATATTTATCTGTGTGTTTTTGTAAGATGTTTAGATAAATATGTTCTTTCTTAGCTTTTAGTACTGTTTTTATTTTTTTTGTTATATCAATGTTGTGGGTCTATTTGGGGATTTGGGCGGATAGTGTTTACATTTCACAGATTTATAATGAAATTAATTTTGGATTGTAATTTTAAATGTTTTTGTTATTGATTTTTATAAATCAAATATTCATGTATGTGCAAGTTTAGTGAATTCTTTTTGCAGGGATTCTGTCTGGAAACAGAACTGTGCCTGGGACAACAGGATATCAGAATGTAGGGACTGAGTACCATCCCACATCAGTACCTATGGGTACAAACCGACTAGCTTACTGTGCCTTACCTGCCCTCCTAACCTTTCCAGAGTAACAGGTGAATTGGCAAACTAGAAAAACAACACTCTAGTCCCCAAGGGAACCGTGGAAACAGATCATCACCTTTCGTTTTCTCACTCATGCATGCCCACAAGAAACAAAAGAGAGACACAAGGAAAGTTTACAATATTTATTGAAACTATCGTGCTCTATTATGAAGCAAATGTGCTGCGATTAGAAAACATAAACAACTGAGCAAATGAATCAGCATTATGAGAAAACTGCATACAAAACGAAAAGCCCTATCATGGCGAATGACATATCTGTCTAAGCCTACCCTCACTAAGTGAGCACATGGATATAGCAACGATCTCTGGGATTAGAACCAGACCCCGTACTTGGCATTTGTAGCTAGGTTGTCCATATCCCAGGTTGCACAAGGCTGGAATGCTTGTTCCAGCACCTTTCCCTCTGCTAGAATCCTCCTCTCTGTTTTCCGAAGGGCAAGCCTCGATTTATATAATAAGAAGCGCTGTGTTAGAAAACAGCAGCTGTGCCCCTTGTGTTGTGTCTAAATGGTAGGGCATGTTGCTTACAGATCACAGAAAAACAGGACACTATGGGGCCGATTCCGATTCGGGCCGGAAAGCTCTCCGACCGAGCCGGACCCGGAGAGATTTCCGACCGAATCGGACTCTGGCAGTCCGACCGAGCGAGTACGATGCGCACGCATGCCATCGGACTCGAGTCGGTCGGACTCCCAGTGAAGTCAATGGGAGCCGGTCGTACAACGCGTACGCGGGCTCCCATTGACTCAATGGAGTGCGAGGCGGACAAGGGCGCCCCCTACAGCAGGTACGCGTCGATGCGCATCGCGGCGTACATGCACAGGTAGGGGGGACCCATGGGTCCCCCCTGTGTGCGACTCGCGCGCCTACGCGTACAGGGGGTCCGACGCGGACTTTTGTGTAGTTGTCTGTATGGATTTTTTAAATGTCATGTTTAATTTATTAAAAACATTATTTAGGCACCCCAATATTAAAAAAGGAAATAAATATTGATTTTGAGGCCAACTTACAAATGCATGTAACAGTACATATAAGAGTACTCCTGCCGCTCAACTTCCCACACTCGCAAATGCTTTTGTACATCAGCCTCAATGTGTACATAGCTAAAGTCACAGATTCGGATTATCACTATAAAAAAGCAAGGTCTGTGAAATAATCCTAAAACATGTAAATGTATAAAAAGTCCAATACTGATGAGCCAGGAGTGTGACAACATGAGTCTGTAATTGCTGAGGGTAGTAATAGTCCATTATGACAGACTAATGTTCAGAGGTAAGTTCTTTCCATATTAGTAAGTCCACTTAAATAATGCATTTCATCAGTTAAATACCCAACTGCTTACCCAAAAAGTATTGAGGCACGAAGCACAGAATTAAAAACAAGCATTGACAAAGCCAAGAGGTCTTGTCATTGGATGCTGAGTAAGATGACTGAAACAGAATTAGGGAAAGCTTATGAAGTGGCCTCCCGCCTCATTTTGTAGGAACATGCACCATGCATGCTCATGTCCACAAAATTACGCAGGTTTTTTTTCCTTATTATTTACGGGTTGGAGTTGAATAGGTAAATAATAAAAAAAAACAAGTAAAAAACATATTTTTTAACCAGGTGGACCAGGGAGCAACACGATAGCTACCTGGGAGTGGGGAAGCAACACAGAGGGCGCGGGTGGGGAGAAGCAACATGGAGGGGATGGGTGGTGGCGGAGAAAAGAGAGAGAGCAATATGGAGATCGTGTGGGAGAAGCACACAGATAAGAAAGTAGCTTGGGGAGGAGAACACAAGGGCGCGCGTACCATGGAAGGAACAGGGGTAGAAGCACATGATCGAGCGAGAGCAACACAAAGCACAGTGGTGGGGATAGAGAAACACACTAGGGAGACAGCTGGAGAACAGAAACACTCTTGTGGAGTGCTTAGGACAAAAGTAAAAAGTAGTTCCCTGATAGTGAGCAGTGGAAGGACACAAGTAAATTGGGGGGGTGCTTCGGTACGATGGACAAACACAAAATGGACAAGGAAAGCATTCGAATAGTCAAATGACAGCAGGGGCATACCGCAGGCCCCTGCAGCCCCTTTGACACAGGGGGGGGCCCTCAACTCTTCCAGGGCCCCAATTCAGCCCAAAGCCTAATTATATTTGTCTTGTATTAGAGACTTTTGGCTCCTTATCACATTCTGCAGTGGTACCCAACATTTTGCATTTCGCCATTAAATGAGAGTGACAGTAAAGCCAACAATGGTAAGCGGTAGGCAGGCTGCAAGCTTCTCCATGTTTTTGGTAAGCCCACAATGTGTCTTTCACAACCAGACAGCTGTGTTGTCTGGGGAGCTCGACCTTAAAAAGACTCAGGTAGCAAATAGAAGTCTCTCACTGTTGTTTTTTTCACTGTATCTCTTTATTGGCTTTATTTTAACACAGTATTCACAGTAGTATTGCAGTGCAATTCCATATCTTTACATACAAGACATTTCTATTATACTCGCTCATAGAATAGCCGTGTTTACTTGTCACAGTGTGTCAAAGATGGGGAAAAAAGAACAACATGTTTATAACTTAACAAACCAGTGGACAAATGGCTTAGTAGAGCTACATAGCAACTGAGTCAGAGAGGGTCAGCTGTTGCTGGGTATCTAAGCTCTTAGTGATCTCCTTCGTGGAGGGGGGCTTGGAGCGATTGGATACCATGTGAAAGAAGAGTGAAATCTTCAGGGAGGACCAATGTTACTAGGATTTTGGGTCTGAGCATTTGTGTTTGAGCCTTGCCCTATGAAGCTACAAACCTGTCGATCACCCTCCCAATAAGAAGTGCTAGTGTGTACTGACGGATTCAAGGAGGTCTGACGTCTGAATTGGCTTTCCATTTTATATAACAAGTTTCTTGCCCTCCCGCAGCCTAGGTTCCTGATAGCACAGTGTTTTTTGCGTATGTCCATTTGCTCAGGTCCCTCAAACAGTCCCCGAGTCCAGGGTTGTTGCCACCTTCATGTGTCGCTTTATCAATGCTAGCGCAGGATGAAAAAATCTACAGACATTTTAGTTTTTTTGTTGCACACCGTCACCCCCAGCAGGCATGTCTCAATTTCTTTGGGGACCATCCTCCCTTACAAGTCACACAAGCAGCCTAGTACTTCCTCCCAGAAATGCGTTATAACTAGACAGAGCCCCACTATATGGATAAAGTCTGCCTCTGCTGCCACCCATCTATGGGGACGACATCGACGCCTCCTAGTACATCCGCCCTATTCTCTTGTAGGTCAGATATGCTTGATGCAGGTAGTTACATTGTGTGCATTTCAGCCAGGAGTTTTTAGAGATGACCTTCACATTGCTTAGGAATTGTGTCCAAATACTGGGGAACATTTTGTGTCCAAGTTGAGCCTCCCACCATTCTTTCAGGCCATCAAGTGGACCACAGTGTTTGCAACAGTGAGGAGTACAGGCAGGTGACTGTCCATTTGGCTATGCCATGAGTTAACAGAAGAACCTGTAAATTAGTGAGGTATACAGAATAACTTGTCCCGCAGCCCAGGCTGTTGCATTACATAGCATAAATTGGCCAGCTGCCACGTCATATACCTCTCAGAGGTCATCAAAGGATCGCAAGTTCCCCTCATTGTATAAGTCGCCCCACACGCATATGCCTGCATCGTTCCAAGCCTGTACTTCATATACCATCTTCCGCCTGGCCCAACCTGGTAGGGACCACAGAGGTAACTCTGGTGCATATGGGGGTTGATCTGACCTTTTGTGCACATATGTCCTTCAGCATCATTTCACCACTTTCAGTAGTGTGTGGTCACCTCCTTGCCCCTTATCATTGCTCATCAGCCAGTTCAGCACTGATTGCCCCTCTAATTGCGTCCTTATGTCCAATATCTCCATGTCGTGCATCAGTGCCAACCATTTCATGGGCCATTGAAGCTGCGCAGCTGCATAAAACAGTTTATAGCTAGGGGTGCAGAGGCCATGCATGTAATTTCGTAAGCTCCATTTGACGACGGTCTCTGCCCCAGACCAGGGAGGTGAGTAGTGAGCGCAGGTCTGCAAAAAAGGCTTTCCCCAGCACCACTGGCAGGGTCGCAAAGAAGTATAATAGCCTGGGTAATACTAGCTTCTTAGCCATAGCTATGCACCCCACTGCAGACAATGGTGAAGCCATCCATAAAGGTAAGGCTTGCCCAATAGATGTCAGCACTTTGCCCAGGTTGCGACGATCAAGTGCCTCTCATCATGGAAGACGCTAACACCTAGGTACTTTTTTTTAAAACTTATTTTTATTGGCATTTCTTATACATTTGTTTAAAGTACAGGCAACAGGCACATCTACATACGACACCTTCCGTCTTAACAGTATTGCACTTTAAAAGATATCTTCTCAGGAGTATTGCAGACAGTTGCTATTGTATTTAACGTCATATTGCAGTTTGATGATCAGAATAAAGGCACCATCAAGACCCTGGTATACAATGGTACATTCTATTACTCGCTGTACAGTGCGTTCGAGTTTTCCACGTGGGCGGCAAGTGGCCTCACAGCAGGGTATAGCAGTATGAGCCAGTGTTAATAAATTTACTTTGTAAGAAAAAAAACGTCTAAATACAAACTGAAACCTATGCAGAAGAGTGGTACATATTAAGGATTAACTGTTTGCATCTGGGAAGTCAGAGCTTACATGGTAGGAGCTAGTGGCCCACAGAGGCCTAGCAATTGGAAAAGAAGGGCCTCCCCCCTCATCTGGTACTATCATTCTCATGGTCACAGTCCAGCACACTGCGTACTTTAGAATGACAAGATGGTCTCCACCATCTCTACAGGGATAGAATCAAGTTATTGTGTTTCAGTGTCATCACCCAGGCTATCCCGCTCCCCTCCCCATCACTAGTGCGTGGCGGTTGCTCTCAGGACACCATCATTTCCTTCCATAGTTCTGCTATGAGGCGCTTCTGCACACCCCTGGCCTCCTCCCAGCTCAGAGCCCTACCTTCCGCCCCCGCCCAGGCAATCACGTCCCGGTTCCAGCTTTCAACCCTGGGCCCTTGTGTTGTTTTCCACTCTAGAGCTATTCTGCGCTTAGCAAGACCCAGGGCTAGGTCGATCAGCCTGTTTCCCACCTTACGTTTATTTGGGCGGGGAAAGAATCCCAGCAGGCACACCCGAGCCGTGAAAGCCACTTCCCTCCCCAGGACTTCTTTAAGTTTGGAGGTAATTGCTTCCCAGAAGGGGCGCAGTTTGTGACATTCCCATTTCATGTGTATAAAATTAGCATCGGGTTTGTCACATCTTGGGCATTTTCGTATTTCCCCCCCCATAAGTGATGTTAAGGCGATGTGGTGTCATATAAGTCATATGCATGACGTTGAATTGAATATATTTTAGGCGTGTATTACGAGAAATTCTCTTGGGGGACTGCAGGGCCTTACCCCCATTCGGCATCTGTGAGTTCGCCTCCCACTATTTGGTCCCATCTCTCTCGCAATCTACCTAGTGGTTCCAGGGACTCTGCAAGCAGGGCGGCATAGAACCACTTTACTTGGTGTCCGGCTGTGCCCAGGGTTATCAGCGCATGCAAGATTGGGTGTGTCTCAGGTTCCTCCCTCCCCTCTCCCCATAAATGTTCAAACGTACGGACTAGTGCTTCATAATGCAGGAACTGTCCCGGAGGAAGCCCGCAGCTCTCCACCAGTTCCTCAAAGGGGATAAGGCTTTTCTCCAAATAACAATCTCCCACATTTTCCAACACTGCCTGTGTCCAAGGCGCTAATTGTTCCCCAGTAAATAAGTATGTAGGAGTTCCATGTGGTAAGCCCACAAGGGGCAACACAAGGCTATATATCGGGGTTTTCTTTCATTTATCTAAAGATCTCTTCCAGGTCTGTAACGCAGTGCGTTGTAACACCAAGTGATACGGGGTAGCTGTAGTCGGGACTAGCAATTTGGCCACCAACAAGTCGGGGCGACTAGCGGGTTCCCACAGACATGTGCCCTCCTCGTGGGGGGCTGCAGCATCTTCAGGGAGACTCTCGGACGTCCATCATCCCACACAAGGGCTCTCAGCAATGAATTTAATGGGCGGAACCAGCCTGGTGTCATCAAGACTGGAAGATTGACAAAATAATATAGGAGCAGGGGCAACATTACCATTTTGGACAAAGAAATCCTGGCCATAATAGGGAGCTGCAGCGTACGCCAGAATTGGACACAAGATTTAAGAGACCTCACTGCTCTACCTAGGTTTCCCTCCCTCAAGTCTTCCAGGGAATGGAAAATGTGGATGCCCAGGTATTTAAAGGAATGGGGAGACCCTAGGATGTCGAGCTGCAGATCCTCTGGTCTGGGTAAAGGTCCCGGGTGAATAAGGGATTTCATGTGGGGGAGTAACCTGCTCGCCAGGATTTTACTAAGGATTTTAAAATCTAGGTTTAACATTGAAAGGGGTCTAAAATCCACTACTCTGACATCCTTCTCCTTGGTTTTAGGGAGTGGGACCACCAGTGCGTCCCGTGTAGTACCAGGGAGTTCCCCCCGCTTGAGCGACTCGGCGTATAAAATCTCTAGTTGTGGCGCAAAACTGGCAGCAAACCGCTTGTAAAATTCCATTGGGAGGCCATCAGGGCCCGGTGTTTTACCCGCTGCCATGTCCCCAATGGCCACACAAATTTTGTGTGTTGTCACTGCGCCTCCCAACTCCTCCTGCGTCTGACGATCTACGGTCCGAAGTGGCAGGGGGTCCAGGAAGTCTCTAATGAAGGATGGGCTAACTGCTGCCGGGGCAGCATACAACCTCTTGTAATAGCTTTGGAATACAGTCTTAATTCCATCCGGGCTATAGAGCAATTCACCTGTTTCCTGCCTCAGTTGGGTGATAGGTGACCCTCGGGTTTCCGGCTGGATCAACCACGCCAGGAGCCATCCGGCCCTCCCCTCTTCTCTCTGCATCCTGTCTAAGTACTCTTTGTGGATGTGGCAGCGGAGGCGATTCAGCACCTCCTGATATTTCACTTGCGCCTCTTGTAACCCAAGCAGGGAAGCGGGGTGACCTCCCTGAGCATTATGTAACTGGTGTAGCTTCCCCTCCAAATCCAAAATCTCTTTCTGTATTTCACGCTGCGCCCCAATCGACTGCCCCATACAGTGATCCCGTACCACTACCTTAAAGGCCTCCCATTCTAACAGGGCAGAGGACGCCTTATGTGCATTCGTGGGGAAGAAAGATTCTATGAGCGCTGTCAAAGAGGACCGATATGGGGCATCTTCCAATGCCAACGAGTTGAATCTCCAGGAGGGGATCGGAGGTCCTCACCCTAAGGGCTGATAAGACAACAATGAAGGGCTGTGATCCGACAGAGTTTGCCCTAGGTATTCGGTGTGTGTGATGGAGCCACAAAGTGTCGGCGTGCAGAGGAAGGTATCTAGCCTGGTGTGCACCTGGTGTATTGGTGAGAAGAAAGAGTATTCCCTATCATTTCCGTGTTGCCTTCTCCAAATATCCTCTAAACCCCATTGGTGAATCCAGTCCCGGAACCCCCCCACTGTACGATGGGACTGTGCCCCCGGGAGTGGCGGGTGGGAGCGGTCAACCCCGGTGTCCGCTACACAGTTAAAATCCCCTTCCAGTAGTACCTGCCCGCTGATATACACAGCTATTTTGGCTGAGAGGGAGGTTAAGTAAGTAACTTGATTTTGATTGGGCGCATAGATGTTCCCAAGTGTTACCTTTCGTCCGCCAGTCTACCCGTCAGGATTATATACCTGCACTCCGTGTCTATCAGTGAATGCGTGAGGTCGAAAGGGACTTCAGGCTTTACCCATATTAACACCCCCTTGGAGAAGGCCGAGGTGGTTTTTGCGAAGACCTGGCCCCTCCACCTTTTGCGAAGCTTCCCAGCTTCATCCATAGTTAGATGAGTCTCCTGGAGGAATGCTATGTGTATGTCCCTGCGCTTCAAGTAAGAATAAATATTGTGGCGTTTAGCCATGGATCCCATCCCCCTTATGTTCCAGGTCAAAAACCATATGTTATTATGTGTTTGTGCCATGGTAACCGTAAATCTCTTGCAGGTCACCCCGTGGGCTCTCCCATGCTCTTGCTCTCTCAAACATGTAGAACCACTCTATTCTGCAAACATTAAAAAGGAGATTAATATAACAACCCTGTTGCTGAACAACTCCCCGACCCCAAAGCAGTCTGACAACGGCCAGCCGCCCAAACTGGGTCGAACACTAGTTGAGGCCCAGCTCCAAAGGAATAAGGGACTCAACGGGGGTGGCAAAGACAAAGATGTAATCTAAAACATGTCAAGTGCCCATGGAGCGCCGGCCCAAAACAGTGTAAGCCAGGCCTGCCCTCCAGCAGGCACCCGGAGCCCTCCCGTCCCCCCCGGGGGTTCACCAAGAGTCCCTAGTCTATCCCTATATCAAATATTCTCATCTGCAGTGCCAGGGGTCACCAACGGTAGTGCAGCGCTGCCGTCACGGGAAGAGTCCGACTCAATCCCCTCAGTCTCCCTCGAGTGAGAACCAGCCTCCGATGGGGATCTCCTGTCCTGCATGATGCCCGCTACCGCATGCAGCGCCTCTGCTCTCCCCCTTTCAGTTTGTGAGGATGTCGGCCGGCTTGGTGCTCCCCGCATGGCACGCCTCCTGGATCTCCGCCTGGGTTCCCATTTTTCAGAGGCCACTGCCTGCGATCGTGCAGTTTGGGAAACTCCGGTTTTGTATGTCTCTAGCCACTCCCAGGCAGCCTTGGGATCATTACAAAAGTGTGCCTTCGCTTCTAGGAGGATACGTAGTCAGGCAGGGAAGATCAAAGAATACTGGAGCCCCTCCTCCCTTAATGCTTTCTTGACCTCTAGAAAGGAGGTTTGCTTTTTCTGGACATCCAGAGTGTAATCAGGGAATATGGAGACTCTACTATTGTCTACCGTGTATGGGCCTTCCGCCCGGGCTTTATGTAGGAGAGCATCTCTGTCTCTGAAATGGAGGAGTCTAGCCACCACACCGGATGAGGGGGTCGGCCAGGAGCCGGCGGCCTGGCCGGGACAAAGGTGCGCTCTCTCAAGGGTGTAGAAGGTCGATAGGCCTTCAGGGGCCACCACAGTTCGGAGCCATTGTTCGAGGAAGGACACCATATCGCTGCCCTCGATTCCCTCAGGTAGGCCAAGAACCCTTATATTGTTCCTTCTATTCCGCCCTTCAGCATCTTCTGCTCTCCGCTCCAAGGTCCGGATTCTTTCAGTGAGGTCTCCCATCTGCGTTGCTAGCATTTGTTGCGCCGGCTCAAGTACTGTTAGTCTAGATTCCGTGATCTTCACTCCCTCGGCCAGCTTCTTGTGCTCCTCCCTGAGCAGGCCCAGGCCCACCAACACCGTGCTGATGTCCTGGTGGAGGGTGGCCTTAGTATCAGCAATCGCCTCCAAGATTTTTGCTAACTGCTTCTGTACTGGGTCACCCTGGTCGTTCTGCCCTTTTTCATGCAGGGCTTCTTCAGTTTCTTGGGCAGCCCCCATTTGCTTTGCTCGTGGCTTGCCCATTTCGGCGGGGTGGGCTTGACCTCGTGGCCCCTCACCTATGGTGTAACTCTAGTCACAGTAGGGCACAGCTACACGCCAGCGCACATTGGGGTCCCCACTAACGAGATCCAAGTGCAACTGCACTCAGGTGGAGTCTGCAACCAGGTGCGCTCACACGGCTTGTGCCTCCTGGAGGCGTATGGTTTTCTCCCACACTGAGTACGTCGCTATCCGCTCCCGGCCAAAGGTCCCAGCCCTCATCTGGTCATCTTGAGGCACCGCCGCTGTGTCATTCCTCCTTCGATGCCTTACGGCCAGGGGGATCTCCCCATGCAGCTACACCCCACCAAGCGCACCTCTGGTCTCAATCAGTTCCCACACGGGGGTCACCACAGCCTTTCCAGTGTCCAATTCGCCTCTCAGGCTGCGGGGTAAAGAAAGAGTAGGCACAGCTGTGTCTTCTTGTATATCTGTGCCAGGTTCCCTCTTGCCTCCAGTCAGACGTCTGTGCACAGCTCCAACTCCCAACCACCAGCCGGGCCCCGGGGCCTCACTCCTCACCAGGAGCCCTTCTTGCCAGCGCTCAGGATTCTGTCCGCACAGCAGCTAGTCCCCCGGGCCTCCCAGCAGGATTCTCAGGTCACAGCCCGCACCCCGGGTGTCTAAACCCCGCTGGAGCGCACACTGAGCCTCACCTCTGCAGCGGAACTCCTCCTCAGTCGTTCATACACTCCAGGGCGGGCCGCAGGTACCGAGCCGCTCACCTGGAGTGTCGTGTCTCAGGACTCTCTCCTCCCGGGATCCCCGCACTGGCCTGCCTGACATCGCTGAGCCCTGCAGTCTTCGCTGGTGTTCCCCCGCTATCAGGGGCCAGCTGCTGGCACTCGGCGCTCAGATTCGTCCCGCACTGCCTGCGCGCCCGCTGGATTTCACCACTCTGGGTCAGCAGCCTCTCGGGCCCCTCGGCATCGGTCCTCGCCGTCCTCACCGGGTTCCCTGGCAAGGTTCCAGCAGTCTGTCAACGCTGGCGGCCAGCGCTCACTGAGGCCCTTGCTTCGCCTCCCTGCTGTAAGGGCCCACAAGGTGTTCCCGGGCCTCTTCCCCAGCCGTGCCTCGGGGTTCACGCCGCCATTTTCATAATGTTCAAGCCAGCACTGCTATCTCTCGGTATCCCAGTGTCTCGGCTCTCCCGTACCTCAGGAGATCCCACCACCCGTTCCGGGGGGGTCTCCGCTGCTCAGGGCTGTCCCGGGCTATGCGTTCGGGCTCCGTCTGCCTCCGGGGTAGCAGGATGATTGCGGACCGGCGCGGAGCTACAGGCTCACTCGTCCGCCATCTTCTGCATCCAAGCCCCCAACACCCAGGTACTTAATGGTCCTGAGTGCCAATCGCAGCCAATCTGAGGAGAAGCCAACTTGATGTCCGTCGGGTACAATAACTAAGGGGAATAAGCAGAACTTGTCCCAGTTAACTCTCAGCCCCAACGACATGCCAAAGTCATCTAATAGAGACATGAGAGAAATCAGGATACCATTGTGGATAGCAGTGTTATGAAGATAGATCCGAGCGTTGTCAGCATATATAGCGATAGTATATGCCAGTCTCTTCCCACTTCCCACTCTCAGAAGGCATGCCAAAGGCTCCACTGCTAGTGGGAAAGTTATGGGAGATAGGAAGAATCCCTCTCTGGTGCTCCTACGTATCTGTAGTTCCTCAGAAATCATTGTACAAGAGATACAGTTGGCCATCAAACAAATGTCCAGAGATAAAATTTAAAGGCCAGATGGTTTCCCGGTAGACTTTATGAAACCTATGCCTCCAGACTTACCACAGGCTACTAAACATAATGTTGCGAATGTCGATATAACAGTCCCCCGCTCCCTTTCTCCCCCACCCACAGCAGAGCTTATACATCAAATAACACAGTGGTCAATCTCCGCTGAAAAACATAAAAACCCAGAACTGCACATCCCCGGCAGAGGCCATAGAACCTGTCCAGCCATGTGTCATGCAAAGTGAACTCATGCAATAAACTAATTCATCTCAGAAGGTGAAGGAGGTGAACCGTACCGGCAGCCATTATCGGAAAAGCCCCCCTCCACCAGTCGAATAGCAAGTACCCCCTCCTACATTCAGACATGCGTGGAAGATTTGTTCGGTGTTCTCACTTCTCCTGGAGCACCAGACTCACCTGATTGGAACACACAAGGGCCCGAGGCCTAGGGACAGTCATAAATAGATATATCACCATCATTATACAATTGCATCAGCATTCGTTGGTGTGAGATCTGGTGAGGGAGGGCCCCGGGAGCAGCATCAGGCTCGGGAACCTGCATGCCCGCTCGACTGAGAAGAAAGTGGATTGTGTGCCGGCTAGTACTCCTCCAAGTAGAGATGTGTATTAGGGCATTCCACAAGGAGCAGCCCGTGCAGGTAAGAGAGGTGGGGCAAGTGCGTGGTGGTGGGGAAGTCGAAGAAGATGATGATATAAAATTAAATTTAAAAAAAAGAAAACCACTTACCTTGCGCACGTTGCATCGCTTAGTTGGCAATACAGTGGGCGCAAGGTAAGTGTTTTTCTTTTTTTAAATTTACTTTTACCTCATCGTTGTCTGTTGCCTCCCCCCACAGCCCTCCCGCCCTTACCTGCATGGGCCGCTCCTGCCTTCCACCCTCTTCGGTAGGCCCACAATGCACACATTGTTTATGTGGGAGCGTCCCTTCGTGTCATCCACTTTAATTTTTAAGCATCGCACCTCCTCTCAAAGCACCTGAAGCTGTACCTGCAGATCTTACACAGAGCGACACATCGATGTGAGCGTGGATTAATTGGTCTCTACTCAGTCTGAAAGTTTTTTGTGATCCGCTCTAAATAATCCCATTTCTAAGGTCATGGAATCAATTTTCAGCTCCAACGTAGGCTTGACGTCCAGGATGGCCTGGAGAATGGCCTTGAATTTACCTATGTGCTCCTTGAGTGTTGCATCCACTCTGCCAGTAGAGGCTTGCTCATTACTTGTCTCTCTTGCCATGAGGTCGGCGTTCTCGTTTTGTCCCTCCACCCCTTGGGACATATGAGGTTTTCCCATAGTTATTCAATCCAGGTTGCCAGGCCCACCCTTCGACACCCTGTCCTTCATGTAATAAGTACTAAAATGGGCAGATGGGTAGCCCCTGGGGGAGCACTTGGGGGCAGCGGTGACCCCCGGATGAGTGCCAGGGTGCAAGGTCCTCTAAAAGCAGGTATCCCCTGGGCAAGGGTGGAAGCCAGTTGTGTTAGACCTGAATGGTTGCTGCGGCTATTGCGAAATCAGTGCCTTTGCATATCAGTTCCCCACACCCCGCACTCCAAACATGTCAATAAATTGTAGCATAGAACCCGAACAGTTCTTGATGGGTGGTGGTGGTGGCGAATCACTTGTCTGCCATCTTGGCCATGCCTAAGTGACAAGAGAATCCTACTCAACTTTATTGCTAAGTAGCAGAATGTGGCAAACACTAAAGTAGCAACAAGCATTTTCTTTGGGTGAATAGGCTAATAGAGCCTTGAAGCCTGCAGCTTAGGAGTATAATGGTTGTTAAAGGCCCTCTTCCTGAGTCATGTGTACCCAAGCTGCAAGCGAGGACCTATAATGAGAGATGGGGACTTTAACAACGAGTATAGGCAGACGCCGAGGGACTATAATACTATTAGAACATCCCACCCACTGAAGTTAGAATGTTGTAAAATAACCAGAGAGAAACAGAAATACAAACTTTGGAATGCTGGAGCAGAAAGTCTATACCAGCATTTAATGGTCCTAAGCCACTTCATCATCTTCAAAGGTGCTCTTACCATTCTGATGTTCTAAAAAATGTTCCAGCTCCTAAAACAATCAAGGCACGTTGGTCGTAACTAATAATACAGTCATGAACTTCATTCAGCAACTGCAATCAATTAGAATAATTAACTACACTATCAATCTGTCGGTGAGGAGTTTGTCAAAACGATGCCAAAATATTTACATTTGAAATAAACCACATTTCAAGTTATAAACAGAGGAAGGACCTCACCTCAAAATGTTTCCCTAAAAGAAGACCTGCCTGACGCCATTAAAATAGCACCTGTACTTAGTACATTAAAATGAAGATAGATGAATGCCATACAGGGTTCCGTGTGTAGGCAACAGGCTTTTATCTGGCCGTGTTACCCAGGTATAAAAACTGGAAGGCTGTCTTATGTAGGTCACAGTGCACAATGCTTTGATTTAGCATTTCACAGATGAGGGTTACTACCTGGTATAACCAAATTCATGCTACTCTGCCCCTCCCACCCTATTTAAAGGTGGGTGGAGATAGTCGTTACTCCTTCAAGAATCTGTGCACAATGTTCCTTCAAGATCCCGGTCAGATACCATGCCTGGATTGAGCAAGAGTGCTATCCATCTGATATAGACATTTTATAGCCAGAATAGGAAGCCCACTCTGTGGGCATGCATGAATTCTAGACATTCCCAATGCCCTGTCAATGTGCATAGGCGCCCATGGGATGGTAATCTAAGGGATCAACTCTGTGCCCATGTATTATGGAATACCATGAAGACCCCAGGCTTGATGGTGTATAGAGCTCCATGGTGGGAAGTCGTCAAACTATAGGTCTGTTATAGAACCCTGTGAGAACACTTGACAGAACAGGACATCATCATGGCAGCAGTACTACAGCCAAGCTTCTGTTCATCACCAATCTCTTAGAATTGTAATGCAGAATTGTTGTCCATTATAGTGTGATTGTCGCAAGGCACTTGTGGGTTAGAACGCTTGGCGTATGCAACCCCTCTGCCAAGTCTTAATGATGGCCAAGGTGTTATATTGCAATCCAAATAACTTTTTTGAAAATGGAGAGATCTTTCAACTCGAGTCATTGAGGAGCCTCCCAAGAGACCACATAAAGCAATCTGGAAAAACGCTAAAAGGGCGCTGCGTGAATTGTTTTGATCACATAGCAAGAAGAGCAGGAAGAGGTAGTCCTGGTGACTGTAGCGACTTCATTGGCGAATTGATTAGTAACTCTGCAGTGATTTACACAGGGAACTGGACCCACTGACCTCCTTCATATCGGCCTTTCTGGTTGAAAACCTAAGGGGACGTTCAGCAGCTTAATGAGATCCCAGTGCGGGCCAGTAGCAGGGAAGGTCAGGCAGTCCTCTTTACGTGGCATTCAGGCGGGTTCAAAGTGGCATTTCCAAAAGGTGGGAACTTTCACCCCGCACTTTCTGTCGTCATTCACAAAGGGACCCAGAATCCTTCTTCTCTTTAAAAACAAGAGGAGTACATTGCTGTACTAGCAAAACCATGAAAAATTAGGAGACCAGTTTAAAGATTTATATTTTTGGAAAAGAAGACAGAAATTATCATTCCGACACAATGTTCACTTGTAACAGTAATTTAAAAATCCAGCCTTTAGGGCACACACATGTTTTAAACTACACAAAAATGAATGTGGTTTTATACGGTAGATGGAGTGGGATAGCAATCACAATTAAAGCATATTCACTGGTTACACTAAATTACCTTAAGGACTGACGCTAGTATCCTAGACAAACACCTCTGAAGCCATTTCACCATCTAACTTATATTTTTTAATAACTTTTCTATGATAATGCTGGGTGCTCGGAAGAGATATTAGATGCCAGCTTCGCAATGTGAGGTCTTCGGTCTTTTTTCATTACTGGCATGCGTCATTAATATGCTTTTTTTTAAAAACAAAAACGTGATTACCTTTGATCTTTTTTAAATTCTTACAATAGTTATGATCATTTACAATTATGTTGACGATGCTGCTTAACAAAATTCTGCGTTGGTAGATTAGCTACTCACATTGCAGACCATAGCATGGCACATCTTTACATTTAAGACAGCGACAACAGGACCCAGATCCATAAAATTATGACAGAATGAAACGGCATTTTTTTTCCTAATAACTGACTGCTAGGAACAAGTGTTTGTTTACACACTTCAGAGCAAAGCACCACATAAACCAAGGACAACGAATATCAAAGATCAGTCAAATTCAAAAGAAGATGAAGTGGAAAAAATACATGTAAACTTCTGAGCTATAAACACTGAACATTCAGTGCCATGACTGGGAGCACATGCAAGGAATTACAATGATTTGGTGATAGAAGTTGAGCCCTTTACCGGAAATGTTGGATCTGGAACAACGTCTTCGGAACACATTACCTCCTCGTAAGTCTTCCTCGAAACATGAGTAACAAAGTGAACTTCAGCTCCACACCAGAACCCTCCAAAGCAAAAGTTAGCCTCCCATGCCTTCCATCCCTTCCCAACATGGCCAACCCCTATCATCCCTGACCTCTATAAGAGGAGGGCCGGCCAAAACCTCAGCCTGTTTTTTTGGTTCAGCGCTGCAGTTCTCTCCAGAGCGTGTTTCAGGTAAGTTGGGGCGAGGTCCTGCTCTAGCAGGTCCCTGGGCCCTGGGGAGGAGGCTCTGCTCAAGCGGGCTCCCGCACTGGGCTGTTCCCCCGCCTTGCTGGCCCTCGCACTACCCTCTTGGTTAAAACTCAGCACTAGCGGGCTCTGGTGGTTGCGGGCTCTTGGGGTTTCTTCTGCCCTGCGGTAGCGGGCTCCCCTGTTTGGTGCCCTTTCTGATCGACCCGCTGACCTCCTGGGATGCGGGCCGTGGGCCGAGCGTGCAGATTCCCGGGGCCTCCGGTTCCCGCATTCGCCCACCCCCCCACCCGGTTTGTGTTGGGCATTGGTTCCTGCATGGGGCACGTTCCCTTCTTCCTCCCGGTTCTTCCTGGTAGGCTTGGCCGGTCCTGCCTCCAGGGGGGCGCCCCTCTTGACAGGCTTCCTGCTGCCTCTGGGGTTGCGTGGCGGTGTGGGCTTGCGGCCGGCTGCATGCATATGCTCCGGTGGTGCCCCAGGTCTGGTGGCTGGGCCCGCCCCTCGGTGGGGTTCCGGACCATTGCTCTGATGGTTCACCGGGTGGAGCTGGGCTCTGCGGCGGTGCAGCCTTTGGCAGGGGGTCCAGGCTGTGTGCCTCGTATTGCGGTTTGTGGCCGGCCGGCGTTGCTGTATCACAGCCGGGTCACTTCCTGGTTCACTTCAGCCTCGCCCGCCCTCTTCTCTGCCGGGATTTGGCTTCCTCTGCTCATGCCGGGCCCGTGTCCGGGGTTCCCTCCTCCCCCCACAGAGCCGCTGTGCGGCCTCGGGGGTGTTTCGGTGCCGGCCCTGGTGCTTCCTTACTTTGTCCCGGGTCGCGTTGCTGGCTCGGGGGGGGGGGGGCAGGGCGCCCACTCAAGTTGGGCGCTTGCTTGCGGTCTGAAGGCTTGTTTCTTGGTTTCACCCGTTGACCGCGGGTGCCCTCCTTTCTCCTCACTGGAGATTTGTATCCGGCTCCCTGCGCCTGTTCCTCCGTCCTTCATGTGGGTCTGGTGGGTGCGTGCGGTTTCACCTGTGGGCACCCGCCACACTTTGGGCTCCTGTGGCGGTTGGGTAGGGTTCTGACGGCCTTTGGGGCTCTTTTCTCATTTTTCGGCTCCCCCTGCGGGATTGCGCCTCCACTTGTTGGGTCCTTTGGGCTTCTCGGTTTTCTCTCGTGGGGGTCTGGACCGGTTTCTCTTCTCTTTGCTTGGTCGTTGTTTGTTGATACTCCCTCTGCCTCTCGTGGGGTTGTTCCGGTTCCTGGCTGGGCGGATGTCGCTCTCCTGCTCTGCGTTTCGGGCAGACATTTTGTGGGTGGTTGCGGCCGTTCTCGGCCGTGGTTTTCCTTTTCGCCTGCCTTTTTGCGGCCTCTGGTGCTGCTGTGGTTCCGCCTTGGGGTCACGGGCTGTGTGCCTTTGTTGCTCCCTCCCCTTGGGTGGGACGTACACGAGTGCTTATCTCTTCCCTAGCCGGGATCTCCTGTGCACTGGGTTCGGACGGCCGGATCCCTGTGGCAGAGGGGTGCTACACACTCAGTTGTGCTGGGGCAGGATCCTGTTCCCATACCGGCTGCAGCCCCATTCCTGGGGTTGGAGGTGACTTGTGGTTTGCTTGACTGAGTGCTGTGGTGGTGTTATGACTATGTCTCTTTCCCACTTCTGGCCTCTCTTCCTCTGCTCATATTGTATGGGTATGTGTCGGCTGCCCTTCTCTTTCTGGGATTGTGTTTCGTGTCTCCTTTGGTGTATGGACTTGTGTCCTTTGTGTTCCTTTCCCGGATTCGTCTGTTTCTTTTCAGATGTCACTTGCCGCCTGTGGGGTTGTCATATTTCCGCTTCTGGTACAGGGGCCTTTCTCGTCTGCTGGGGTGGCTGTCATGGGCACTCAGTGTTCTCGGTGTCTTCTGTCATTCTTACCTGGGAGCACCTGGTTTCGTCTGCTCTCTGATGTTCTGCAAGATCGGTCCTGGTTCGTACCTGGTGGAGTGCCGCCTGCATTCCTGGATGCTGTAGGTTACTCCTGGGCCCTTCACGGTGTGGTGCCTTCTTCCTCCCGGAGGGTGTTTCCATACTCTGGTCTGTGTGGGGTCGTTTCTCTACTTTTGACCTTGGTTCCCTGCGGGTGTTTCGGAGGTCAGGGGTGCATGCTGCCTGTGTGGCACTGGGTTCCCATTGTCCACGGCTGTTTTTCTTGCCCAGGTCCTTCGGTGGTTGGGGGTGCCGGCTTGGTCTGCCGGTGCTTCCCTGGGTTTGTCTAGGCCTATGAGCCTGGCTGTATGTTCTTATGGCCCCGGGGGTTGTTGGTCCTCGGATTCCGTTTTGAAGGTATTGGTGTCTCCACGCTTCGGCCCACTCCATGCTGATTGATGGTGTCCTCTCTCTCCAGGGGTCTTCCTTTTCTGGTGTCTCCTGCCCGGGTGATTTTGTCAGGGGTCAGTCGTTGGCGCTGGGGGTCGGCGTTGTGTTCCCGCTCTGTGCTGGGTCATGTCTGGGGCCTTTTCCACCCTGATGTCGCCTGCTCTGGTCTGTTCTCGGGTGTTGAGCTTGGTCGGCCTCTGTTCTTGCCTGGTGGGGTCCCCTCCTGGCTATTCGTAGTGCTGTTGGCTGTGTTCGCCTGCTCGCCGGTTGCGGATCCGCTTTCAGAGGTTTTTTTTTACCTTCTTTTGCCGGGTCTGAGGTTTCGCCCGTCTCTTCGGGGTGTTCGTTTTCGGTTCCGGACTTGCCACCCTGCCTACGCCTGTTCCCGTCGACTCTCTGGTGTTGTGCGTTGTCCGGCCTGGTTGGTTCCTGAATTAGGGTCCACCTGGCTCTCTGTCGTGCTTTTGGCTTTTGGTGGGGGGCTGCCTCATTTTACTGGGGATTGCGGGGTTCGCTCCCTTTGACTTCTGGCTCGGGTGGTTCTGTCCTTGGGCCACGGCGCTATTGCTCGGGCACAG
This sequence comes from Calotriton arnoldi, assembly GCA_963921515.1. Taxonomy (NCBI): domain Eukaryota; kingdom Metazoa; phylum Chordata; class Amphibia; order Caudata; family Salamandridae; genus Calotriton; species Calotriton arnoldi. The sequence continues at coordinate 105,349 of CAWUFW010014179.1, read as the reverse complement.
GCTCCCACGGCACATGGATTCAATTCCTGCCATTGCTTTCGAGTATCCCATTGTGGTAATTGTTCATGCGCTGCTTTATGTCACTGGGGTACGGGGGTTGTCCCTCGTAGCGGTTTCTCTCCCGGGGGTGTGCTGCGTGTTGTGTCTCTGGTGCAGGATTTTTCCTCCCTTGGCTTCCGTCTTCCTGGGGGCGGGTGTGTCCTTTTTGTGCTGGGCCCGATTTGGGTCCCCGGCGGTGGCTCTGTTTGCTTCCTGGGTTCCCTGCTCCTTTGCGTCTCTTCTGTTCGCTCCGCCCGTATTCCGGGGCGTGGAGGCTGGTGGTGCTGTCTGGCCGTGGGCCGGGCTCCCGGTTTTCCGTTTTCCTCTGTTTCCTTTGCTTTCGCGGGCTCTGGGCTTGTTTGGCCTGGACGGGGCTTTTGTTCTGTCGGTGGAGCTCGCCTGGGTTCTTCTCCCTTGGTTTCCACTTTGTCTGCGTGGTATGGGTCTGGGTGCTGGGGGTGCCGGATTTCCAGTCGCTCCTTGCTTTTCTTGGTTCTGTCCTGGCGTGCCAGTGCTTTTGTGCTCACTTCGGCGGCACGTCTGCTTCTTTTGGTGCGATACAGTAGCGCTTTGCGGGGCCCATGCGCAGGGTTGTCTCGCTTCTTCCGGTGGCATTCCCTGTTTTTAGGCGTCCCCTTTCCATTCTGGTGGCTTGGCCTAGGGCCTGGTGCCTTCTGCTCTTCGGGCCCACTGGGCAGCCTTGCGAGCGTTCCGCTTTCCGCTATTGGCCGGTTTGGTTCCCTTGGAGGCCTTGTTGCTTCTGTATTGTTTCCCGCTGCTTCCTGGGGCTGTTTTGCCTTGTGCTTTCCTGGGTTCTTTCGTTGGTGTTGCTCTCCCTTCCGGGGGGTCCTTTTGTGCCGCTGGGGTCCGTGGCCTGCCTGTTTCTCACCTTGTTGGTGATATTTTTGTGGCCTTCGTTTCTGCTGGTCAGTTGGGGTGCTGGGTTCCCCTCTGCGCTCCCCTCCGCTCTGGCGGTTCCTACCGGTCCGTTTTGTGTTAGCCGGGTCTGGTGGCTCGGTGGTCTACTGCGTCCTCTGCGTGGGCCTGTGTTGTCCTCTTGGTCGCTGGTTCTGTTCCCGGTAGGTCCCCTCGGCCTTTCTTCCATCTGAGGTCGGTGGCATGTGTGCCGTTGGGTTACTTTGGTCTCCTGTCGTTGGGCGCCTGGTTTCCTACTGGGGGACTTGCGCTTTTGCTGTTTCTCTTGTTTTTGGCATCTGGTTTCTCAGCTTTTGCCATCGGTGCTCTCGGTTGTTCGCCAGGCCTGGTGGGTTTTGTTTCCTTCTTTCCCCCGGTCGTTGGCTTTGGGGTGGATTCGGCTCTCTCGCTGTTGGTGGTCCGACGTGCGATGTGGCTGTGTCTACATCTCGTTTCTGCTGTGGCATCTTGTTTTGTCACTCTGGTGGGGTTGCCCTCCTTTTCTTCGGTTCCGGTGTCTGGGGCTTTTGCCTCCCTCTTGCTTTTGGCAGTCCGTTGGGCTGTCTTGGTGTGTTGGTTGGCTCCATACGGTCTGGTCCGTGCCTTCTCTGTCCGCCTTCGGTCGTTGGTTCAGGCTGGCTTTCTGGATGGCCTACGAGTCTCGGGGGTCCGGGTTTTCGGCCCTCGCGGTGTCTCTCTGTCCCGGGCTGGTTCTTCCTGCTCGTGGTTGCCTGTCTCTTGGGTGGTTTCTTCCACTCGTCTGTATTTTTTGGATTTGCCCGGCTTCTTTGGCATCTTCTCCTTGTCCATTGGTTTCTTGTGAGTTTACATGAAGCCGCTTGGCTTGGGTATGTGCTCACTTTGTTACTCATGTGGCGAGGAAGACTTACGAGGAGGTAATGCCCCGGTTACTTACCGGTAATCTTCATTACTCCGAGTATAGTCTTCCTCGCCACATGAGTTCCCATCCCTCCCTCCCTGTGTTGCTATCGGCTTCATATTTCTGCTTGGTAGTTCTCAGGCTGAGGTTTTGGCCGGCCCTGCTCTTATAGAGGTTAGGGGTGATAGGGGTCGGCCATGTTGGGAAGGGATGGGAGGCTAACTTTTGCTTTGGAGGGTTCTGGTGTGGAGCTGAAGCTCACTTTGTTACTCATGTGGCGAGGAAGACTATACTCGGAGTAATGAAGATTACCGGTAAGTAACCGGGGCATTAGTGTTCCTTCAAACCCCAAAATGATGGTGATCTTCACAGTAGTGTTGGTCTCTAAAGAGATTACTCCTAGGCAGGGGCACTGGAATTTTGCGATTTTGCTTCTGGGTATTTTCGCCACATAATCAACTATGTGCTATAAACTCTGCAGATTTTAACTAAAAAACTTGCTTGTGGCTCAAACAGATCAGAAGCTACTAAAAACGCATCAAGGAAAAGTTACTTACCTGTACTCCTATTTCTCTTCCAGGTGAATCCTCATCAAAGTCATGAACACTGAAGAGTCCACGCACGCACGGGGATTCCAGAGCCATTTTAAAATTATACATATATGTATATCTAACTTTGTACGAAAGAACACTATAATGTATGTTTTCAGCTTAAAGAAAGGCTAAAAATGGCAACATTTCATTCAATTTTCATTTTTAAAAAGAAGTCAATTACATAGCAATTAATCACTGATAGAAAAGTGACCATAGAAAATCTTTCACAAACTTTGCGTTTTTGAAGGAAATGGAAAGGGAATGTGTGACATTGTTAGCCCATAGGCTGCAATGCCAAGAATAGGAGAGTAAAAACTGACACTGTACCTTTAAGAACAACACAATACACCCTGCATCCTTTAATGCCCCACAGGTGACAAATCAGGTCATTTTTTTGGAAACCAGAGAATCATGGGTGATAAATTGCTGAAAGCTGTAGCACTTCTTGTCCGGGGAGGTGGGAAGGTTGCTTATGACTTTGAAGAGGATTCCCTTGGAAGAGAACTAGGATAACAGGTGAGTAACTTTTGCTTCTCTTCCAGGGGATCCTCATCAACAGTCATAAACACTGAATGCAATAGCAAGCCCATCCCATAAATAAGCGGACAAGAAAACAGCTTTAGCAATCACCCGAAAAAGTTCCTCAAAGAAGCCTGCCCTACTTGGGTATCCATTCTGGAGTCTAAATCCAGACAGCAGTGTCTTGAATGGATACTTTGATCAAGGTAAGCCTGTTCTTTCTGGACTGAAATTGTTGAAAAGACGATCTGTTTGTCATATATTTTTTGTTTTGTCCAGATAGAATTTCTCTTTTTATGCTGGAGTTAACAGATTGGGAAAGAATGTAGGCAAAGAGATGGTTTGATTAATGGGGAAATCTGACACACCTTAGGAAGAAAGCTGGGTTGTGTTTTCTTTATCACTCTATTAACATAAAATACTGCATATGGTTCAATAGCACATAAAACCTGAATCTCACTGACTCTGTGTGCAGAGGTAATAGTGACTAAGGAAGCTGCTTTCTGTGTAAGACGTTGTAAGAGACTGTGTGAATACGTTCAATAGGGGAGGAGTCCTAATATTTAGAAAGACCAATGTTTAGCTCCCAAGGAGGAAAAGGGGACTTAACAGGAGAAAATACCTTTTTAATACCTTTTATGAATTCTTAAACTACACTCAGTCAGTCAAAATCACTTTATTTGGTTATTGAAAACCATAAAAGCATGTTAAAATACCCATCACTTAAAAAACAGATTTTACACAGAATCAATCGTAGTTAAAATACAATCCCAAATCGAAATATACATGATAAATACTTCTCTAAAAATTCAAACAGTGAGATATAAAATGCCCATTGTAGGAGGGAAAAGCAATTGCACATTAAAATAAAGAGGAGACATACACCTAATATGGAAAAGCTCTCTAAGCAATTCAAACAATATAATATAAAGCGCATATGGGACGAAAAAAAAACATTTCACAGTTAGAGGAAAAGGTATACATTTAAAAAGTCAAATCACAAAGGCCCACTCTCTTGTTATTTTCTTTTTTCCTTGCTCTGACTGCTGCTACTAAAAAGCTGGCAATATTAAAAATTTCCCAAGGGTTACCCAGCATCTGTAGATATGTTAGGGCCGGTCTAACCTGCAAGAAACCTTTGTGCTTTAAAATTGGGAAAATAAATCGCTTGTGAATAAGCAAATAATGGTCACAAAACAGGACAAAGTGCAAGGTATCCTGCCTCGAAAAACTATTGCAAGAGTAGGGTCCCAAATCCTCCATCTTACTCCAGCCCAAGGGTTCAGCCAATAGAAAATGCAGATAGTTAAACCTCAATCGCGTCAGGAGAAAACGATGTTGAGGCTTAGTAACTATATCCAGGGCTCCATAAAATAGGAGGTTTTTAAGATCTGATGAGCACGGACAGTAGGTTTCAATAGTTCCGTAGCCTCTCTTTCTGCAGACGCTAAGCATAAAAATGAAGTCTTAGCCCACACCATATCTTTTTTACATATTGTTTCTGGGTTATCAAATACTTCTGGGCGACCTAACAGTTTTGCAGTGCTTTTCACGTATCTCAGCCATGGGATACTGCTGGCCCTATCTAGTGCAGTACAGTCTCGTATGATCTCTTGGTTTAACACCAATTCTGGATTAGACCAGATCGAGATCCATACAAGAAAAGGGGACAATCTAATCAAATCAGCCACATAACCAATACCCACTTCTTGATGGATAATAAACGAAGGTATGGATTGGGGGACTGAGAGCAAACTTCTTAAAAATGTATTTTCCACGGTTTGGAGCTCTATACAGTTTTTATAACCCCAAATTTCAGAACCGTAATTCGCAATGGCAATACTCTTGGCTTTATATATATTTAACATTGCCTGCACGGGCTTGGCGCCCAGCCTCCGAGCAAAATCGAGTACCGCACCTGTGGATCTTGCCATAGCGTTTCTCTTCGCCCTCCTTTGCGGAGCCCAAGAGCACCTGTCCTCAAATAGAACACCTAAATATGGGAATGTAGTGACCCTAGTTATTTCATTTCCGTCACAATAGTACGTTTTGGGTTTACTTAACTTCACTCCCATACTCATGGTGTGTGATTTGGAAAAGTTTACATTCAGGTCCAAAGAGCCCATAAAATCGTCAAAGGAGGTCAACAAGTGCTGGAGCCCCACCGCTGTGCGTGCCAATAAGGCAGCGTCGTCTGCATAAAGTAGTGCAGGGATCAATCGATTCCCCACACGTGGAATTTCCTTGGCGGCTCCACACAGGACCGAATCTAAATGATTGATATAAAGGGTGAATAACAAAGTAGCCAGAATACAGCCCTGTCTGACTCCTCTTATGATATCTATCTTTTGCGTTAAGTTATCCTTTTGATCGAACCTTACTGCTGCCGAGAGATCCCTATGCAGATCAGACAAAAAATACACAATGTTTTTATCCATACCCATTGCAAGCAACCAGTCCCAGAGCTTGGATCTATTCACTCGGTCAAACGCCGAGGATAGATCCATGAAAGCGAGATGAAGTGTCCCTTTCTTGGCTATTGTATATTTCCCTATTAAGAGATAGAGGTTAAGACACTGATCCAGGGTGCCTCTACCTTTCCTAAAGCCATATTGAAGGTTTGACAGGACATCACGTTCATTAATCCATCCAGTTAATTTGCTGAGAACCACTCTCCCCAACACCTTAACCGTAGAATCAATCAACGATATTGGCCTGTAGCACCTTGGATCCCCTCTCTCGCCTTTTTTAAAAACTGGGACAATGATTGATGTTGACCAGGATTTTGGCAGTCCCTGTTCACATACCATATTTAAAACATTGGCCAATATCTTTGACCATAAAGTAATATCCGCCTTAAAAAGGTCGGCAGGGACCCCATCCGGGCCCGGTGCTTTGTTGCATGTCATTTGGGCTATAGCCGCAGCCACTTCTTGTTCTGAGAAATCTATACTATAGGGTGCAGTTAAACACGTGTTTGCCTGATGTTATGTTATGTTCTGTTAGGCCGCACTTATAACGTGCACGGATACTCAAGAGTGTCCCGGCGTGGAAGCCAACTTAGGAGACAGTAAGGGGGGCGAGAACAGGAGCTGAATGTTAATTAAAAAGCAAGGTCTTTAACTGCTTTTTAATCAGCCTGAGGTCTCTAGTGTTTCGCAGTTCGTAAGGAAGGGCATTCCAAGCTTTGGCCGCCTTAAAAGAAAGAGAGCTACCCCGTGTTCGAGCTAGGCGAAAACGGGGGATAACTGCGAGGCATTGGGCTGCTGATCGCAAATGTCTGTGGGGCGCATAAACGTTAAAGCGTCTCCTTAGATAGGGCGGCCTAGACTTGTATAGGGCGCCATGAGCAAGGGTGAGGGCCTTAAACAGAACACGGTCCCCCACAGGGAGCCAATGCAGATCCCGAAGATGTTGTTTTATACTTGATCTACCGGGGATACAAGCAGCACTCTTGCGGCCGCGTTTTGAATGATTTGCAGCTTTTTCAGCTGGTATCCGGGGAGGCCAATATATAATGCATTGGCGTAATCAATGCATGACAGGATGAGGGCACAAGTCACCATTTCCTTAGCCGATCTGGGCAGCAGAGGCAGGAACTTTCTAAGTGATTTCAGTGTGCCAAAGCACACTCCGGCTAATTTTTTTATCTGTGGTAAGAATCTGAGGTCCTCACTGAACCAGATCCCCAAATTCTTCACCGGACTGCCCGTAGAGTTAGGCCTGGGATAGTCGGCGGGCCAAAGATCTTCCCGGAAATGGGGAGGGAAGGACCCATATACCAGAACCTCGGACTTGTCCTCATTGCATTTGAGCTGAGCCCTAGCGAGCCAGTTAAAAACGGCTGACAGACAATTTCTCGCTAAGTCTGGGGACAGATCTTTTTCCTTCCACGTAAAGAGGAGCTGAGTATCATCAGCGTAAGCTGTGATCTTAGCTCCCAGCTCTTCCGCCAAATAGATTAAAGGTGTAATATATACGTTGAAGAGAAGGGGGCTCAATGTGGAACCTTGCGGGACTCCCGTGGTCACCTTTCTTGGTGCCGAAAAAAACGGGGGCAGCCATACCTGCTGTGTTCTGCCCTCTAAAAACGATTTAATCCAATCCCATGCAGAGCCTGAGATTCCAATATTAGAGAGTAGGGCCAACAGTTGATGATGGGGCACCGTATCGAAGGCGGCAGAGAGATCCAATAAAATCAGCGCTGCTCTGCCGCCTACATCCAGGCATTCTCTAATCGCCTCCGACATCTCAACAAGGGCAATCTCAGTGCTGTATGTGGCCCTAAATCCCGACTGGGCTGGGTGGAGAGCACCGGAGGCCTCAACAAAGTAGGAGAGTTGTTTGTGCACTGCCTTCTCACACACCTTCGCCACAGCCGGGAGGAGTGAAATGGGCCGGTAGCTTGCTAGCGTTGCAGGATTTAAGGATGGCTTTTTTAGCAGCGGGAGCAGTTTAGCCTGTTTCCACTCAAGTGGAACAGTGGCAGTCTGAAGCGATATATTAATAATATTATTGACTTCAGGGTTGACCACCTCCGCAACTGCTGCTAACTGCCTAGCTAAACATGGATCAGTTGGAGAACCTGTTTTGAGGGATTTGAGAATGGCCAGTGAATCCAGCAGGGAAATGGGTGAGAAACCTGTCAAAGAGGTAAGGACTGAGTCAGAGACCGGAGCAGTCTGAATAGCGCGCCCCGCCTGCCCTTGAATACTGATCAGGCTGGTCACCATAGGTGTGTTTAAAATGATTAAACCAGAGCTCTTCTGAAATGTTACACTCAACGGTGTTACCCCCAAGACCAGAGAAAAAAGGTTTGTTAGCGATGTCCCAAAATTTCGCGCTATTCTTAATCACGTCAACGGACAACAATTCGTCCCAGGCTTCTTGTTTAATTTCCAATTTGCGTATATGCAATGTCCGCTTGTACTCTAACCAGGCATTCTCAAGAAGGAGGTTTGTGATGAAGATTTCGTGTACAAAAAAACTGAGGTGGCATGGTGCGCAAAATAACAATGGATTGGGATGCGGCCCGAGCGATTGCCAGTGGCTGACAGTAATTCAAGCATTCCATCCAACACCTAGGAATTCAGGAGCCAGGCTGCTAAATTCAGTGATGGACGCTGGGGTGCAGGATCTAGCCACTGAACATGCACTGGAGATCATGCCTGCATGGCAACCTCTTGTGTGGACGCTCAGATAAGTAAGGGAGAACTGTGAACCACAACTGATGAGGACATTCTGGGGCTATCATTATCATGCAGCCATTGGACTAGTAAAACTTGATCAGAACTGTTGGCATGAGGGAGATTGGAGGAAATGTGTAAAGAAATTTCTCTGATCATTCTATCAAAAGGGATTCCCCTTCAACCCTGGTTGGTTAAATCTGGAGATATAATCTTGGCAGATTTGTTTGCTTTTGCGGCGCTAAACAGGTCTATTTGAGAATATCCTCAGTCTTGGAATTTGTTTTCCACAACTTTGTTGTCTAGAATCCAGTTGTGATTTTCTTGGAAAGTTCAACTGAGGTAGTCCAATTCTATGTTTTGAACACCTGGGAGATGGACAGCTGTTATTGTCAAGGTCTTTGCAATCAGCCATTCCCATACAGCTTGTGTCTTGAGGCACAGTGGTCTTGAATGTGTCTCTCCCTGCTTGTTTAGGTTGTACATTGTTGTTGATTGAAGGAAGAAAATATTTCAAAGCCAGATGAACTACTCTCAGCTCTAGCAAGCTAATTTGGTAGGTTATTTGTCTGACCTTGGTCCTTGGATCCTTAAATGGCCCAAATGAGCTTCTCATCCTTGGAGAGATGCGTCTGAGACTAGAGCTTATATTGGGAGATCCCGGCAGAATGAGGTCCCTTTCATTAGATTTTTTGATCTGGTCCACCATAGAAGTGATTGAATAGCCAACTGTGAAAGAGTTAATTTATTTATACAGCTGTCCGAGAACTAGTTCTACTGGTCCTCTAGACATTGCTGTAAAGGCTTCATGTGAAGTCTGGTATGAGGCACCAGAAAAATGCATGAAGCCATTGATACCCGTAGGGATGATATTTGTTGTGCCATTGGATGAGGAGTTTGCAACAAATTGTGACATTTCAGTTGGATTGATGATAGTTACCCTTCAAAGGATACACTTTATGGACTGAATATGTATTATTGGTCCGAGGTAGTGTATTCTCTGCACTGGGTGGATACTTAACGTCCTGAAGTTTACTTGAAGACCCAATTTGGTCAGAGTGTTGAAGCATATTTGAAAACGCTTCAATGTCTCTTCTGTAGATGTTCCTTTTATTAACCAGCCATCTAGGTAAGTGTAGGCTCCTGGTGTGCTGAACAAGACACTTCCATTCTACATATGATAGGGAGCTGTTCAATAGCAACGTAGTTTTGGGCTAGAGTGGTAGAACACATATAGAATACACTTAATAGGCAGGGTTTACTTATACCAGACATCAGCTTGGTTTATATCCGCGCAGGTCAGAAAAAAAAGGTGGACAACAAATTTCTAGATCTAGCCCTAGCAGTGGCACGTAGAGACATAGCGCTGCATTGGCAGTCATCAGATGGCCTCCCATATTGGAAATGGAAAAAGGCTGTGTAGAACTGGGTCCCTGCGGAAGGGGCGGTCCTCCGAAAGGAGGAACAGAAGGAACCCACTGCGAAACTCTGGTTTGAAGTACTGACGGCATTTACTACTGATCATAGCAGTGACTTAAACCACAGGATTAGAGGAGGCTGCTGGATGTTCACCCCCGGCTGCCTGCTCCTGAACATCTACTGATATCACGGTAGAAGCAACCCATGTACCTAGATTGGATATGGTATATAATAACCAACAGACAACAAGTTCCCTCAAGGTATCATTTAGCAACATAAAAGTAATGTGAAAATTCATAGATTGTCAATCAATATAATCATAAACATTTGAATGCCGCTACAGACCTGTATCTAGTCCATAAGTTCTTTATAGAGAGAGGTCAATAAGTATAAATTCATATACTGTAAAACAAGGATCAATCAAAAGACAACTGTGACGCTCCGTGAAAAAGTGATCACACAGTGCAAATAAGTGCCCAAATAAACTGAACATAAAAGGTGATATTAACAAGGGCAATACACAGTGTAATGGTCCAATGACAGGGCTATACTAGTAAATGATTACATTTCTAAAACATTTCTGATAAGCTCCTGGTGGGCTAGCTCCTTGATGTTGACAGCATTTCGACCCAACAGTAATTTGAAGGGTCATCATCAGGATAGTAGTAAAATTGCAGAGCAAATAGTAGGTCCTAGGAATTGAATAGAGTACTTGTGAGACTACAGAGAATTAGTGATAGGAATGACTTAGAACAGGCCCATATAAGATAAAGAGTTACCTACATCATCTGATGGGAAGAAGTGGACCTGCAACCAGCAGCAAATGAAGGGAAGTTTTAGTAAAATCGTGAAAGGTGACTATACAATGAAAGTAAAGTACGCAAAACATGCAACTTACTCATACAGAGCTTGAGTGAATCTTTGGTCTGAAATAAAATGGCATATCTGAGGTCAAAATAATCACCAATATAATGCTTCACCTGGAGCCAATGTGAAATACAATAAAATAGAATCAGACTTTCTGGGAATGCCAGGTTGTCCTTGGTTAAAGAGGGAAGGTCATTCAGCAATGGTAGGCCATGGTAATGAATCTATGTGGCTGAAAAATACCGAACTAATTTTTACATGTTTTCCATCAAGATACACCCTAATCCAATACAAATGGATATCACAGGCCTACACCCACCCTCAACCTTTAACCTAACGATAAAGGTAACTCTTTAGCTTCCCATCAGATGATAAAGGTAACTCTTTATCTTATATGAACCTGATCTAAGTCTGCCCTATCTATATTCTCATTACTACTCTATTCAGTTCCTAAGATCTACTGTTTGCTCTACAAATTTACTACTGTCCTGATGTTGACCCTTAAAATTACTGTTTGGTTGAAACGCCGTCGACATTCCAGGGCATAAAGACATTACATCAAGAAGATGACCTACTAGGAACTTATCAGAAATATAAAAAAGACTGTTTGCCTGTTTTAAATGTCCTCATTTACTGGAATACCCCTGTCACTAGACGATTATACTGATCACTTTTTTACAGAGAACCACAGTTGTCTTTTGATCGATCCTTGTTCTACAGTGTATGAATTTATACTTTTTGATATCTCTCTACAAAGGACTTATGGACAAGATACATGTCTGTAGCGATATTTATTTCTTTATGATTGGATTGATTGACAATCTTTGAATCTTGAGATGCCCATTTCTCACTCCGGGGTACAGAAACTGGTGGTGAGCGACAGAGCGAAACGTATGCTGGAATGTTTGAAAGCGGGAGGAAGCACAAGATTTAACGTTAAAACTTATTGATTGTACAGTTTGAGCGCTATGTAGTTGCTAGAGACTGAGGGGGTGTAATTTTCTTCACAGTAGGTGTACTTCGATAATATGCGATGCTTTATATACATTATACCGACAACGTATGATTGTATGTATGGAACAACTGTAATACAATCATTTGTGTGTACCAAAGTAAAGAAATTACAAAAAAATCCAAGCGAGGGTAGACTGAAATCTTTTGACTCCTTAGATGTGAAGCGACAACAACCATACATTTCGCAAATGTTCGAGGAGCTGACTTTAGTCCAAAAGCTAGGACACTGTACTGAAAATGTTTTGAGCCTACTATGAATCTTAAGAACTTTCGATACTTTGGTACACTTGGAATGTGGAAGTAGGCATCTTGATGATTTATTGCACACATCCGGTCTCCTTGATCTAGTTGAGGGTAAATCTGGTGTAATGCAAGCACCCTGAATTTTTCTTTTCTTATTTACTTGTTCAGTACTCTGAGGTCAGGGATGTGTCTCAGCTCCTCTTTTGGCCCTCTTTTTTGAATCAGAAAGTACTGGGAATACACACCCAATCCTTTTTGATAAAAAGGAACCTCCACCACTGCATTTTTCTCCAATAATATATTGACATAGTTTTCCAATAGTTCCTGTTTGCAGGCTGATGTTTTGGCTGGAGGCACAGATGGAGGAGGAGACTTAAAACAAAGAGAATATCGATTCTGAGCAATATTCAAGACCTGTTTGTCTGCAGTTATAAGAAGCCACTCTGTAAAGTGTGTTATAATGCTTTACCCCACTGGAGTGACTAACGGAGGTGGGGGAAGAAGTGAATCTTTGTTTCTTGGAAGGCTTCCCTGAGTTTGTAAGTTATTCATGTTGTTCTTCTCTCCTTCTAGAGTTCTAACATTGGAGATAAGACTTCCTTTGTTGCTGATGTTGAGACCAATGCATTGAGGGGTTTGAACCCTCTGGGGGTAGTATAGTCTGTCACAGGGCCTGTATCACCTTATATATTCCTTCCTCTTTTCTAAGCCCATCGCTTTTATCGTGTCAAACTCATTTTTCATCCGTGACATTATGTCATCCATATTTGAGCTAAAGAGTGTATTCCATGAGAATGGTAAGTTCAGGATTCTTCATTGCGCATCAAGTTTAAGAACTGTAAGCCTAAGCCATGAGTGTCTTCAAGCGCAAATAGCCATGAGCGGCCAAATCTGATATATTAGCTGGTGAGCCATTTATTTTGTTTGAGACCACCATGTCGTCATTGAGGGCTTTTTGAAAATCTTGTTTATATTCTTTAGGAAGTTTGTCTGTAAACCTTTGGGGAGAGTCCCAAAGGGATGGATCACATCTCCCCAAAACAGCTAGAGCACTGACAACTTTCATAGTGGAAGCCGATATTCACACATTTTTCTTCCCAGAGATTCTATCTTTGTCTGGTGGTATGGAAGAGGAAGGCACTACTGTGTGTGAATTCGTTGCTGCAGCTACAATTACAGACTCCGGTGTGAGGTCGGATCTAAGGAACAGAGGTACCTGGTTTTTGGTTTACATTTATTCAAGAGCCTGAATGGAGCAGATGTTATTGCTGCAGGTGTTAGAATAACTGCATTGCATGCTCACAAAGGCCAGGAACAAGAGGGAGGAGCTCTTGAAGATGTCCTTTGATGTAGTGTTTCAAAGGTGAGAGAGGTTGATGTGGTAGGAGTAATCATTGCTATGTTTAATTTCACTACTCCTCTTACCAACACATCATTAAATGTTGGCAGGACATCAACTGGTGACACCCTTGCTGGAGGTGTGTTTGTCATGGTTGGAGAGTAATCTCTGGAAGAAGAACTCGAAATAGTTGTCCAAGATGAAATTCTAATTCTATGTTGAGATCGTGACCTCCTGTTAGGTCTTGTACTGGATCTTCTCGACCTAGAATGAGAAGTTAAGGTTCTTCGCCTGCATCTACTCTGAGATATAGATCTTGACTTGGATCGGATCTTGAACAACGTCTATGTGTTGAAGAAGGAGAATGTGGACTTGTGCATTCCTGTGGTCTTGTGGGAACAGAAGGTGAATGTGAAGGAAGAGACTAAGTGAAAGCCTAAGGGATGTTATCGAACCTGGTGAGAATCCAGGTGGTGTTGCTGCCCCCTAGTGATGGTGTATTTGACATTACTATTTTAGGAGTATGACAAGTAGGTGGGTATGTCTAGAGAATAATCTGAGCATAGAGTGGCTGGTACTCACTCTTTTCCAAGTTCTCATAGCCATCTTGGTGAAAGTTGGAAAGATGGTGATAAAGATCTGTTCTTGTTGTCAAAATAGCTTTAATTTTTTATGTAGACGGCGGTGGCTTTAACAGGGTGGCTTTGACGTTGACTTGGGGTGGCCTTGCGGTGTCTCTGAAGTCCACAGATATTTTAACAATGACCACTGGGGTTCTTTTGCCGCCGAGAGGTGCCTCGTCATCCAGTGTTGTCTCAATGATGTACCTGAAGACAGCAAACACGTAGGTATATTGCCAGTCTTCAACGTCATGCTGCTTGACGTCGATTAGGAGCTATGTCTCTTCCTCTGATGTCTTCTCTCTCTATGGATCTCCCCGTGGGTAAGTCCTTGGAGCAGGAAGGAGGAGCTCTGATAGAAGACTGATCTTCTCCATGGCCTCTGGAAGATTTAGATTTAGTGGCTTCCTGCCCGTAGGGGACTTTGTAAGAGTCTGGTGTTAGGACTCCACACAATGGTATGGTGGGGCTGAGGCTTAACTCTCTCAATTTTGTATTGCCAGGGAGAGGTTTGACTCCACTCACAAATGACTTAGTCATGATGTGGTTATTTATAGGCATGTGGTTGGAGCAGGGCTAAGCTCAGAATGGTTGTGGTCAATAGAAGAGCTTCGCCCAGAAAGGGACTTGGGGTCAAATTTCTATGTTGGGGAGAAGGGAACTCTGTTGTGACGGAGTTTGCTCCCCACCAACACAGTAGTTCATCCACCCAATTTAATTTGGGCGGACCATCAGTTTGGCCACGGCGGAGACTACTCCGTTTCTGCCATAGTCAAATTTCTCTGACGACCCTGGGGAGTAAGGGCTATCAGAGAAATGGCTACATATCTGCATGCCCAATTTAGATAGGCGGCCTTGTAGCCATATTTTACTGTTTCTGACGCAGCCTCGTAGCACAGAGTAAAATTAATTGGCAGGAACTGCTATGACGGCAGTTCCTGGCAATCCTTTTATAAATGACCGCCTGCTTGGTGGTCATTTATTAATTAGGCAAACAGCCCAGCCGCCATGTGGACGGACCAATTTACTCTGTCCCCATGGCGAAACGGTTGGCCGTCCCATCCAGATATGAATCTGGGCCTTGGTCATTTGACCAGGAGTAGGGTCAGACCGGAAGTACTGCACTAGTTTAAGAGTAGACGGAGAAGCAGGAGAAGGCAACTGTTTCAAAGAGAAATTGGCTGTGTTAATTGGTTCTGTAAAGAAGTACATTGTTGTGTCCAACTGTATTTTTATGCAGCATCAGTCACCACTCTCTGGCTTTTCCATACTTAGATCTTGTCCTATCGCCTATAAAGGGGACTGCTGGACTTATTAGAATCAAAGTGCAGTTCCTAGAAGCCAGGAGTCTTCTAAAAACCCCATCCTTTTTATGTAAACTCATCACGTTTCACCAACTACATATATATTGCAGTTGTGTTTTTTTATAGCACGAACGTGGGTCAAGGGCATTAGATTGCTTTACAGCAGAATCAAACTCTGCTATGCATTTTATCCTTTTTAGGTACAGATAGAATACGTGATTTGCCTAGAATCACAGGGTGTTGATCCGATGTCGAGATTTGACCCTGGTTCCCCAATTTTACAGGTTTGGCAGCTCTAACGACTAGGAAACAGCTCGTAATTGCTTATTCCTTTCCAGCAACAGGAGCTTTCTGTAGCATGCCCCTAATTACTTTGCAGATTTTGATTTCCTGAACACAGGTTTGGTGTGCCCTCAAAACTCCTTGACAACTGAACACAGTAACATAGGGGCTTTAGTATTTTTCTCTAAAGCAGTGATAAGGGAGATGCCTAGGCTGCAAATGGGCATTCAATAACCCCAACCAATATATCTCATTACAAGGCAATTCATTTATTGGTTGTACGTATGAGGCTCATCAGTGATCCTCCAACTCCATACTGATGTGATGAGCATTTCCCATGTTCGACTATGTGGCTTTAATGTAAACCTTATGTTTGGAACAACAACATTATTTCATCAAGCCCCTTTAGAGAACCTCATGTCAGCCATCTGACACCCTGACAGGAATCCTGGCCCGTAGACTTGAGTGTGAGTGGTTGTGATGTAGAGGACCTTCCTCCATTCCAAAACTGCGTCACTGAAGAACAGTACAATACTGCTTGATGCTTAGCATTGAGACAGAAAGTCCTCTGCATGGCTGAGAGCCCTACAGCCTGATGACGTTCATTTTCCCACACTTAGGTCCATAATCATGCAAGCCCACTGAAGGTACTCCCATTTTTCTGACCATGAGACCCCAGAGCTAGAGTCTGAGGACGAGGGGTCACCCAAAATTCACCCCTCTTTTAGAAAGTGTATGCTATTCTCTGTCCAGGCAAGGAGAGGCTGGTGGAGTAGATAGCGTAATCATAGTGAAGAGATAGGACTTTCTATCTGTGCCTTCCTAGGGGAGGTGCCTATTGAACGCATCATGCATAACACATATGTTCAGTCTCACTTAACAGAGGCCCTTTACCTCCAGCTTATCTGACGCAAAGGCTGCTTGTACGCAAGGTTGAGGTTGATTGTGAGATCGCTGTGAATGTACAGCTGAGTATGATATAGTACGTTAGTCCGCTCCTGTATATGGCATTGAAAACAGTGGCTTGTTCTTTATGAAGACTACCAGGTCTCTTCTGAACTGGGATACTGCACGCTTTTATTCCTTTTCTCCTGACCCTTAGTACAGTTCTTCCTGTGGGCAGGACAAAGGTTTTCTCCAACCAGGGAGAAACAGCCACAGTGACTCTGCCATAGTGTTACAAGCTCCTACTGACCCTTCCTGCTGGGATCTGCATTGTTGAGAAATATGTCTGCGGCAGATACACATTCTACCTTGCCAGTCTGAACCAACCTATGGGAAGCTCCAGCTTAACATGATCCGGCATGCTTAAATCAAGCACTGGTGAATGACCCCGAGGGATTGGCGGTTCCCCCAAATTCAAATGTGGTAGATTACCCTTTTGGTCAAAACTGACCACAAGGCCTGGGTTTCTTGACCAGTACTTCGTTTAACAATCTCTCATCATGTAAGGAGTGCAGTAGGGAAAACCTTTTCAGGGTTAGAGTCTTGCAGACTGCTACCTCTCTTTCAAGCAAGGTATATGCTTAGGCCAAGATTTTGCTTGAAAAAATTCTGTGACTGACCTGTAAGGGAGACAGAGCTATGCCTACATGTGGAAGAAAAGGAGTTACTTACCTGTAACTTCAGTTATCTGGTATTGGTATCTTTCATAGATTTACATGCTTCAATCATTCCCCGTTGTCGAAGTGGGAGTCCTATCGCACAATAGAAAAGCAGTATGTAGCTGTATAATAGGCTATTATGGCAATAGAAGGTTAGTTTAATAGCCTATCTATGTCCTTTTTAAAAAAGAAGTAAACTTGAACTATGACTAATTAGACGACAGAACCCTCTAGAACCTTCCCAACAGCGACTGTTTTCCTCAGATTTTCGAGCATAAGTGCAATAAACTCTTATGTAGATATAGCAGTACAGTATACAGTAGGTATACAGTATTGTACAGTAGTACAATCTCTAGTTCTCTCTAAAATTGACCATGGAAATGCAGTCTTCGCAGGGACGCCGAAAATTCACCTAGCCCCCCTAAGATCAGTTCTGAACACTGCAGCCCGACTCATAACTGGTGTTAAACGATTTGAACACATCACTCCAGCCCTCAAGTCCCTTAACTGGCTGCCCATTGAAGGGAGACATTGTTTACATCGAATGCGCTATAACGCATTCCATTACAACGCGACCGTTACAACGACCTCGTTATTACAACGTGAACCATTACATCGCAAGTCGTTTCAACGACTTGCTGTACGGGGCACACTGGTGTTGGATTTACAATCCAACACCTTCCCTGCTGTTGCACAAACTGGAGTAGGAATAGTAATTTATACTATTCCTAAGTCCAGCGCGCCCCCTACAGCAAGTCGTTGAAACGACTTGCGATGTAATGGTTTGCGTTGTAACAATGCGGTCGTTGTAACGACCGCTTTGTAATGGAATGCGTTGTAGCGCATTCGATGTAAAGGGATATATTCCCCATTGAAGGAAGATGCATTTACAAAATTGCCTGCATCACACACAAAGCCTTCCACACTCATTCCCCGAACTATCTAGACAACAAACTTACGACAGCTGGAAGAACCAGAACTCTGAGAAGCTTCAACTCACTCCTTCTTGTTCCTCCGAAACTGAAAAGGAAAACCACCCAGGCTCGCTCCTTCTCTGGAAAATGCACCCAGGATATGGAACGCTCTCTCTAGTGAACTCTGTTGCAACCCCTCCTTCTCCTGCTTCAAAAGGGACCTGAAACTCCTTCTCGTCAACAAATACCTTACCACTCACGTCAACCGAACTATGCTCTAATAGCTCACTCTCACCAAGACCCGACCATGTGTGACAGTTGGTTTTTGACTGTTTAAGCTGCTTAATAAGTCAGTCACTCCTCTGATGTAGGCTGTCCTAAACGAATCCGCACACTGTAATCACCCCTCTCCTGCTACTGACTCTCCCCATCTCTGTTTCAGGCTGGATGAAGAATTTATGTGACGAGCGTCAGAGCCACGTTATTCAATGTCTCACTAATGCATCCTTTGTAATGCTACGTTATGCTGTTTTTTTACTGTAAAGCGCTCTGATACCTTCAGGTCTAGCTAGAGCTATATAAAACATATAAATAAATAAAAGTATATATGAGGTGAGCCTCTAAGAGGAGGAGGGTGGGTCACATTTGAATCTATGAAAGATACCAATACTGGATAACTGAAGTTACAGGTAAGTAACTAGTTTTCTTATCCAGTATTAGATCTTTCATCTATTCACATGCTTGAATCAGAATAGCAAACAGTGTGTAAACTTGAGAAATATTATTTCATCCTTCTTGCGGATGGTGGATAATAGTATAAAATAAACATAACAGGCATTGCATATTGAACAATAATAGGAACAACATCCACAATAAAGATAACAGTAACAGTAGTTCAATGTAGTTATACAACAAAATTAATTATAATGGGGAATCAGAAAATCATTGAAAATAACAAAGGCTCACCTCATAGAAATAGATGCCGTAGAATTGCCTGTCTGACGGCTGCATCAGTCCGATGTGCTGAATCAAGGCAATAGTGCTGCGTGAAAGTGTGCACATTTTCCCACGTTGCAGCATGGCAGATCTTGTCCAGAGGGACACCTGTGAACAAGGCGGTTGAAGTGAAAACTGCTCTTGTAAAGTGTGACTTCGGATGAGAAGACAGGGGCTTGCCTGCCTTGGAAAGACAAAATACAATTTTTGCAAAAATCCATCTTGCAATGGTCACTTTAGAAACAGACTTCCCCATCTGCGCTTGTCCACAAGCAACAAAGAGTTGTTGAGATTTATGGAATTGCTTGGTACGATGCAAGTAACATTTTAAACATTTTTGTGTCCAGAGTGTGCAGGAACTGCTCTGATGGAGTAGTGGGATTAGGAATAAAAGTGTGTAGAATAACGGGTTTGTTCAGATGAAACTGTGAGGGCACTGTGGTAGCTGGGCAACGGTGCAAGGGATGAAATCCTACATGACATAGATGGCATAGGAATGTTATCTATGTCACTAGAGGAGCTGGAATGTTGAGGGTGGAGGATTGACAGTTGCCCAGGGAAGAAGCAATTGGCAGATGGATGGGATCATCTTCTGAGAATAAATAAATCTTAAAAAATGAACATCCTCGTCTTCTCATGAAATTATTATGGGATGTTACACTGGCATAGTCGGCAGGATGCTAAGGAGAAGATCTCAACATGGACACTTCTATCCAGTTTTGTTTTTAAGCATCAGAGGCTTCGGCTTTGAAACATCCTTGGATTACTTGGAAGCTGGTGAGACTTTTCCGGTTTGACTTTAACATTAATTTTTGTGTGAGGCTGATTTTTGTCACCATGGAAATTGCGTTGTGTATGTGCTAACTCTGCCCTATGTAGTTGCATTTTGGTGCACTTTTGGTAAAGTGCAGTTTGGAGCTCTTGAAAGGCTGTCTGGCAAGAAATCCTCAGAGAGTACTTCTCCGGTACCTTTTGTTTGAAAGAAAGAGAGGGAAAAGGAGTTGCTTAGTGTGAAGATTGCCTGCTTGAGTGAGAGCCCTACCTGCGTGATTCAAATTGCCTGCTCCTGCGCGAGCCTTACCCGTGTGGTTCCAGTCGCGTGGAGTTCGTGAGATTTCCCTTCAGCTTCACTCAGAGCGTGCAGCAGGACACGTCCACGTGGCGAACGCATTCCAGACTCCCTTGTCAGATGACGCACAACTGCGAGGCCCCTGCTGATCACTTGTTGCTTAGCAACTCAGCCGACAGTGATCAACACGCTGATATTCTCCGAGTGCTCGTCGCACATTCGAGACTTCGTAGCGTAACCATGCAGAGTGTGTGGCGTGTGGTTTTATTGCTGACTGGTTATTCCGCAACTCACCCGGCACTGATCAGTGTGTACTTCTGCTGATCACTTTTTGCCTGACAACTCTGTCCACAGCGATCAGCATGCTTCTGTTTTGTTGCTGGTTCCACAGCAATCAGCACGCTTCTGTTTTGTTGCTGGTCCTCTGGAATTTAGCCGTTTACAGCAATCAGCACGCTTCTATATTCTCTGCCATTTCAATTCAACCATTTACAGCGATCAGCACGCTTGTGTTTTCCGAGTGCTGGTGACCTACAGCGACTGGCATGCTCGTAATTGCTAAATGCTGCATGAGTGGATGTATGGTAAATCAGCATCACTTACCCTGTGCTTACATTTGGTTGCTGGTTGCCTGGAATTTAGCTGTTTACAGCGATCAGCATACTTGTGTGTGGTCACCTACAGCGATTGGCATGCTTGCATTTGCTGAACGATGCATCAGTGGTTGCAAAGTAAATCAGCATCACTTACCCTGTGCTGTGGTTGTTGTGTTCATAGTTAACACAGTTGTTAGATGAGACCTATTTAACATGCAGAGCGTACCTGCACCACCATTCTTTCTCACTTGTCCAGGGACACCACCTTTGATGTGGCAGAAATGGAAGAGAGTCTTTGAAAGATACGCCGAGGTGTGTGGTACAGCTCTAAGTGCCGAGCGTAGGACATCCCTTCTCCTTCATTGTTTGGGATCTGAGGGACAGGAGATTTTTGATCACCTTTCGGAAATTCCTACTTCAGAATCGGAGGATTTAAATGAATATGATAAGTGTATTAAAAAGTTGGATAAGCATTTTTACCAAAGAGTGAGCACAATCTTGGAGAGGTATCACTTTGCAAGGAGGATGCAAAAGGATGGGGAATCGATTGAGTGTTATGTCACAGATCTTAGGCTCCTTGCTTCCTCTTGTAAGTTTGCTGATCTTGTAGATGAAAGGATACAAGAACAATTAATGCTGGGCTGTAGTATGGAAAAAGTAAGGGAGGAACTATGTTTGAGATATGAGGCCACCCATGATGAAGTTTTATTAGTTGCTAAAAGAATTGAACATTCCATGTTGTGTGTTGAAGAAATAAAAAAGGGCAAAGAACAAAGTGTGCTTGTAGTGAAGGAGAGGCTCATGAAAGATAAGTTTGAGCAGGCGGCAAAGAATAAAAACCCTGTGCGCAAATGCTATAGATGTGGTAAAGTAGGGCATCTTGCAAATGATAAATCATGTCCGGCATTAAAAACAACATGTGCAAAATGCAGAAAGGAGGGGCATTTTGCTGTCGTATGCACGGAAAGGGATGTCAAATCTAAAGTCAGAGAGGTGGTGGTTGACGAAGGTGAGAATAATTCATCTGATTTTGAATGTGGACAGATTGTTTTGCAGATAGATGGGAAGGGTGGTGGGAACAAACCCAGCCCCATTGACACAAATTTGGGTGAGGGAGAGCCTACCAAAGTTTTGTTTGTTTCTGGGGCAAAATCCCGATAATCTGCAGGAAATTATTTTCAAGACCACTTAGAAAGGAAAGTGACCCTATTTAAACCAGATATCAGACCCTGTGCATATGGGGGGGAACTGATTCGGTTACAAGGATACTTTGTAGGGTTAATTGAATATAAGGAGCAACTTGTTTCTGGAAAAGTTTATGTCTCGGAAAAAGGGGACAGAGTCATAAATTGGATAAATTAAGGTGACTGTGGCATTATGTTAGACCCTAACAGCGTTCCTCCTATTTGTTTGAAGGAAAAAGTGGATCTTGTGAAGGACCATTCTGTGCTTAATGGAGATATGGGGGCGGGTCTCAAGGAAGAATTCCCAAGTGTGTTCACGGAAGAACTAGGTTGTTTGCAAGGTTATCAACATGAAATACGCTTGGTGTCTGGGGCAAAACCGATTTGTTGCAAGGTAAGGAATGTGCCCATAGCGGTTAGGGAGGAGCAGCAAGAGGAGATTAAGAAGTTAAAGAATGGAGGAATAATAAAGGAAGTGGAAGGCACTGAGTGGCTTGCGCCAGTAGATGCTGGTAGAAAGGCCAATTGCAGCTTGCGTCTCTGTGTAGATTTGAGACATTTGAATAAGAATGTAATTGTGGACAAATATTCACATCCAAACATAACAGAGCTGTTATTGTTACTTGATGGGGCAAAGGTGTTCAGCACCATTGATCTGACTTCGGCATACCATCAAATTGAGCTGAAGGAATCATCAAGAGACTATACTGCTTTCATCACGCTCTTTGGAACCTTTAGATATGTAAGATTGCTGTTTCATTAGTTTCCGCTGCGTAGGTTTTTCAGCGTGCAATGGAAAAAATCTTGAAAGGTGTTGTAGGGGTGTGCATTTATCAGGGTGATATCCTGGTGTTTGGTAAGGACATGGAAGAACATAATGTTCATCTTCGGCAGGTCTTGGAAAAACTTTGTGGATGTAATCTCACTATAAAACCAGATAAATGAAAGTTTGGTACCACAACAATTGATTATTTAGGACACACAATTCCTGGAGATGGCATGACGCCCAAAGCGGAGTTGGTTGGTACCATTCAACGTATGAGATCTCCAGCCACACGTGAAGAGTTAATGAAATTCTTAGGAATGCTTGAATACTATAATAAGTTTGTCAAAAACTTCGCAGAATTGAGTGTTGGGATGAGACATTTATTTAAAAAAGGTGTAGAGTTTACATGGTAGGAAGTGTGTGAAAGGGAGTTTATTGGATTAAAGGAAAAACTTAGTGCTTCCCCCAAGTTGAAAAACGTTGATTCAAAATGTAGGTCCATAATCACAACGGATGCAAGCCTAAAGGGCTTGGGTGCAGTTTTACAACAGGGAGGCCAGGATGGTTTGAACACCATAATGTTTATATAACATGGTTTATGAGATGCTGAAACCAGTTATTCAGTAACTGAGCGTGAGGCTCTTGCTGTGAAGACATTTCTGTGGGGGTCACAATTTGAGGTCAGGACTGATCATAAGCCACTCTGTGAAAGTTTTAGGAAAAAAGGGGTGGGTTTGGTGTCAGGACATATAACTAGATGGGCCATTGCCCTACAGGAATATAATTTTGAAATTAAATATATTCCAGGAGTGGAAAATGGAGTTGCGGTTACGTTGAGCAGAATAACCCCCAAAGTGGAGCATGTGCAGCATGTGTGTGAGGTTGAACACAACATCATCACTGAGGAAAGATGGTGGGAGGAGTGGAACTCTGATGTTATACTTAGTGAGGTACAGCTTCTAGTGGAAAAAGGATGGCATGACAAGCGACTGGGTTCAGAAGGTTGCAGAGCGTTTTGGGGGGTGAAGAACGAGTTAAATACTTGTAAGGATCTTTTGTTCCAGGGAACACGTTTAATTCCTCCTACTAAACTCCGTGAAGAGTTAAAATCCTTGGCTCATAAGTCTCATCTGGGAATGTCCAAAACAAAGGCATGGTTGCATACCTCTTATCGGTGGCCAGGAATGGACATACAAGTTGTAAGGATGATACGTGGTTGCTTACCATGTGCTCTTAGTGAAAAAAACAAGAAGACAAGAGTGTAACCCATGGAGATCAGAGAACGTCCTGCAGGACCGCAGAAAGAAATTGCTCTGGACATTTTATGTCCTGTACATGGGACATGCCAGCATATATATGTAATTGTGGCCGTTGATATGTATTCTAGATGGCCTGAAATGTGTTTTTCAACAGGTATAGAAACTAAACAGGTCATTGGCTTTCTTAAAAACCTTGTGTCAAGGGAGCGTTATCCAAAAACACTTCTAACAAACAATGGTGTCCCATTGGTTTCAAAAGAAACGGAGGAGTTCCTGGAGATGAGAGGGATGAAGCACAAGAAATGTTATCATCCCAAAACTAATGGCATGGTGGAGAGGAAGAATAGAGTGTTAAAGGAGACCATTAAGTTGGCAAAATCCAATTCCTTAAACTGGAAAGAGGAGGTGGAAAATAAAATTGAGATGAATAGAGTAACACCTCATAGCACAACCGGGAAAACTCCCTTTGAGCTATTTCGAGGGAGATGACCTAGTTCAAGAATGAAAACTCCTTGGATCAAGAGCTTTGAGCTTGTGCCAAGAAGGTGTGAAGTAGAATAAAATAGGGGTGAGAAGGAAGCTCTGAAAGTGCACAATAGGAAGGAAAATTATGATAACAGAAAGGTGGTAAAGAAAACGGACGTAAAAATGGGTGACATGGTCATGATCAAGCAGCCAGGGAAGGGTGGTGATGTCTCTAAGTCCTCAAAGCCCATAAGAGTCATTAAGACCTTCAACAATGCTGTGAAAACTCAAGACCACTAGATATGGAATCTTGGCAGGGTAGTGGTTTGTCATGATGTGCATATCCAATCAAGGAAGGAGGAGAGGGGTGTGTGTGGTTCTGAGTCAAGGGCTCATCTAACTAGGCCCAGTAAAACTATATGAAAACCTACTTATTTGAAAGATTACGCTTAGAGCTACTTATTCTTTTCTGATATGCGATTACTAAGAAAACTATTCACGTTTGTAATGTTTGTGTTATTTCTTTTGCTACATCTATGTGATGTTAGTGCGGAGTATTAATGTATTCTCCAGATGCACTCCACCGCCGTATTTCAATTTATTGTTATTGGTATAAAGGAGGGAGGTGTGTGGTAGCTGGGCAACGGTGTAAGTGATGGAATCCCACGTGACATAGATGACATAGGAATGTTATCTGTCACTAGAGGAGCTGGAATGTTGAGGGTGGGGGATTGGCAGTTGCCCAGGGAAGAAGCAGTTGGCAGATGAATGGGATCTTCTTCTGAGAATAAATTAATCTTAAAAAATGAACATCCCTATCTTCTCGTGAACTTATTATGGAATGTTACAGATACTTTTGGTATGAACTTTGAGTTAGCTTGAAGTATGACAGTGTCCTCTGTAAATCTGAGAAAAGGTTCTTGTACTGTGAACGCCTGTATCTCACTTACCCTTCTTGTGGAGGTTAGCACAAGAAGAGTTGCTACTTTCCAGGTAAGGAATTTGAGGTCTGACTTATGAATTGGCTCAAATGTTATGTTATGTTATGTTATTAGGGACTTATAAAGCGCACGGCTACTCGATAGAGTGTCCCGGCGCTACAGATTCTGGGTGGGGCTAATCGTGAGCTCTATCTTGCGTAAGTCACACTATAACTGAAAAAGCCAGGTCTTCAATTACTTTCTAAAAGGGAGAAGATCCTGCATCTGCCTAAGTGCCAGGGGGAGACAATTCCAGAGTCGTGCTGCTTGCACCTGGAAAGAGCGGCCCCCAATGCGAGCATGGGAAGATTTAGGGATGCGAGCCAAATGAAGTGCAGCCGACCTCAGAGCGCGACGCGGGGAATAGAATTGAAATCTCTTCCTGAGGTAGGGGGCCCCCATCCCATGAAGGGATTTAAATGTTAGAACCATGGCTTTAAACATAATCCTTTTACGGATCGGAAGCTAATGCATGGATTCAAGTGGGCAGACATCCTAGTTCTGGGCCCTAGCATGAGAATAGCCCTTGCTGCAGCATTCTGAACCACCTGTAATCGAGTCAACATGTAGTCAGGGATTCCCAGGTAAAGGCTGTTAACGTAGTCCAACCTGGATAAGACTAACGCCTGGACCACCGTTGTGAAAGAACAATATTAAGATGCCACTCTGGTGGAGGATGGCGCACTGGAGGGAACCCCCGAAAAAGCTCTTTCATAAATTGTTTTTATTATTCTGGAGGAACAAAGTGATGGAGTTTGAGAAGAGGGCCTGTACCTGGATATTGCTGCAAGAAGCACTCTAACAGATGTGTGCATTAGGCCAGACTGAGCAAGAGAGAGAAGATATGGTAATAGTTGCTTTGGTGGGGCCTCAAGTGGATGTAAGTTGCAATGTTGGCCCCATAGACAGAACCTTTTCCACTTTGTCTGTAAGCTTTGTTGGTAGATTCCGTTCCTGCATTTGCCAGAATGTTTTTGCAATCCAGCGGAATGTTCACGTTATAAAACTCATGGAATTCAGGTGCCATGCATATAATTGGAGAGAGTGAGAGGACGTGGACAAGATGGTGGCTGCACTTGACGTGCTTTAAGGAGCTCCGCAGCTGGCCCAATCAAAATCCTTCATTATTGCTGCCCATCCCGCTACCAGCCCAGATAGTGATCCCTCATCGCTTACACACCTGGGGGCTGCGTGGGGGTGCTGTATTGGAGTGGATGGGCTCCTTGCGCCGCACGCTGCCACTAGATGATGGTGGTTTTTTTTTAACTGGAGGAAAAACTGCTCCCATATGTGGGAGTGCCTCTATTATGGGCTGGAGACTTTAATTATGTGCTTCATGGTGCTTTGGATAGACACTGCCTGAGGTTGCGTACTAAACCTCACATGACTGACACATTGCGTGCAGTAATGGACCGTTTGTGCTGTGTTGATGTGTAAGGAGTGATGCACCCTGGAATACAGGAATACACCTGTTATGCCCCAGCTTGTATCGCATGTAGCCAACTCAACAGGTTCTTGGTTTCTGGTGAGGTAGCAGCCAGTTTGCTGCAGATAGGCATCCTGGGATGCTTCTTATCAGACCATGCCCCAGTACTATTGGAGTGGGTTGTGGGTGGAACCCGATCAAGAGTCCCCCTATGGCGTCTCCGACCGGAGACACTTAAAGATGCCCTGTTCCGGGAAGAGCTACGGGAGGTGACCACCGGGTATTTCGAGACTAATTGGCTATGCGCCTCTGATAGGGGACTGGAGTGGGACGCATTCAAGGTGGTGATACCTGTGGAGTGCCTGTCCAGGGTTGGCGGTGCGAGGTAGCGACTTGAGAGAGACCTTGCTGAGGTGGAGAAGGTACTGACGGACCGTCAGGGAAAGGGACCCCCGTCAGTTGTAGATCATGAGACCCTATTGTGTGCGCAACGCCGGGTGGGCGATATTTGGGACAGACTATACTTCCTGACTAGGTGTGAATATCGGCAATTATTACACCGGGAGGGTGACAAATCCGGGAGATTATTGGTGTGGTTGCTGAAGCGGGAACGTCCAACCCCGCTCATATTAGCGCTCAGACTCCCTAACGGGACGGAGGCTGTCACTCAGGTCGGCATTAACACCCTGCTGCAAGATCAACTATGATTGTGAGTTTTTTGGATGACCTTCAGTTCCCACACCTTACTGACGCACAGAGTGATGGTCTCAGAGAGGCACTCAGACTCGGTGACTTGTGGGAAGTTGTGACGAGCATAGCCCGTTGTAGGGCCCTGGGCCCGGATGGTCTCCCGGTTGAGGTGTATCAGACGTTTGCTGACCCTTCGTTGCCTCGCCTACTGGAGACCCTCCTGGGAGGCCAAATGTGTAGGTTCCTTGCCGACCTCTATGTGAGAGGCCCAGATCATCATGCTCCCCAAGCCAGGTAAAGATCTGTTAGATTCCAGCTCCTACCGCCTAATGTCCATGCTAGGAGTGGATATTAAAATATTTGCTAAGACTTTGGTGTTGTGCCTCAGCCATTTGGTGACTCATTTGGTCCATGAAGACCAGTGTTTGTATATACCGGGCAGAGGGACACATATGAATCTTAGGTGACTCTCACACATCGTTCACTCGATGATGGGTGTAGATGTGCCGGCGGCTGTGGACACCTTAGACATCGAAAAAGCATTCAATACTTTAAGCTGGGACTACCTCTGGGAGATCCTGGAGAGGATGAGACTGAGCCAGGAGTTAATTTCCTGGGTTCGGTTACTTTATGACCGACCGATGGCACGGGTGAGCAGTGGTGGCATGATATCAGAGACCATCCCCATAGAAAGGGTCACGCGACAGGGGTACCCGCTGCCTCCACTCCTTTTCAACCTGGCAATGGAGCCTGTGGGGATACGGTTGCGCCGTGATATGGCCCGATGGGGCGTCTTGGTAGGGGGACGAACCCATGTTGTTTCCTTGTATGCCGACGACGCATTGCTTTATGTTTGCCACCCATAGAGGTCAGTACCCACGCTCTTGGAGATGTTATCCCCCTTTGGGTTGGTCTCGGTTTACGTGTTAACCACCGGAAGTCGGCCCTCTTCCCGCTGTCGGGACTGGTCGGGGTAAATGCCGCCGCTCTCCCTGTGGTGGAACTACGATGGGAGAGTGACCACTTTCGCTATTTGGGTATACAGGTCACCCATACGGCAGAGGCAAATCATACGCTCAACATGGGAGCAGTCATTACGGGTCTAACTGCCTCGGTCCAATTCTGGAACAGCCTCCCCCTTTCTATTATGGGGAGAGTGGCACTCAACAAAATGGTACTACTCCCACGTTGCCTTTATGTCCTTCAGAACTCCATTTGCTGCATTCCAATCCAATCAGCTTTATTCGACAAATAAATGTCACAAAAGCGAAATACATCTAATAAAACTCATTTTTGTTACAAAAATTTCAGTGCAGTAATTTTAAAAATACAATAAAAAGATTAATAAATATACAATCTTACACTTAGTTAAGATCATATTAAACAACTAGAATAATGCATTAGATAAAAATGTTGGATTGTCCTAGTTAGAAATACAATAAGTAATTAAACATAGACAATGGTTTAAAAGAATAAGCTATGGACTTAAATGCCAGACATCAGTAGAGCAATTGGTTGGGAGAGATCTTGTTCTTATAACCCACATCCAGCTCAGATACTTGGCTACAGCTATTGCAATACAAGGAAGAGTATCATTACGCAATATCCTCATTGTAGTGCTACATATTCTGGTAGACAGCAATCTGCATATTTGAGCCAACCACGCTTTGCGCGGAGCTGTATATGCTGGGCACACAAAAAGGACATGGGCATAGGACTCTTCACACATCTCACAAAAAGGGCATTTACTGTCGCCCTCACTCGCCCACTGAGCCGTAAAGGTTTGCAAGGGCAGAGTCCCCACTCTAAATTGGAAGTACAGCTTCCGGTCATAAGGTTTGGATATAATATCCCAGTACATCTCCAATTTAGGTCGGGGTTTCACTGTTAGGAAAAGCCCTGTTTGGGATGAACTATCACATTTGTTGTAGGTATTATAATAAACCATATTCCAGAATCTTTCTTTTACAATTTCTTTCGATGGAATTGGGTTGTTCATAGGGTTATCCCATAAATCTTGCATGCCCATGCTTATCAATAATGTTCTGATTTCACAAAGCCAACGAATCTTATGAAAAGTGTCTGCCTTAATTATATCCCTGAGGCCTTCAGCGTATGGTAGCAGTTCTCGTGTGCTCCAGATTCTGCACCAATACAGAATAGGGCGCAACCTGGCAAGATCAACCAGAGCTTTACGGCCAAGGTCTAACAACAAAGGCAGTGTCGGAGTGCTTTGTGGAAGAGCAGTAATGTTCCGAAGAAAGCGGTTTTCAGCTACAGTGAGCTGGGGCATGTTCTCAAGACCCCAGAGTTCTGCCCCATACAACACCGAGCTCACAACCTTCATTTCGTATATTTGTACAACGTGGCTAGTTGGCTTAGTCAGAGAAGCATTGAACTCTTTTTGTAGGATACCTGACAGCTGTCGGAGCTTTAGTGTGGCGGCATCTATTTGGCAGCTCCATCGCATATCTTTCTGCAACAACACACCCAGATAGGTAAAAGCATTAACTTGCTCCAGTAAACGGTTATCTAAAAGTATTCCTCCTTTAAAAGTTCTGTGTGGATTAAACGCCATGAACTTGGTTTTAGTTACGTTGATTTCCAAACTCCGAGTGGTGCAGAACTTTTCAAAGAGGTGTAATGCTTTCTGCAAACCACTCGGGGTCTTAGAAATTATCAACGTATCGTCGGCGAACATCAAAATGGGTATTTTGATACCTGCAAGGGTTGGGGCGTCAGTGGGGACAGATGTTAGATGCAAACCACTCGGGGTCTTAGAAATTATCAACGTATAGTCGGCGAACATCAAAATGTGTATTTTGATACCTGCAAGGGTTGGGGCGTCAGTGGGGACAGATGTTAGATGTTTGGCAACGCCATTAATAAAGAGCGAGAATAATGTAGGGGCCAACACACAACCCTGTCGCACACCCTTCGCGACAGGGAAGGGAGTGGTAACATTTCCCTGCTTTCCCCAGCGTATTTGGGCAAAGTTTTCCTCGTGGAATCAAGCTATGAGGGATAACAGATCAGACGGCATCCCTAGTTCATGGAGCACAGCCCAGAGTTTGCTCCGAGAGACCAGATCAAAAGCTGACTTGAGGTCGACAAAGGCAGCGTACATGCTGCCCTTGCCCAAGACCACGGTCCGCCAGTATATTAATCTGAACCTAAATACCTGGTCTATCGTGCTGACATGCTCTCGAAAGCCAGCTTGTAGGGGAGTGAGAATGTTCTGATCCTTAATCCATTCCTGTACTTTACCTAACACCAACCGTGCAGTTACTTTCTGTATGGAGTCAATTAAACTTATAGGCCTATAATTCCCTGGAAGGGTTTTATCACCTTTTTTGTACACTGGAATAATCTCTGCCCCCTTCCAGGAATCAGGTATAGGTGCTCCACAAGCAATGGCATTAGCAAGTAGCAGTATATATTTATTCCATTTTGTCTTATCATGGAGGAAGATGTCGGCCGGAACGCGATCTAGCCCTGGCGCTTTGCCCTTCAATATTGCCAGAAAAACTACATTGACATCAGTAGCATTAAAGGGGTTGTTAGTAAAATAGGTGTGGGGCAATGCTGGGGCGCTCTCCTCTGCGGGGTCAACAGCATACTGAGATTCAAAATGGCTCACCCAGCTGTCTTGTACTACATGATTTTGTGGCTCTGCTCGAGGGCCCTCCCTGCCCCATGTCACAAATGTCCAGAACCTGCGGGTGTTGTTGTTAGCACATGCCATTCTTAGATCCTGCCACCTATTCTCATCCCATTCCTTTTTTGCTTTAGCTTGGACCTTCCTATACTTTGCCCTTGCTATCCAAACACTACAAGGCTCTTTAGATGCAATTGCATCCACAAGTTTACTCCTGGCTTCTTTACACTCATTGTTGTACCAATGACACAAGTTTGATTTAGATGTATTTTTAGCCCTACCCTCTTTAATAAAAGGGGTTGCAGTTTCGATTTTTTTTTATTATGAGATGTAGTTACTTCCACAAGTGGAGCATGGCAGGATTGCAGTGACTCTAGGTCAGAAATTGCACCCTTAGTTTCAGTAGCAATGGCATCCAGAATATGCGGTTTCTCCAAGATCATTTCCCACTTAAGTCGCCTCTTATCATTGGTAGGCACCAAGTCGCGGGTGATAAGCTGTGTGTCATGGGAGCTGTCTACCTGTAGGGTCAGTAATTTAAAGGTTGAGCACAGTGGGTTGTGATCACTCTCCAGGCGATCACACACCTCCATATCTACGAGTGAATGCCAAATCTTTAAGCTGATTAACATATAGTCAATGCCACTCATATATCGTCCATTATTAAAAGTGTTGGCCCCGTGCCTGTCGGAAGGGGTTCTTCCATTTACCGCCCTTAGACCTCTTCCTAAGCAGATAGATTTAATTTGGATCGCCACGTCTGTCCACCTTTTAATCGGTGTCAGCGCAAGGCTTGGGATTCCCCATTGTGCGCCCTCCTCCTCTGTCAGCTCATGATCATCATACCCAAGTGGCTCAAAGGTTGAATTAAGATCACCCGCCACTATCACCTGGGTGTCTTTAGAAAGATGGTCCAGGAGCTCGTCAAGAATAGTTATGGTTTCTGATCTCTTTCCCCCACTGCACCCTCTGGCATAGATGTTATATATGTCAATGGTCCCATACGAACCCGCTGCCAGTCTGATAGCTAGAATATCATTAGACATGGTTGGCAGTTCAGTAATCTTTAGATTTAGTGCCTGCCTGACCCAGATTGTTAGTCCTCCCGAAGGCCTTACTTTATCCCCACACCTCACCTTACTATAATAATTTAGGTACCCTAGCTGGAAGAGGGGCTCCACTGACCATGTCTCTTGGAAGAGACATATATCATATTGATCTATAAATGTGTGCCACTCCAGGGAAACACCTTTAGACTTTAATCCGGCTATATTCCATGATTGAAGTCTTATACTGGCAGAGGGATTTGATGTTTCGGTATTCTTATTATGTACCAGGGTCCTTAGTATTACATTCTCCTTTTTTTCTTCGAGAACAGGATCTTTAAGAATAATTTGTGCAAGGCTGGGTTTGATTGGGCTGATGTGAGGGGGATGGCAGTAGTCTCGCTGACAGATGGTGAACTAACATATATAGGTGGAACGTCAGCGAGAGGAAAATACCTTCAATCTATCTCCCTCAGTGCAGACGAGCCCATGTATATAACTGGTTCTGGGGGATTGAGTTTGATACGAATACCAGAACAGGTAATGTTATGTGTACGAATATCAAAATCAATAAGATTTTCTACCAAATGACGGTGGGGCGTGTCAATGAAATATAGTCTAATGGTAAATCAGGAGACGAGTGTCGTTCAGCCATGAGGATGTCTTCTCTGATTAATGAACGACAGCCCATGACATGCCTTATCCACTGTATGCATTTGTTGCGGAGCGAATCCGCATCTTCCCTGTAGGTACTGCCAGTGTGTTTAGGGACATTAGTCATATATACTATATTTTTCTGTACAATTTTAGAAGGGATCTCTTTAGGCAGACAGGATCTTATTGGTCCTAGGTAGTCACGGTTTAGCAGAGGGGAGGCTATTGGATTTTGGGATCTGGAATTTTGATTTGTGAATTTTGCTTTAGGTCCCCTGTCTAGATGGATGCGTCCCATATTTATGGAGCTTGCTAAGGTTTTTTTTCCTTCGTTATTAATACCAGTCGGGGTTTTAACGTGACGATTAATGACTGGCTGATTCTTACTGGGTATGTCCCCCATTGTGCTTGTGCTGTTTCGAGTTTTTTCTCCTAGCATGGTTTTAACCTGCACAATAACTGAATGGGCCTTGCTTAGTGAATCCCCTAAATTACAGACAAAGGCCTTAAGACTCTGGATCTCGGTCATAATAGCAGTTAACTGTGTGGCAGTGGGGCCTTGTAGTGAGCCTAATGGTAGCCCTATTGAGCCATTTACTTTGCCTGATTCAGTAAAGGCATCGATGTTAGGGATCAAAGTACTCATTTCGACCTCCCTGCCATCTTGGGTGAAAGCAATTTGAGAAACGGTCTCTGTCTCTGATTGATCTTTTAGGATATCAAATCTATTTGAGCATGGGAAGGCAGCCATGACACTCAGGGCCTGGGGGGTAGGTGATATATCTATGACTGGACTCGCGGCAAGTGGGCTAGGGGAGTCCTGGGTGTCAATACTTTTAGTTGCCTTTCTAAACATATCAGGAATTCTCCTATTTGTAAGCCCACTTTCTCCGCTCTGCTTTGTACTACTATCAGTTGTGGAACCATATTGAGTGTGGTCTAATAAAACTTCACATTCCATCAGAAGATTATTTATTCTGTCCATCACCCCCTCCCCTGCCCCATGTGCTTCTACCAGGCTTTTCCTTTTACCCCTTTTCAACTTTTTCCTTCCCTCACCTATGTCGCCCTCGCAGGATTTCCTTTTACCCATTATGATAATAGGTGACAAAATAACACAATGATGGAATGGGAGAGGACAAGCTTCCAGGTACAGATAATCCCGAGATATAGATGACAATTACAATCTGCAAGACAGATCAGCCTTAAGTCCAATAGGCTCACTACTATGCGTTATGCACGGCAAACAAGCTAGACAGTATCGATTAGTAGTCTAATCCAATTTGGACATAGATCTGTCAGCGCACACTCAGTCAAAATAAGCCAGGAGAAAAAGTATCATCCAGTCTTGCAGGCACAAGAGGAAACACGTGGCTTATAGGAGGCGTGGGGTAAAAACAGTTTGTTATGTGCACAATAGGATCCACTCAGTAACTGATCCAGATAGAAGAGGCACGCTGAATCTGCCATTAGCCCCTTGCAAAATTGGGCAGGGAGAATGCCAGTTCTAGTTTCCCCCAGACAGGAACCAGATTATAACAGAGAAACAATGGTAAGACCAACTCACAGTTTTCATTAGAGTCACCAAGGTCCACAGCTAAGGAGGATGGCCCGGCCCAGCCTCCTCCGGGCTCAGATGGGCCCGGGCACGCCCCCGCGCGTCCCGCGCTGCAGGAGCCAGCGCAGGATATGTAGCGCCTCCAGGCGCTTTCAGATGACGTGAGCGGCTCCCGCCGCTGGACCCCGCCGCTGGACCCCGCGGACCCTGTGGTGCGTGGACTGCAGAGAGCTGGACTCCTGCGGCAGCTGGAAGCGCGTCCCGCGCTGCAGGATCCTGCAGCGCCTCCAGGCGCTCCCAGACAACGTGAGCAGCTCCCGCCGCAACCGCCGCCGGACCCCACGGGCCGCAGAGAGCTCAGCTGGACCCCTGCGGCAGCCAGAAGCGCGTCCCGTGCCGCGGGGGCCCCCGCAGGACCCGCAGCGCCCCCAGATGACGTGAGCGGCCCCTGCCGCAACCGCCGCTGGACCCCGTGGTGCGTGGGCCGCAGAGAGCCGGACCCCCGCGGCAGCTGGAAGCGCGTCCCACGCCGCGGGAGCCCGCGCAGGACTCTGCAGCGCCCCCAGAGGACGCGAGCGGCCCCCGCCACAACTGCCGCCGGACCCTGCGGACCCCCCCGGCGCGCAGGCCGCAGAGAGCCGGACTCCCGCGGCAGCCGGAAGTGCGTCCCCATGCATTCCATGTACTACCTTCACTGCTTTGAATAGTCTCCTGGTTTCTTTGGTGTGGGCTGGTAGATGCAGTAGGGTGAAACTGGAGGTACTGAAACTGGACATGGAGTCCGGAGGCCTGCGTCTTCCAGACCTGAGCCTCTATTATTTTGCAGGGTTATTGCAGTATGCAGCGCAGTGGTGTGCTGAGAGTCCAAATACTGAGAAAGCCTTGTTGACGGAATGGGGCAAGAGGGCTGACCTCCCAGATGTTTGATGATGGGCTCACAGGTCCCTCCTGATTACCCATTCATAGTTCGCCAAGTCGCAGTGGTTTGGGATCGGCGGTTTCTTTGGTTCTTTGCAAGGCCCCGTATGCTCGGCAGCTCCACCTTTAGTGGTTACACGGTTTCTGTCGGGTACAAGACGTGATGGATCTCACGCGGTGATATGCTGGGGGTGGCTTAACCGCTGGGGATCTGTATATTAACAGTGCCTTCCTTTCATTTGAAGATGTGAGAGAGTGTTATCAGCTGCCATCTGGTCAGTTCCTTCAATATGCAAATATTTCCTGCACCACCCGCAAACTGTGGATGACTTTCCCAGATGAGCCGGAAGAATCGCATATATTGCAGTTATTGTTTGACGAAGGCTCCACTAGGGGATTAATCTCACGCATATATAAAGCTCTGAAGGCTGACAGCACGGTCAACGTAACGAAGATCTGGGACAGATGGTTGGTGGACCCTACCGCTGCCCCTCACAGACAGAGAGTGGCGGCGAGCATTTGCACAGGTCCGTGAGGTTGCCAGCAATGCCCACTTCAAGCTCACACAGTTCCATTATCTACATCGCACATGTCTGACACCTCAGCGACTGTCTCGCTTTACAGAAGCACACACGTCGGCGAGCTCTAGGTGTGGCCAAGAACCGGCGACGTTCCTTCACATGACCTGGACCTGCGTGAGACTGCAGGATTATTGGACTGAAATATTGAGGAGGTTGCAAGATGTTACCAAGATCCATATCGGGCCCTCAATTAAACACTGTCTTTTAGGTTTACCTCCTGCCCCACTCACCGGGTCACGAATGCAGCATACGTTTGTCCTGTTGGGGCTTGTATTTGCCAAACACCGCATTGCAATACACCGGATGCATCCCTCCACCACCCCCCGACCAGACAAATGGAGGGCAGACTTAAGTGAATGGGGAGTCGCTGAGGAGCGATGGTTACACCAGGTCCGCACAGATGAGAATGCAGATTGTGACTTGGAGATTTGAGGGGACATGTTGGGTACACTGATGAAGGATGTAGAGCTAGAGACTGTGTCATCTACTCCCCCCTCAGACTGTGGAACCCACTGCATATCTGACGCCACACGGGATCGATTCCCCAAATGCTTGAATGATAAATAGCAGAGTCTGTGGGCGTTGAGAGTCTGAGGAAAGGGGGGGGGGGAGTCACATGCAGGGATTATGCAGGCAGGTACACTAACACTCCCCCGGGGGTCCGGAAGAACACTCACAAAATGACATGGCTCCCCAGGGTTGCGGGACCTACATGACATTAGGCGAGTGGCAACCCTCCTGCCCTACTGTTTCTCCCACCCACCCCAATGAATCCCTATATAGGGGTGATTGTTGACCTCTTTTGAAGACCTGGGGACTTAAATCCTGTTTCTCGCTCATCCCAGCTAGCGCAGTGGCTATTCCCAGCCCGCAATGTTTGCTACCACCATTGTTGATGGTTTAGCAGTTCTCTCTGGGTGGTTCAATCCCGAATATAATGCACCATACGTGGCTAAACTGTTGAGATACTGTGCATGTTATTTAATGACATTATTGAGAAGGGACCTCTAACTTGCAATATTGATCCAAAAGCAGGGTGCTTATGCATTCTGTTGTTGACTGTGAGATGCTACATGTCCTTTTCTACTGTACAGTTACCATATGCAATGACATGTAATGTACCATGCTGTTCAAACTTTTAATAAAAACAAGCTTAAAAAAAAATTGGAGAGAGTGAAGCTCCGGGTGGAGAACTTGGCACTGGTTCCTTGTGAAGAGGGACGGCTTGTTGTGCAGTAGAACTGGCTTGGACTCCGACATCAGAGGAAGTTTGGTGAACCAGTACTGGAGGGGCCATCGGGGAGCGATTAGGATCAATCAGCATCGCTCCATTTTCATCTTGCTGAGAACTCTCGGGATCATGGGGATTGGGGGGGGGGGAAGCGTGAGCATAAATCCTGGAGCATCTTATCAAAAAGGCATTCCCCCATGATACCAAGAGTGGGTGCCGACTGGCGTAAAAGCGGCATTTGCTGTTGTGATTGGTGGCAAAGAGATCCAGATGTGGTTTGCCCCAAAGGCGAAAGATTTTGTCCAATTCCCATTTGTGGCAACTTTCCAGGGATCTGCTGAGCGTATCCGCCAGAGTACTGCTTGTCCGTGCGACATGCTCCGCTTTGAGGGTGATGTTTTGAGTTGTTAGCCACTGCCAGAGATCCTGAGCTTCTAAGGAAAGAGTCAGAGACCTCGTTCCTCCCTGCTTGTTCACGTAGTGCATGCTGGTCGTGTTGTCTGTACATACCAGCACTGATGAATGGTGAATGGGAGGCAGAAAGGATTGGAGGGAGAGGAAGATGGCTTTGAGCTCGAGGCAGTTTATATACATGGACATTTGGGATGCAGACCATTTTCCCTGTTTCTGGAGATCTTGAAGATGTCTGCCCCACCCTTCGAGGGAGGCATCTGTAGTTAGGATGAAGTCTAGAATTGGTGGTAGAAAAGTGAGAACTTTGGAGAGATGTGACTTGCGGTTCTACCAGCTCAGAGTTTGAACTATTTTCGGTTTTATTTTGATAAGGTCGTCGAAATAGCCCTCTGTTTGCAGCCATTGAAGTTGCATTTCTTCCTGCAGAGGCCTCATTTTCAGGCGTGCTAGGGGCATCAGATTGATTGCTGACGACATCATCCCTAGCAATGATTTGTACTTACGCACTGAAACTGACCTTCTTTTGGAAAGTTTAAGAGCTAATTGCAATAGCTTGCGTTGTCTTTCTAGGGAGAGAAAAGCCTTGTCTCACATGGCTTCCAGTGTAGAGCCTAGAAAAGCGATCTGTTGACGTGGGATCGATGATAATCTTTGAAGATTTAATGTGACGCCCAGTTCGCGAAAAAGGGAAATACAATCTTGAGTGGCCTTTGCAGTTTGACTGCGTGTCTGTGTCTTCAGGAGCCAGTCATCTAAATAAGGAAACACCTGGTGACCACATTTCCTGAGGAAGGCTGCAACCGGTGGCAGGTATTTCATGAAGATTCTTGGGGTGAATTTGAGGCCAAATGGTAACTTTGAACTGATAGTGGATGCCAACTACAGTAAAGCGTAGATACTTCCAATGTTTGGGGTGAATGGGGATAAGAAAATAAGCATCTTGCAAATCGAGAGTAGTCATGAAATCCCCATGGCTCTAGAGGTACAGAATGTCTGATAGAGTGATCATATGAAAAGATTGCTTCATCAGGAAGTTGTTTAGTGCTCTTAGATCCAGAATGGGTCTTCATTGTCCTAATTTCTTTTTGACAAGGAAAAAACAAGAATAGAAACCCTTGTTCCTTTGATTGAAGGGAGCCAATTCTATTGCGCCCTTTGCAAGCATGATGAGAACTTCCTCTTGTAATAAGTGAAGACAGGGGGGAGGGTGTGAACCCCTTGGAGGGTTGTTCACAGGTGTTTTTATGAACTCGAAGGTATGGCCGCACGTCAGAATATCCAAAACTCCCTTGTCCTTCGTAATCCTTCTTCATTGGGGTAGATGGCTGAGCATGCTCGCACCCACAGGGACGGGTGAAGGGGCAGTAGCTGGTTATTCGACTGAGGTCACTGCTTGTGGGTGATGTATCTGGGCTGCGTAGGTTGCTTGCGCCTGGATGTTTGTCTGGAATAGGCGGCAGTCGGTGAAGGGCGATATTTCTGTTGCAGATTAGGCGGCCTATATTGTGACTGATAGAATTGGTATGGCTGATAACACTGCGAGGTTCCTATGTAAGAACACCCTCTGCCTCTAGCCCCCTGAAAGGGAAATCTACAGTACTGCAAAGTGCCGAGGGATTTGGCGGTGTCTGTATCGGTTTTGATGCCAAGCAAGGCATCATCAATGTGTTTACCAAATAACGTGTCACCATCGTAAGGCATGTCGAGAATTTTGGATTGGACCTCTGGTCACTCTGAATGAGGTTGATTTGAACCAACCCTGCCGCCGCAAAACAGCCGCTCCGGCGAGCTGACGGAAGTTAGTAGTAGCAATATCCATTGCAATATCTATTATTTCTGAAGAAGTGCGCTTACCTTCTTGGAGTATTTTTGAAGCTTTTGACTTCCGGTCTTTTGGTATTAGTTCCAATAATGTGCCTATATCAGGCCACATTTGTCTGGCATACTGGCACAGGATGGCTAAAGAATTGGCTGCACGGATAGAGAGGGCAGACATTGTGGAAAAACGCTTTCAGATGTTATCTAATTGTCTGCCCTCCTTGTCAGGAGGGGCAGAAATCAGAGTGGTAGGATTTTTGGAACGCCACTGTGCCGCTTGAGAAACCATCGAATCAGCCTTAGGGTGCCCTACAAGGCAAACAGGAGAATCATCCAAAGCCTTATATTTTTTATCAATACGCGGCACAACAGCTGCTATGGATACCGGAGTTTTCATTAATTTAAGGCCTTCCTCCCAAATGTATTTATCATAGGGATGGCTCGCACCGACTTACGTACCTGTTATTTAAAGTCGTGCAAGAAGCAATTCGGATTGCTTTACAGACATAGGAAGCTGAAAATGTGCTGTGGCCCTTTCCTTTAAATTGTGGAAACTCCTGATGTCCTCAGGAGGTGAATCTGAAGGATACGATGGTGGAGGGGATGGAGTAAGAACTATATAATTATCCCACTCATCTGGAGGTGGGTTAGTGTCCTGAATCTCACCTTCCTTTCTGTCATCATCATCAGACGATGATGATGGTCATCTCTGGGCGGCAGAGCAATATTGGAAGCAGATGTAATCCTTGTAGGAGGCAGGATAGGGTTTGGAGTAGATGGGGCAGGTGTTTGTGGAGGAGGGGGGCATGCGAATCCTGCTGGGAATCCAGAAATCTTTTACAGTAATCTTGAAGCACTGCCTGCAAATCTTGCACCAGAGACAAAGGTACCTGCACCTGCGATGGAGGAGGCGGCTGCTCTGGAACAGGAAAGAAAGAATAATGATGCTTAGCATAAGGATTATAATAATGTCCATAATATGAATCCTTTTCCTCATCTTCGTCGTCCTGATACTTGACCTGCAACTCCGATGGGCTATGTGCAGTCCCAAATGGTCTGTCATCCTCTGAGTTATTTAAGTCATCCAATAAATGGCGCAGAGGAAAAGGAACAAAAAAGAGGGAGGAACCCTATATTTGTAATAATCGGGACGGGGTAACTACAAGAAACTAAGACAGTCCCTAATGTAGTTGTCCGGATCATGTGTTGCACCAAAAATCTATAACAGTGTAACAATTTACATATATACACATTAAAACAATCGCGAATAAACACAGATAAAAATATTAAAATTCAAAGTGTCAAATTTATTCAAGATCGTTATTTAAAAAGATTTTGTTAAAAAAACTGGGCATGAAATTAAATATACAAAGAATAAAAACAGTACATTAGATACATTAATCAGTGTTAAAGTACAAAATCATGAAGAAAACTACAAAAAAAGGTCGACGCGGCGTTTCGATGTGACTTGATACAAACACCTTCTTCAGGACAGAGTTTTCTGAAACAATTTTAACAATATATTAATATTTTACATATAACATCGTATATACTGTTTTGTTGGCATTTGTTAACAAAAGTATACGATATTGTACTAACAAACAAAGTAAAGTTACACTGTGTTATAGCAATTATAAAAATCTATACACACATATTTGTTCTTTCCTAGAATTTTTCCTCTAATGTGTATCAAAAAATATTTATGACTACTTAATCTCCTAACCGTATTTTGTTACAACACATAATCCGAATACTAATTAAAACATACCTAACAACTGTTAGGCAATTCCTTGGTGAATTACTAGGCATGGAACCTTCCTCGTAATATGAATAAAAAAGGAAGGATACCTATAATTAAAACACAGTGTCATTCAAAATGATATTTATTCAAAGACACACAGAGTGGCAAAATTAGATCAATATCCCTGGTTTTTGAACATACGCATACCTTTTTATATGGTATTCATAAATGATAATTGCGTTGTGTGGAGCCACCGATGAAAGAAAGGAATTATGTTTTCTTCCACCTTTATTGAAACAAATAAAACCCATATGACATATCTCTTTCTATTAGGGGTTTAAATTATACTTCATGATAATCATTCTGGACTTACCATCAAAAGTTGTTTAACAGCGGCCTAAAATATAAGTGCCACTGATCATCTTTCTACCGAATTTTTCAGAATTAGACGGTGAAAAGACTGAAAGAGAAATGGTTTCAAAGAAAGAAATGTTAGAGTCAACGTGGAGCTCCTATGACATCTCTATTTAACCCAAGTCCTCTATAAGAACCATAGTATACCTGATATTGTTGCATTAGTAGTTTTTGCAACTTGGAGGGTAAAAATCTGTAAACAACGACAAACCATAATGTTTGGGTTATGTTATATATGCGGAGTTTTATCTTTATCGATTTTGTATTAAAAATTCTTAGAGGTATTCCTAGTTTACCACGTTATGTGTAGGACCCAGCTAGCTACGCTCATAAATAACTTAATATAGTAACTGGTTATTACTTATTGAAAACAAGCAAGCTGCACTCATAAATAACTTGTTATAGTTACTGGTTGTTTATTTGGTGTGGGACTACTAGCTCATATAATTCCCCACACCGGGATTCAACAAGGGACTGAGTTCATCAGTAGTCACGTATTTCTAAATGGAACCGGACGACGAACAAAGTATATAGATTATTTACGCGTTCATCAGTCAAAACGAAGTTGCTCCTTTCTATATAGATTGCTCCAATTTCAACTAATTTGTAAATCGA
Source organism: Calotriton arnoldi (assembly GCA_963921515.1). Taxonomy (NCBI): domain Eukaryota; kingdom Metazoa; phylum Chordata; class Amphibia; order Caudata; family Salamandridae; genus Calotriton; species Calotriton arnoldi. Next base: position 63,532 of record CAWUFW010014179.1, on the reverse strand, counting down.
GGCAGAACCTGAAAGAACCCCGCATTATATGTCGGAGCAAGCAGGTACATCAATATAAAAGTATATTCGTTACGCCCATAAACTAATTATTACGGTTGCTGGTTGTTGCTAATTGCGCGCCACGATGAAATTCAGCGACGGACTAAGCTTATAAAAAGTTAATGAAAAGTTAAGTGTTCTTCAGCGGGGCCGGACAACGGGCTAAATATCTGAATTATAACACGATCCTAAGTGTCGGAGCAGGGAGGCCGTAGGAACTACATGAGGTAAGTGGAGCACAACAGACTAGGGGTCTTGACATCTAATGATTTGTCGCGAGTTACGATTAAGTTTAAAATGAATCATGCTTAACAGAAAGTAGTAACTTAGGATCGTGTTATAATTCAGATATTTAGCCCGTTGTCCGGCCCCGCTGAAGAACACTTAACTTTTCATTAACTTTTTATAAGCTTAGTCCGTCGCTGAATTTCATCGTGGTGCGCAATTAGCAACAACCAGCAACCGTAATAATTTGTTTATGCGCGTAACGAATATACTTTTATATTGATGTACCTGCTTGCTCCGACATGTAATGCGGGGTTCTTTCAGGTTCTGCCTCGATTTACAAATTAGTTGAAATTGGAGCAATCTATATAGAAAGGAGCAACTTCGTTTTGACTGATGAACGCGTAAATAATCTATATACTTTGTTCAGTCGTCCGGTTCCATTTAGAAATACGTGACTACTGATGAACTCAGTCCCTTGTTGAATCCCGGTGTGGGAATTATATGAGCTAGTAGTCCCACACCAAATAAACAACCAGTAACTATAACAAGTTATTTATGAGTGCAGCTTGCTTGTTTTCAATAAGTAATAACCAGTTACTATATTAAGTTATTTATGAGCGTAGCTAGCTGGGTCCTACATAACGTGGTAAACTAGGAATACCTCTAAGAATTTTTAATACAAAATCGATAAAGATAAAACTCCGCATATATAACATAACCCAAACATTATGGTTTGTCGTTGTTTACAGATTTTTACCCTCCAAGTTGCAAAAACTACTAATGCAACAATATCAGGTATACTATGGTTCTTATAGAGGACTTGGGTTAAATAGAGATGTCATAGAGCTCCACGTTGACTCTAACATTTCTTTCTTTGAAACCATTTCTCTTTCAGTCTTTTCACCGTCTAATTCTGAAAAATTCGGTAGAAAGATGATCAGTGGCACTTATATTTTAGGCCGCTGTTAAACAACTTTTGATGGTAAGTCCAGAATGATTATCATGAAGTATAATTTAAACCCTAATAGAAAGAGATATGTCATATGGGTTTTATTTGTTTCAATAAAGGTGGAAGAAAACATAATTCCTTTCTTTCATCGGTGGCTCCACACAACGCAATTATCATTTATGAATACCATATAAAAAGGTATGCGTATGTTCAAAAACCAGGGATATTGATCTAATTTTGCCACTCTGTGTGTCTTTGAATAAATATCATTTTGAATGACACTGTGTTTTAATTATAGGTATCCTTCCTTTTTATTCATATTACGAGGAAGGTTCCATGCCTAGTAATTCACCAGGAATTGCCTAACAGTTGTTAGGTATGTTTTAATTAGTATTCGGATTATGTGTTGTAACAAAATACGGTTAGGAGATTAAGTAGTCATAAATATTTTTTGATACACATTAGAGGAAAAATTCTAGGAAAGAACAAATATGTGTGTATAGATTTTTATAATTGCTATAACACAGTGTAACTTTACTTTGTTTGTTAGTACAATATCGTATACTTTTGTTAACAAATGCCAACAAAACAGTATATACGATGTTATATGTAAAATATTAATATATTGTTAAAATTGTTTCAGAAAACTCTGTCCTGAAGAAGGTGTTTGTATCAAGTCACACCGAAACGCTGCGTCGACCTTTTTTGTAGTTTTCTTCATGATTTTGTACTTTAACACTGATTAATGTATCTAATGTACTGTTTTTATTCTTTGTATATTTAATTTCATGCCCAGTTTTTTAACAAAAACTTTTAAATAACGATCTTGAATAAATTTGACACTTTGAATTTTAATATTTTTATCTGTGTTTATTCGCGATTGTTTTAATGTGTATATATGTATATTGTTACACTGTTATAGATTTTTGGTGCAACACATGATCCGGACAACTACAGCAGAGGAAAAGGAGACACTTTGCTGGGGGAAGTGTCATGAGGCTTTAAAATGGATTTGGAAAGTTGTATTCTCGTTGACGGTGTCGTCGACAATGTGAACGATGATGGTTCCATACATACCGGCATTGATGGTTTCGCTGACAAGATGTCTGTCGACGATGGCTTTGTCGACGATGGCTCCAACGACGAAAGCTTCATCGACGGTGGATCCGACGATGAGAGTTTCGACAACGATGGATCCAATGATGAGAGCTTCGTCGACGATGGCTCCAACGATGAGAGCTTCATCGACGGCAGAGCAAAAGACGATATCATCGTCGACGGTGACAACAACATAGGCGGCAAGATCGTCAATGGTGGAGACACCTGTAGGATCTTCGACGAGGGGATCTTGACAGATGGAATGGGTGCAGTAATGGCAGACGTGGTTCTAGTCAGCGTCGCTGATGGCGTAGAGGTGGAGACAATCGTCGATTTAGTACTCATCAACTTCTCCGTCGATCGTCGACGGTCATCGACGGCACCTTTTTTATTTTGGGCTTTGACGTCGAAGGCTCCGAGGAAGGCTACGAATGCTTTGAAGACTTGGCAGTAGGGGTGGTAGGCTCTGATGAAGCAATTTTTTAGGAGAATCTTTGCGTTTTCTCCTTTTTTCAATGATTTTAAAAGACCTATTATAGGATGTCTTTTGTACCTTCCTAGAAAGCTCAGAGGCCCCATGATCATTGGACCTTTCCCTCTTATGAGGATTGATGGAAGTGTTGCTGTCCCCACCTGAAGAGGTTTGTTTTGACTTCTGGAGCCATAGCAAGAGCCTTCCCTCTCTGTCTCGCAATGTTTTAGAAGAAAAGGTGTGACACACTCTACAGTCCTTCACAGAATGATGAGGATGAAGGCAATAGAGGCATTCTTTATGCTGGTCGTCCACATGCAATCTCTTCTTCCCACAAGATTTGCAGTATCTAAAGAGTCCTTTTTTAGAAGAATTAGACATGTTGAAGTTTGAAACAGCTGAACTGAAGAAAAAACTGAGCAGAGCTCAGGGAGACTCCCTGCCACGACGTGCAGTAGAAAATCTGAGGAAAACAGTCTCTGTTGGGAAGGTTCTAGAGGGTACTGTCGCCTGATTGGTCATAGTTCAAGTTTCATTCTTTTTTAAAAAGGACATAGCTATTAAACTGACCTATTGCCATTATGGCCTATTATACAGCTACATACTGCTTTTCTATTGTACCGGGCAAATCCCACTTCGACGACGGGGAAGGATTCAAGCATGTGAATCTATGAAAGATCCAATACTGGATAGGGAGACACTGGAATGCATCTTTTAGGGGAAGAGCCTCACTGCCAACCAGGCCCAAAGCTCAGGAGACTGTGAGGGAAAATGGTAGTCTTTGTTGGACTACGACACAAGGAGCATCAGTTTGAACCAAATGGTGTTTAAGAAATCGTCTAAAAATCACCAATTGCTGTTGCACATCACCACTGGGGCCCAGACAAAGAGTTGTCACATGCCAAAGATGTGAGGGTGAGCCTGCCACATCAGTGATGGCATCCGTTTTTCAGAAAAAAATCAGTGTCCTTTCCAGTTGCCCCAGAGTTTGAGGGTTACCTCAACTTCGTGCCAGAACTAGGGATTTAGAGAGGTAGCTGGCAGACGTCACCTGTAGTCCAGGACCATTGACCACACCTTACTCAACAGTTATCTGTATTTGAACCCATGGTTTACACCCCAGAAGGCACATTGCCACCAGCTTTATTATTGCTGATGTCATTAGCCGCCATCAGTACCCCATGACCTATGGCACAGCTGGCACTATAATTTCTCGATCACAAGCAGTGGTTTTTAAGTTGATGGTAGCATTTTAATACCTACTTCAGTGCGTATTCTGGTGTACTAGCACCAGAACCAGCTGTGGCCACCAACTGAAGAGACCACAGCTAGATGGACTCCAGATATGTTCTGGCACCAATACCAGACCCAGTCCCTGCACCACAGACAGAGGCTACTTTGTTTACCAGGCATGAGGAAGCATTTCCTTGGTGTGGAAGGGGGCCTGTGGTCAGTTCTTTGGGTCAGGAGGGTTCTGGCAGGTGCATTGAAACCCATTAGCCTCCCTACAATAGCACCTGAAACCAAAATCACACCAGCGTATACAGAGAAATACTTTTCCAATGTGAAGAATATCAAAAGAAACCGTGTAACTTTGAAGTGTATATTTTACAAGACATATTTGAGCTAACGCCTGTGATTATGCCATTCTTAGGGAAGGATCAGTGCCATCTCTGAAGTTCTGAGGTCGTTAGAGCACTTGCAGGTTCACCCCCACTGAGTGAGAAATACTTGTCTGCACCATGTTAAATTCTAACTATATCACTTAGTGCATAAACGTTATAATAGCAGTTGGTGCCACATCTCTAGCTAATAAAGAGTTAGAGACTCTTCTTTGCTAGCCATTTTTTATGCGCAGTATATTTTTCTCATGTGTATTCAATAATTTTTCGTCTATAAATTAAAGCACTTACTAGAATATACGCTGAAGTGTCATACTGTACTCTGAGGGCCTGATTACGAGTGGGTTAGTATATTCCAACCCGTGTGCAAACCCTTGTTTACGCGCAGGTCGGAATTAAGAGTTTGGATGTATGTAACGCATATGATAATTATCAGATGCGTTAAATACCTCAACTGTCGTTACGTTTCCGGAGGTCAACCTTGCCAAAGTTTAACACGGGAATTCATACGGTATTTACCGTACCATATGGATTTTGGTACGTTAAATGCCAAAATCTGCATGTTATTCTCCACAAACTCGTAATAGATATTATTGATCGCACCAGATAAATAGAGTACCCCATTGTATCGTTATTTGTCAGGTGTGATAAATAGGGCCTGATTACGAGTGGGTTAGTATCGTCCAACCCGTGTGCAAACCCCTGTTTACATGCAGGTTGGAATTAAGAGTTTGGATGTATTTAACGCATATGATAATTATCAGATGCGTTAAATACCTCAACTGTCGTTACGTTTCCGGAGGCCAAAGTTTAACACAGGAAAGTCATGCGGTATTACTGTATCATATGGATTTTGGTACGTTAAATGCCAAAATCTGCTTGTTATTCTCCACAAACTCGGAATAGATATTATTGATCGCACCCAATAAATAAGTACCCCATTGTATCGTTATTTATTAGGTGTGATAAATCGTACCTACACTTATAACCAGGGCCTTAGTGTGTAAAACAATTTCACCACCTTAGAGAAAGCCTTGCTGAGAGTTAAGTGCTAAAGAAGGATACTTTGCTACCCAGCTTTGGGTCCAACAGTACTGTCACCCAAGGGATTCAGTGGTAATCAACTCTAATTGTTACAACTAAAGCCCAGTTACCTCTGACTTTCCAGGAACCACGGAAGCTATGTTCTTACACTTAGAACTCCCCTTATGTCTGAATTCCTCAACGTTTCATTAAGTCATACAAATTCGAAATAAATCCGTTTGGAAAATGAATAACTGATATCCTTTGGGCCATATGTACGAACACATTTCCCCACAGAAACAGAATAGGTAAAACCCTTTGATACATCTGGCCCTAAATTCAACAATACAAAATCATCTTACCTGATTTTATCCTGGAAAAGCACGGGTCTAATTATGCACACCTGGATGTAGCTACTTCCTGTCCATAGTGAAGCAAACTAAAATAGCAAGAATACCTTTTTTGAAAAAAAATAATAGTAAGAAGATACGATAAGATTACAGTTTCTATCATTGCTTCCAATTTATCTGTTGACAACGGATGAAATGTTCTTTTTTTCCAGGTGTTTGTTTGCTAAACATTGTGCGAATGTGTCTTCTGTTAGTGGTGCAGCTTTAAGTGATCAATAACCTGATTCGAGCGAGTGGAAGCTTTATGGCCAAGAGGGACACATTATCTGCAAAACTTGTATTGAACATGCAAGGTGTAGACATTTTGGCATTATTTCGTTAGTTTTTGTTCGGTGTTCGAAAGCTAGTAACCAAAACCGATAGGTTCACTGGCAGCAGTGCAGTTTAGAGTGCCTGGTCCCATAAATACTACAACAGGAAAAAAGAGGGAATGAGATTAAGAGGCTCAAAGAAGTGGCACTAGTGTAAACTGAGTGGTGATATCAGAAGGGAGCATTTTATTTGAAAAAAGAAAAGCTGAACATCTGTTCATTCATCCAGTCATCTCTTTCTTTCTGCAGCCACCTGATCATCCATTCTCCAAATTTGCAGTTGCTCATTTGCTTCTTATTTCATCCGCAAACCTTTATATTTACTTACACAGTTATTCACTTCGTCAACCGTTAAAGCATTCACTTAGGTCCTGATTTGAAGTATGACCTGCAGAATTCCCATCAGTCAGTGCAGGCAGGTAGCAGCGGAACATCCACCATTTAGTAAGTTTTCTGTCTGTGTGTGCAGTGGAGTTTTCTTGCCAAAGTAGTTGTGACTGTCAGGGAAGTCCATTGGCCAAGAAATATTTGACCAATGCCCAAAACCCCAGAACATGTGGACACTCGAAATGTAGCTCCAATGAGGTGTACATCTTAAGACCCATATGTCAAGTCCCTGTATCACGTTGATGGGGTTTCCCAGCATTTTAAGGGACGCCTCACTTACTTTTCACTGAAAGTCCTCCACCTTTCTGGTGGTTATGTTTCAAGGAAGGAACTCTTTTGACATAGTGGCATATCAGTCACTATTGCTTAACTGGTTCATCTGCTGTCGTTCTTAATAGAGTTGCTTCCACACCTTGGGACTGAAGGGATAACTAATGCTAACACACCTGCCATCTGCCAAACTCAAAATTCGTGGTTATCTCACCATTAAGATGTATCAGTCAACCTTCTGGTTTTGAGCAGATTTACCTTTATTGCCCTAATCTTTTCAGGTGCACCATCAATCATGAGGCTAAACCTTTCTTGCCTTACTTATTGATGATCATTTACTAATGTTTCAACTCAAAATTGTGCTTAATTCGTTACTGACACTCATTCCTTTATTCATTTTGTTCCTCATTCACCTTTCTGTACGCTCATTCACACAGGTATCCACATACCTGCTGTTGGAATGGGTAAATACGATGTCAATGAATACAATGATATGTGCAGGCCGACAACGGCAAGACCAATAAATGCAATGTCAACGTATGCCACAACCTGTGCCTGCATAACCATGTCAATAACCATAAATGCAATGTCAATGTTTGCCCTAATCTATGCCCACCGAACAGTGTTAATACCGGCAGTAACGATGTCAATGTATGCCATAACCCATGCATGAATGACAATGTTGTTACCAGTAGAAACAATGCCCATGTACGCTATGACCTAGGCAAGCATGACTGTATCAATATCAGTAAAGACAATGTCAATGTACGCTATGACAACTGTATGCACAGTGTTGAGAATGTCGATAAAAATTATACCAGTGACTGCCATATTATTCTCTGGAGTTCCAACTAACTGCTGTCATTGCTGTCTGATTTACCCAAGGTGACCTCCCCATCAACCCCAAGTCAGAGATATGTGGTCAGGCAGGCCCAGGACCCGAACCCACACCTATCGAGTGACAGGTCACATGTGGGGTCTCTCTTAACCCAAAGCCAAACACGCACCCAGTGAAAACCCTGATCGATGCCACAGACAGGTAGTTGCACCACAAGAAGGTCCGAGGAAATTGGCCCCAATAAAACACGTTTGGCCAAAAGCTTGCGAGCCTCAAAAATACTACAAAGCTAGATACCACATGTAGATAGGAGCACTCAGCCAATCAGGACACAATATGCATACCATACGTAGTGATCACGCGCTCGTTATGCCGGACATCTGGATACATACACACTGGCCCACACTAGCTCTCTCCGAGGTCGAGAACCATCTGTGTCTTTATCTCATGCCCGAGCTTGCTAATTTATGACTGAGAAGCTTTTCAGGAATGCAGAAATAATTTTATTGTACCTCACAATATGTATATAATGTCAGCCAAAACTTTGTACATCGAGAGACTTTCCTCAGAAGCATTCTGTCGAGACTCTCCTGGCCGCGGAGTTTAATTAAACCAACTTGTTCATGTTTTGCCAAACGCCTCTTGTCTTTTCATTCCTTTAAGGTAAATTCATATCAGAGCAACACTGCTTTCAAATGCACCCATTCAAGTACCTATAAACTCATACACACAGACCTTCATTTTTGCATTCACTTGGGTAAAAAGTCGAGCCAAAATTCTGTCATGCATTCATTTTACTTTTTATTAACTAGCTGTTTTTTTATTTACTAATCTACCTTTTCATTATTCCATTCACTAGTTAGCCATTAATCATGGACTCATTCACCCCTATTCACTAATTTATATACTCATTTAGGAAAAATTATTTTTCAGCATCATTCATCCATTTAAGCACCCTTTATTCAATTGTGTATTTATTTATTTAGGCGATTTTTTAAAAGCGCTTTTTGTAGTTATTAGATTACTTAAGAACGCTAGAGATGTTTATGCAGGTGAATAGAGAAAGGTGAGAGGCATGGAGTCTGACTGGATGGGTGGTAAAATCTAATCGAATGGGTGATATCAGTCTCTGGCGTTTTAAAATTGCAGCCCTGAGTCTGTGCAATGCTGAGTTCAAGGCAAGTGCTAATAGTTCAGCTTTCAAAAGTTTCCTGAGCTGCATGTGATTGTAATCAGCCCTTAATCTACTTCAGCGTAATGCTCTATTACTTACCGGTAATCTTCATTACTCCGGGTCCCGTTGTCCTCGTCCCATTCATCGACAATGTGGAGATAACCATCTCCCCGACAGAAAAAAAAACCAGAGGAATGCTGGGACCCTAATACTGCCCCTCCCACCGGGAGTACATAAGCAGTACTTACCCAGCATCCCGCCTGTACAACCAAGCCCACACAGGAAGGCCGGCCGCCCGGGAGGGAGGGAGGGGCGTATGAATGGGACGAGGGCAACGGGACCCGGAGTAATGAAGATTACCGGTAAGTAATAGAGCATTACCCCCAGGTCCCTAAGTCCTCGTCCCATTCATCGACAATGTGGAGAATACCAAAGCAGAAAAACCGGCCTTCCGAACCCCCAAGCGCACCCAGGAAACCACACCAAACGCAGCGACCCAAGGGAGCACCGAAAAAGGGACCCGCAGGAAGCAACCGGCCAGCAACCCAGAACAGGACAGCAGGGACACAAACAAGGACCGGAAACAACCAAGAAAAGAAAAAAAGAAGGCCAGAGCCACAACAAGGAGGCAGCCAACCAGAGAAACTGGAGACAGAGCAACCAGGCCCAAAACCCCAAAAGGACAGAGCCAAGGGAAGCCACCAGACAAGGCCGACCACCCCAGAACCCCCAGGAAGGAACACAGGCCCCGGCAGCCGCACAGACACAGAGCAAACCCCGGCCGCCCCGGAGAAGGCCAAAGAAAGAAGCCAAGGCCGGGCAACCGGGCGCAGGCACAAGCACCCAGCCAACAAGGAAGGAGCCACAGCGAGAGCACAGGAGCAGCAGAAACCCCAGGAGGCAATAGCCTCACAGGGAAGAAGGCAGCAAACCACACCAGGACCGGACACAAAACCCCAGAGCAGCAGGGGCAGAGGAGGCCAACCCCAAAAACAACAGCAGACAGCGGACCAAACAACAAAGAGGCCAGAAAAAAACTGCAAACCCAACAAAGGGAACCGCACAGGCACAGCCAGGATGGGGACAGGGCCAACCCCCACGCACAAGCCGAAGCAAAGGGCAGGGAGGCCGCAGAGGCAACAGCCAAAGCGGAACGCGGAGGAAGCAAAGAAGCCAGAGGCACAAGCAGCACCAGACTCCGGACAACCAGCCACCAGGAGAACACACCCCCAGAGCGGGCAAGACAACACCACCAAACCCCACCCCAACAGGGGCAGGGGGGGCACGCCGAAAGGCAACCCACACCGGGAGCAGAACCCGGGGGAGCCAGCAGGGAAGACAGGAGCGAGCCAGGACACCAACCACCAGGAACGGACCGGGGAATCCAGGAAACACATCCCAGAGACAGCACGGAAGCCACAGCACAGCCAGCCAAAACCCAGGAGGCACATCCGGAGGCCAAGCCGAACCAGCCGGCAGACCAGGAGGAACAGGAGGCAACCCCGGACACGACAACCCAGAAGGAAAGCGAAGGACACGAACCCAGCACCAACAACGCGAGCCGGAGGACGAGGCGAAGGCAACGCCCCCAGCAGAGCCAGCGGGAGCCAGAAGGGACCACAGAACACCAGGACCCCCACAAGCCAGAACGAGACCAGACGCAACCCAGGGGCAAACAGAGCGGAAACACCGCCAGCCACAAGAAGGGCCAAACCAAGGAGGAGAGCCGGGGCAACGGAAGAACCGGAGCCCAACACCAGCCCAACGAACCAAACCCGAAAAGAACAGCGGGCAGGACGAGGCCCAGGAGGACACACAAGGGCACAGCCAAAATACCGACGTGTCAGGCCAGGACACCCCGAGAACGCCCAGGGCAAGGACGCAGGGCCAGAAGAAGGCACCCAGGGAGGAAAGGACTGAGGGGGAGACAGGCACAAGGCCAAGCAACCACACCAGAACCCCAGGCGGACCCCCAACAGGGAGAACAACAGAGGAGCAGGAAAACGAGGTGCCAAGGACCAGGACAAAGCACCCGCGAAAAACAGCCCGGCCCAAACAGCAGGGACAGGGATCCCGGACCCCAAGGGACCCCCAGAAAGGGGGCAAACACAGGCGAACCGCCACACGGAATGCACCACCGGGGGGAGGGGAACCGGAGCAAGAACAACGCCCCCCGCAACCCCCCCACCAGCCCAAGGCACACCACCAGCCAAAACGCCAGGGCAGGAGGGGCACACACCCAGGGTGCAGGCACCCGAGGGAAAGAAAAGCCAAACCACAGCCAACAGCCAGGCTGCGAGGGGGCCTGGGGCACCAAGGCCCCCAACGGAGAGCCAGAGGCAGACCCCAGGCGCACCGCCCAACCACCGAAAGGAAGAACACACAGAGGAAACGGGCCCCGAACTACAGGGACCAAACACCAGCACCAGCCGCGAAACAGGAGGGCACATGCACCAGACAGAAGCACCCAGCAGAAAGGGGCCGCAGCAGGAGCAACCACAGACCGAGCAGCACAACCGGCGGAACCAGGCAGGCGAAGCCCGACCCAAAGAGAAGGCAGAGGCCACCGAAGCAAGCCCCAGCCAACAAACGCAAGCATGCGAACAGCGGAGAGCCCAGAACGCCAGGAAGACGAACCAGAGCAACCCCCGAGAAGCAAGCGGAGCACAACAGAAGGGGAACACAAGGGCCAAGCCAAGGAGCCCCCAGAAGCCAGGAACCGTGCAACCGCAAGAGACAGCAGCCCCCAGCCCGGAAGAGACAAGCATCCGGACATGGCGGCAGCCAGCCAGACCGCACAAAACAGCCCAAAGGCAGAGGACAAACACCCCAGGCCACCCGCAGCCAAAGCCAGGGCAGAAGAAAAGAGCACCGCACACGCAGAGGGCCCCAGGCACAAACCCCGGCACCCCCAGGCCATACAGGGCTCCCAAGAACAGGAGCACACAGAAGCCATCGCAGCAGGAGGGGACAAGAAAGGAAAGCCAGCCCCCCCCCCCAAAGAGGAGACCAACCACGCCAAGGCACGCCCAGCGGGCACAGAGCCACAGACCGGCCGTGACCGACAGCGGGACGAACCCCGGACCAAGACAACAGGGCCGCCGCACCCGAAGACCGGGCCCGGGAGCACCAGAGCACGAACAGGAGGGCTGAAACCGAGGGACCCAGGAGCAGGGTACCAGACCAGAAACATGCAAACCACAGCAAGCATGAGAAAACCGCTCCAGAAGAAAGGAGCCCCAGCAAACCTAGAGAGCAGGAACCCACAGGGCGGCAAGGCCACAGGCCAACGGGGGAGCACTGCAGAACAACAGCCGAGAAGACCAACACGCAAAAAACGGATGGCACCTGACGAGGGGGCGGAAGGGCGACAGGCCCCACGCCAGCAGCAGGCAACCCTCACCCAACTCAAAGGCCGACAGCACCCGGCAACCCCAGGCAGCCACACAACCAGGAAGCAACCCACACCAAACTTCCGAGACCAGAAGAGAGCAGGAGCAGGCAGGGTGGCACGGTGGGCAGCAGAGAAGGAACACGTAGCAGCAGCGCAACCCCACCAGCGGCCAGCAGCAGGAACCAGGACAGCCAAGAGGGCAGCAACGGAGGCCAATCCGCAACACCCCCGGCACCCAGGCCATGGCAAAAGGAGGAGGAACTACCCCGGAAGACGACCGGGCCAGAGCCAGGCAACCTCGAAGGACACAACCAGAGGCGCAGAGAACCAGCCGGGCAAAGACACCAGCCCAGGAACCAAAACCAGGGCAATGGAAGCCCACAGCACCCGGTAATGCCAGGCAACCACCCAGCCAGGCACGAACCAGGCCCGATGTTCCACAACAGCCAAAGCAGAGCACGCAGCACAGGAACCACTTGACGGACTGCAGCACAAGGACTGGCACAATACAAACATGTGCACAACTCACACAGGAGCACCAGGTGCATCACAGACGAACACAGCACCGTGCACGAGACCAGACTAGAGCAGGTGCAGCAAGGCAGGAAGGGGGCAGGAAGCCAAGCGGGGACGCCGAGTCCAGAAACAAGGCCACCGAGCTCCAAGGGCGCAACTCAGCGCGGAGCACACACTGCGGCTCAAACAGTCCGTTGGAGCCACACAAACCCAACACATGGCAATGAGAAGCGAGGCGAACACCACCCGTTCCGCCACTAGTGCGCACAGAATGGTCAATGTGAAAAACGCCAAACACCAATCACGGAATCAGGGCAGGGGGATGGCAACCATTGCGAAACCTCCACATACATGAGCACCACACGAAATGCACCAGCTCGTGTCAGACGCTCAAATGGCAACAGCATGAGCAACATGGGTACAGCACAAGTCCACCTACCGCCGCCCAGCGCCGCGCCCCCCACCAAACAAAGGAAGGGACAGGAAGGCGGGCACGTATAACACACAACAGGGAGCGTAGGAAGGGGAGAAAAAGACCGCTACGCGGGTACTCACCCCGAGCGGGGGCCGAGACACCACCAAGAACACGTCCCCCCTCCCAACAGCCCGCCCAAAGGATCCAAGCCGGCGGTCCCATCAGAGCCGGGAACGCTGGGAAATCACCAAGCACGGCGCGTCTCCCACCCAGCCAGGCCAAAGGAAGACGCGCATGGGACCCGGAAGCAACCGGGAGGCTGCGCACCAGCCACAAAGGGCCAGGCGGCAAGGGGCAGAGCCGGCCACGAACAGTCCTGCCTCCCAGCAAGCCCGGCAGGCCAGGAGGCAGACCAGGAAACACCCCCCCGTCCGCACAGCCAGGCAGCCGGGCGGGGGGAGGAGAGAAGAACCGCCACCCCTGCCCAGCAGGAGCAGCATCAGCACATCCAAGTCCATTCTGTCGACAGACAGAAAAAAAGAACAGGCGGGATGCTGGGTAAGTACTGCTTATGTACTCGGAGATGGTTATCTCCACATTGTCGATGAATGGGACGAGGACTTAGGGACCTGGGGGTAATTGTTAGCACCCCATCAGCCCCTTGACCTCCTCCCAGCTTCCTCACACTTCCTGCCGTCACCCCGCAACCCCCCACCCCCACAACAAACACCAAACTTTATTTCCACCAAGGGGCGCTGTCCTGGTCAATTTAATTTAGGGCCGACCCTGTGTAAAACCAAAGACTTTAACTGGACCCGAGTCCCAGGTTTACATCTTAGGGTGTGGTTTAGGGCGTTCTGAATTCTCGGATTCCGAGAGCTCTGCCTCATGTCTCAACCCTTTGCAGATCCTTCGTTCGCTCAGATGTGCAGATTCAAAATGGAGTATCCTGGAAGGGGCATAGTGAGGTGCCAACCTCTGCAAGTATCCTGGGCCCTTGCTTGGAATACCTACGGAAGTTGTAGTGAATTGTTCCTTTATAATGTAACTTTTCCATTCATCCATTAGGTACCTATCAGCAGTCACTCCCAAATAAGGGGTATTAATCAAATGTAGTAGGTTTTCCCAGTGGTACACTTCTGGTATCAAAAAAGCAGCTTCTCTTAATAATGGATGTGGCTTAACAGCTTGAGGGGCCGACTTTGAAGCTGGGGAGCCAAGTTCGAGTCTGGCGGGAGGGGAGGGCAAGCATCCTGTGATTCTGGGAAAATCACTTAATCTACGGTGCCTAAAATTAATGTGTTCATCTGTAATGAAACTGGTGATCATGTAAAGCGCTCTGATACCTTCGGGTAGAGTTCATGCTATGTACAACTGCAAAAAAAAAAATGTCGTGCTTGAATAATACAGCAACATAAGTCACGTTCTACTAGCATCTCCTGAGCGAACTTTGCTACACCTGTGGGATTCTAGAGACCTCTACAGAATAAAAGAAGTATCTCACTGCCTTTGACGAACACTGTAACTGGCCCCATGTAATAGGCAATTACTTCAGCTTTCAGACATCGCCATAGACTCTAGAATGTAATGGAAAAGATAGATTTTTTTAATTAGAGTTGATTAGTTCATTCGCGAAAGTAGAAAATGCTAGGGTTGGATAAAGAAAATTGTTGTAATGATAGATGTATTCAAGCTAAAATTACAAAATATGGCAGGCATATAATTAAGTCTGTAAAATGCCATGTTGGTTTTTGGTGACGTACTTAATTTGACCAAAGTTCTTGGTCCCCGTAATGTCCAAAGAATGCCATATTGTAATTTTAAAGTCTAAGGAGACTAGTGTGCGCATATTTATGTTATGCATATCTATTCAATAGTACGTAAAATGCCTAATATTTTTTTCCTGCACGAACAATAAAAGAATTATCAGGTTTGTTGCCAAAGAAGTGTCAAGAATAAGCCTGGGCGTAGTCCGCGAAGTAGCGCTACGCGAAGCTACGCAAAGTGCAGTTCGCACTACGCGAGCTACGCGTAGCACTACGCGAACTGCGTAGTGCACTGTTCGCAATGATTGCACAGTGCCGGATGCTTGTCCGCACTGTGCAATCATTGAAAACGGCATCTTGCACAGTGCGAGCTGTCTTTTACTGCCGCTCAAGTAGGTTTTTACTCGAGCGGCAGCTTTCTCAACGCGGACTGGTAGTTTCTCATCGCGAGCGGTCGCGAGCATACGCGACCACTCGCAATGATAAACTTGACCTCCCCGCGTTGAGAATCTCGCCGGGAGGTTTATTTTCCACGCTCGCGATCGGCAACTTGATGTTGCTGATCGCGAACGAGAAAAAGTCTCGCCGGGATGTCATTTTGCTTGCTCGCGGTCGCCAACTTGACGTTGAGGACCGCGAGCAAGCAAAAATGACCGCTGCACTACGCTACGCTACGCGTGTTTGCACTGTGCTACGTGCAATTCGCGTTGTGCGAAGTAGCGCAAACTTCGCAAACTACGCGAGCGTAGCGTAGTGCTTTGCCCAGGGTTAGTCAAGAACAGACACAAATACTTGACCTTAATTTATTGTGACATGTGGAACCAACATAAAGTGAACGCAAAATGATGAACGTAAACATAGAAGCTCGTGTTATGTTAGCGAAATTAGAACAGTGTGCCTCAGGGTTTGCTTAATTGTCCCCAAAACCCTAAATGCCATGTATGATGTATGCATATGCCTGTACATAGTTTAAAACTGTTTGGCAATTCAAGAGCATTTCTATGCTTTGCATGGATAAGGTAGGGTGGGCAGAACGGAAATCTTTTTCCTGCCTCGTAGGGGTTCTTTGCCTTTGCAAAGGTGGGAAAGGTTTGTTAACTTCACCTGAGGCAAAGATATGCTGGCTATCTCAGTGCAGAATGTTCAGTGGGCAATCTGTGGCTATCCTCAGTAACCCTTCCATGTAGATATGAGAGTGGAACTGTTAATGGGAAATGGGCTGTGTGGGGGACATGTGGTGCAGTGGCTGGGACAGCTTGGATGGTAAAGGAGAGACAATTGAGGGGCGTCGGGGGACAGTGTGGGGGAGTCAAGATTCGGCTTTGGGGACTTTAGCAGCCTCAAATATGGGATGGGGGATTGCCACCATAATGCAGCAAGTCACCCACTGCCTTGAGCCACCCTTCAGTGTAAAGGGATCAGAATATTGATGTTTTTAAAACTGACCTTTTTAGGTCGAGCCTGGGCAGAGCATGCGCTGCTCTGCGAGCAATGCTGTATTCGGTATATGGGCTATCGGGGACTTTGGACATGCCCACCACTTTTAGATGGTTAGTTGAGCTGCTTTTAAAATTCCTTTTCTCTAGTTGGTTAATATTGTGCATCTGTCCCGTCTTTCGGTGCTTGCTTCCCTCCCAATAATATTGCAACACCAATAGCTCAAACTTTCAGTAATGCGAGACCTATTGCATGCAAATGCCTGTTAATGTTGTGAGCGTTGTACATCGCAATGGTTATGAACTTTAAAATATCATTTGCAAAGCTGAGTCACTGAGTGTGCAGCTTTGATCTGACATAACATAAAGGGGGAAAGGAGCAACATACACTGGTGGGATGAAACCTGCATTATGGCATAAAATGTATAATACTGCCTGGTGACCTCTCATTTCGAGACGTCTGGAGAATGCAAGACAAGGATTTTGTTTTTGCCTTATAGCAGAGTGCTAGACTTTTCTGGACCAAGGATACATCTAAGGTGAGACAAAGGGCAGCAAATTGTTCAAATTAGGTGTGGGTGAAATTATAAACTTTTCCTGCAAAGTCGTAAACTCACTTGTGAAGCGAGCCAATGTTCAACAACTTTGCCCGGGACAAATTTAACCTGTCCAGCCACCGGCAATGACAATTTCTTTTCCAGCTACAGGATGTGCCAGCACTGGCACATGAGGTTGCAAGAAATCCTTGCCACAATCCTTCATGAAAAACTTGACAGAAAGTGCCTTGGTTGGCATAGCTGCTGCAGATGACGGGGTGGAAGTTTGTGAGTGATCTGGCCAGGGGCTTCCAACTTGAGACTTCGCCACCATGCGGCGGAGTGGGGGAGACACAAAGCAGGGTACAGGGGCCCGCAGCCAAACAGCAGCAGTCCACCCTCTGCACTGAGCCAACAGCCAAGCAACAGCAGTCCACCCTCTGCATTGAGCAGCCCTCGACAATAGCAACAAATGTTTTTCCCACTACCACGCAGGGCAGCTAAAGCTTGTAAACATTAAAAAAATAATGTGAAGTTATGAGTCAACTGGATTTATACATTTGAACACCTCTAGTTTCAATGCAAAGGTTTGGAAACTAGAAGACAAAGGGGCCGATTCCTATCTCGGTCGGAGGCGCACCCAATACCATTCGGTCGGGAAAAAAGCCATGCGAAAGCCTGTTTCCCGACCGATCCGTACAGCACACCGAACGAGCAAGTACGATGCGCACAACAGCAAAGAATCCGGCCGAGCCGTACTCACCCAAACCAGGTCCTGTTCTCTGACCGAGGCGAATCCGGAAACGCCGAATCGAGTCGCACGGAAGGAAAATGCAGCCCCGTCCGGCCGGACAAGTACGATGCGCTTTCCGTACGCGCCGAACCCGTCGCTACGCACGGCACGTCAAAGCATCCGGGAGAGGCGCACATAAGCTCCGATTCGCGCCACAACACGATCCACGGCTCCGAGATGAACACGGCAGCGACGAGGACGACGCGAAGCGACGAGGACGAGGCGAAGCGACGAGGACGAGGCGAAGCGACGAGGATGACGCGAAGCAACGAGAAGGACGAACGACACGAACCAACCATGAATCCCTTCGTCCCGATCATACCAATATTCTACATATACTACCGGAACAGGCACGGACGCGTACGGCGCAGAAGGTAAGCCAGACACCAACCATAAAATACATACAACACGTACACGACACATCACACACACACACAGGGATGCAGAATATACTTACACCAGCAACAGCAGCACCATAGGGGCGGGATGCCCATCACCAATGCCTGAATGCGCACCACCACCCCTACCCAGGGGGGCATGATGCCTACCACCACTACCACCCTTACCCAGGGGGCTGGATGCCTACCACTACTACCACCCTTACCCAGGGGGGCTGGATGCCTACCACTACTACCACCCTCACCCAGGGGGGCAGGATGCCCACCACTACTACCACCCTCACCCAGGGGGCAGGATGCCTACCACTACTACCACCCTCAGCCAGGGGGGCAGGATGCCTACCACTACTACCACCCTTAGCCAGGGGGGCAGGATGCCTACCACTACTACCACCCTCACCCAGGGGGGCAGGATGCCTACCACTACTACCACCCTCACCCAGGGGGCAGGATGCCTACCACTACTACCACCCTTAGCCAGGGGGCAGGATGCCCACCACTACTACCACCCTCACCCAGGGGGGCTGGATGCCTACCACTACTACCACCCTCACCCAGGGGGCAGGATGCCTACCACTACTACCACCCTCAGCCAGGGGGGCAGGATGCCTACCACTACTACCACCCTCACCCAGGGGGGCAGGATGCCTACCACTACTACCACCCTCAGCCAGGGGGGCAGGATGCCTACCACTACTACCACCCTTAGCCAGGGGGGCAGGATGCCTACCACTACTACCACCCTCACCCAGGGGGCTGGATGCCTACCACTAGTACCACCCTCACCCAGGGGGGCAGGATGCCTACCACTACTACCACCCTTAGCCAGGGGGGCAGGATGCCCACCACTACTACCACCCTCACCCAGGGGGGCAGGATGCCTACCACTACTACCACCCTTAGCCAGGGGGGCAGGATGCCTACCACTACTACCACCCTCACCCAGGGGGGCTGGATGACTACCACTAGTACCACCCTCACCCAGGGGGGGCAGGATGCCCACCACCACTACCACCCTCACCCAGGGGGGGCAGGATGCCT
This sequence comes from Calotriton arnoldi, assembly GCA_963921515.1. Lineage (NCBI taxonomy): Eukaryota > Metazoa > Chordata > Amphibia > Caudata > Salamandridae > Calotriton > Calotriton arnoldi. The sequence continues at coordinate 44,416 of CAWUFW010014179.1, read as the reverse complement.
ACCACCACTACCACCCCACCCATAGGATGGACAATGCATGACACAACCAGCACACCACAACCTAGGGAATGCAAGAAGAAGACATCCCCCAACACCATGACAAGCGTGTGTAGACTGTGTCAAATGCCTACAACACCGAACATGACTTCTAACATACAATGTGACCCCCTAGCACATGTGCCACACAAATATGTGTGTGGCACACACAACGCAAGCAGGCCATGACCATTGTGGCAATGGGGTCCAAACCCCCATCATCACAGTGACCAAAAGGCAAGTGTGGGGTCCATAGCTGCAGCACATTTTGAACATTGTGGCAATGGGGTCCAAACCCCCATCATCACAGTGACCAAAAGGCAAGTGTGGGGTCCATAGCTGCAGCACATTTTGAACATTGTGGCAATGGAGTCCAAACCCCCATCATCACAGTGACCAAAAGGCAAGTGTGGGGTCCATAGCTGCAGCACATTTTGAACATTGTGGCAATGGGGTCCAAACCCCCATCATCACAGTGACCAAAAGGCAAGTGTGGGGTCCATAGCTGCAGCACATTTTGAACATTGTGGCAATGGGGTCCAAACCCCCATCATCACAGTGACCAAAAGGTAAGTGTTGACAAAGTAAGAGGTGCAACTGCCAAACTGCATGGATGATTCCTGGTCACAGAACAACAAACACATCAGTGGCAAAGCAGTGTATGTGTCCCATTGCAACATAAATTGGGGGAGCCAAATCCTGCAGTGCAAATAAGACATAACTTTGGCCATGTGCAGACAAACAACACCCATGGGGGCTGACACCGTCAACAATCATCAATGACACAATGACAGAAGTGACCATCCGAATGCAGACCCACATATTTGCACCAATGGGCACACACATGCAGATACCCTGTGGAGACTGCAGATGTGAGGCGAACAGATACCATACCATGGCAGCAATGGGACACACAATGAACAATTAGCACCAAATGAGGGCTCCCGTCCCATCAGCCTGGTCATGGAAGTGCCAACGGAATCATCAGCACAGATCCAACACACTTGTATAGCAATGTTGCACTGACAACACAGATGAGTCCTTCCCCATTGATGCCCAAACCTGCATGTTCACTGGAGATGGCCACACGGTCAGGGAAGTAGACGAATAGAACAATGGCAGGCACAACAGATGTGCAGGGGTGGAAGCCACAGATGTGAAGTTGCCAATCTAAGTAGGAAATCTCATTGCCAAATACTGAACACATGACACCCTCAGATGCTGCTATGGATGACATGGATACACCACAGGATAGGACACATTCCCCCTGGACCACATGGGTTCCTGCACAGTAACACTTCATTATCATGAGACCAAATATCACCATCACTGCAGCAAGGGCATTGTTAGCATCATCAACATCATGTACATCAGAAGCAAAAGCACTAGAGAACAGAAAGTTGCTTTATTCAGCATATGTGGCATTAAAAGTAGAAGTCCGGTAGAACATAAACAAAGGCCAATGGCCAGTCCATCAACAAAGTCACAAGTGGGTGACAGTGGCAGATGCCACCCTACACATGCCTGCACAAAACCAGGGACAATCCACTAGGAGGGGCAACCGGGGGTAGGCCAGGCACCGCAGGGACAGGATCAGGGCTCACCAGGAGGAAGCAGGGAAGGGGTGGTGGGTGCTGGAGAGCCACTGACAACTGCAGTGGAGGTGTCTGACATGGTGTGTGCCGGCACAACTGGGGGGCATGGCTCAGATGTTGTGGGTGCCGGCACGACTGCAGTGGACCCTGCAGATGGAGTGGACAGGTCCGCCACTGCAGTGCCCAAGTCAGACAGGGTGGTAGTGGACTCCACTGCAGTGCCTACCACCAGGGGAGGAGAATGGGGAACAGGCAAGGTGGGCTGGACAGAGGGGAGGACACCCTCACCACATCAGTGGCACAGACAAGCGCAGCGGGGGTGTGGTGCCGGGAGAGCAAGTGGCAGGGGAGAAGGCCGGAGCCTCTTGGGGATGGTATATCTGTGGGTGGGGGAACCTGGGGCAGGGTGTGGTGGGGCACCTGTGGAGTGGGGGCCTGAGGGATGGAGGAAGGAGACCTGGTGCTTGAGCTGCAGGGCGGCGGCGGGGTCTTGCTCTTAGCACTCCGGGGGACTTGCGGGTGGGGGCCTCAGTCTGTCTGCGCCTGGGGGAGGGTGTCCGGGGGCGAGGGGCACTCTGCTCCGTGTGGGGGCTTCCTCTTCCCCCTGGATGCTGGGGCAGCTGGATCGGAGGGGAAGAGGCCGAGGTCACTGAGGAAGAGACGCTGGGTCTTTGGGGTTGCAGGTGAGGCAAGGGAGGGTGCTTTGGAGGGAGAGGCAACTGAGGACTGTGCAGTGCCCGTGGATGCGTGTGTGTGTACCAGGGCCCCATCCCCTGTGAGTCTGGTTTCAGTCCCCTGACTGTGCGTGCGTGTGTGTTTAGTTTGTGGCGTGTGTGTCTGTGTGCTGGATGTGTGTGTGCTGGTGTGTGCCTGTGCCGGTGTGTGTGTGCTTGGGACGGGCAAGGTGCTGGGGAGTGTGGATGGAGCAGAGGCAGGAGGGGTGAGGGACTGTCTGAGGAGGGACACTGCTGCCGTCAGGGAGGAGTCCATGGACCTGTTGCCCCTCTGTAGGTCAGACATGCCCGATGAGATGCCCTCCATGAACGACACCAGCTGAGTCAACAGTGCGGTGTGCGCATGGAGGACACTCAGCATGGCTGTCTGCCCTACATGGAGCTGGCGAAGGAGGTACACAGACTCCTCACTCAGGGCAGCAGGGGACACAGGGGCAGGGGGTGCGGTGCCTGGGCCAAAGGAGACACGCTCCCGAACATGGGAGCCTCCACGGACCTTGGGAATGGGAGCCGATGGGAGGGCGGTGGTGGTGCTGGTGGTGGCGGGGACAGCAACACTAGCTGGGGTGTGGTGGCTGCTGACACCCGCCTCCACAAGGGAGTCATCCTCCGAGTTGCTCTGGTCCTCAGCTGAGGTGGATGGTGCTGAGGACTCCTCGGTGTGGCTCCCTCGCCCTCCGTGCCACTGGGTCCCTCCGACCACTCCTCGGCTGCTGACCCAGTATGGCTCTCTGGCTCCTCCTGGTCCGTGGAGCTGTCCCCTTCCGTGGCCGTGGATGTATCTGCAAACAATGGGGAAACAGACAGACATCAGTCACCTGCACCAAACGCACACACCACTGTGAGCACAGCACATCACAGAGCAAGCCCTGGCATCATTAGTTGTACATTGCTAAAAGTGCCCTAACTGAACAGGAGAAGCCAATTGTCAGTCTGATGCCAAGCATGGCACTCACATCCCACATGGCCTTGCACCCATCTGTCTGGTGTCTGTTGGATTGCAACACCCCAGTGTGGACACATGCACCAAGTACACAGTAGTTGGACAGTGCAGAGGACACGGTGTGGACACATCACAGCTCTTGCCACTGAGTCAGTACAGGTTTCCGGATGAAAGGGATGCCCAGAGTCAAATAGGAAATGCATGTGATGCATACCAGCGACAGACACCATGATGCACCCATGTCCTGATAGCCAGCGCCACTATGGTGTGCATGTAGCACATGTCACTCCCCTGCAGGACCACAAATAAGTTGACACATGCCATGGCAGAGGCATGACTGCTAAGTCATACATCACTGTCTCAGTGATGTATGACTTGGCAGCCAGACAACAACACTATGCACTGTGTCACAATAGTAGGTCATGGTGAATGCAAGTCCTGGAGCTGCACAAGTGCACATGTACATCCCCCACACAACACATCATCTCAACCCTCATCTGTCCAGGTCACACCTATTGGACATATGGGAGACCTGTGACACTACCCTCTGAACCTGAGCCCCTCACAATTTGCTGTGAATGGGGAACAGCTGCCTGAACATCACATTCGCATACCCCAGTCTGCACGGGCAGCTGATCAAACACCTATGTGACACACAAGTATCGTCTCCTATGGTCACATCTCCAGGGGCATGCTGAGCCCCTACCAAGAAACACCCCAGCAGTCCTGGCAACTAATCCACAGCACACTGACACAGAGGCAGACACCTGAGGGGTCAAATCACTGTGCACAATGTGTCAGCTGATACACGGGAGTGGGAGTACAGAGTGCATTGCATGGCCTGGAGTAGGCATGACTGTCCTGCTCCACATGAATGAGGGATGTGCCCTGGACAGTGGATAGCTGGCTATGTATGTGTGACACACGTAATCTGCACACTCCTGGGGCCCAAACATTGTTCCCACCCGCTGCATGGGCGTGTGCCACATACCCCAGGCACATGTGGTGGCTCAGCTCAGCAAGTGGACCGCATATCAAAGCAACACGCAGATCACATGTCCAAACCCAGGCGTTGTGTGAACAATGGACCCACCCATGATGCCCACAACAGAGTTAGGGAAACAGATGCTGTCCCCCACCTTTAGTAAAGCAAACTGCAAGGACACAGTCCCAAGTGACACAATTCCCTGAATGTAAGGGCCACACCTGGGTATCAGATGAGCAGTGGGCAGTGCACAATAGAGGGACATGGCTCCTGGACAACATGACTGCTGCACTGTGGCAGTTGAACCAGGCCAGAGGAGGGCACAAAGCATGTAATACAGAGTTCACAGTGCAGTCTTTGACTCACCCCCTCCTTGCTGCTGTCTGGCCTTCAGCTGCCCATCCAGGTCTGGAAACACCACCGCCAGGATCTGGAGCATGTGGGGGTCAGGGTCCGTGTTCCGCCCCTCCTGCGAGGAGGCGACAGCTTCAGCTGGACCCGTGCAATCCTCCGGGTCCAGCCCCGAAGGTCCTGCCACCTCTTCTGGCAGTTGCGGATCCGGCGCTTGTAGACCCCCACGGACCGGACAGCCCGGACGATGTCCTTCCAGATTTCCTGCTTCCGATGGGCATTAACCTGTCAGGATGACAAAGTGAAAAGACCATTACCACACATGCAACATATCCGTGCATGACACAGTTGCATATACATGTCTCAATCACAGGGGCACATGATGTACACAGGCAGTGCAAAGCTGACCATGGACAGTTTGCCAGACGTCACTACATGGTATCATTGCATGGGAAGTAAAACCATGTTCAAATGCACTGTCACTGCACCATACCTGTCCAGTGCAAGTCACTACACACTATGGGGGTGACAACTACTCAGTGAGCCTGCTAGCCAGTGGCGTGCAGACTCTCAGCCTTGCTAGTCACACAAAATGCACATTCAGAAAGGCAGTGCACAGAACACTCACCTGCTCCCCTGGTGTCCCATACAGCTTGCTGTACTGTGGAAGTAGGCTGTCCAGCAGGGCCTGGTTCTCTTCAAGGCTGAAGGCTGGGGCTCTCTCCACAGTACGTGCCATTGCAGGGTCCAGAGGGGCAGAGACAGCAGCAGTGCAGTGGCAGATGTCGTCCTGGAGCATGTAGTGCAGGCAAGTGAGCTCTCAGGGGAACAGCCAGCAATATATATGTGCTGGAGAGGCAGATACTGTCCCTTGTGTCCAAAGTGATAGGTCCAAGTCGTTTGCATCTTCTGAATCTGGCCAATCCATGGAATAGCAGCACCAAAACACGCCCACAGCATCCTTCAAATCCTCAACTTCATGGCATACATGATTTTGCAACATTGTTGTGGGTGACCAACTGAATTTCCAGCAACAGACTCATTCGAAATTCGAAAACGCGTCCGTTGCCAGGCAAGCCCATTGTCAATGGGTGCGCACCGATCGGTCCATTGCGGTACAACGCGCACAGGGGTACAACGCGTACCCGCACACATTGAATGCAATGGGCCGGCCGGAGGCACCGATCGGTCCATTGCAGTTCAACGCGCACAGGGGTACAACGCGTACCCGCACACATTGAATGCAATGGGCCGGCCGGAGGCACCGATCGGTCCATTGCGGTTCAACGCGCACAGGGGTACAACGCGCACCCGCACACATTGAATGCAATGGGCCGGCCGGAGGCACCGATCGGTCCATTGCAGTTCAACGCGCACAGGGGTACAACGCGTACCCGCACACATTGAATGCAATGGGCCGGCCGGAGGCACCGATCGGTCCATTGCGGTTCAACGCGCACAGGGCTACAATGCGTACCCGCACACATTGAATGCAATGGGCCGGCCGGAGGCACCGATCGGTCCATTGCAGTTCAACGCGCACAGGGGTACAACGCGTACCCGCACACATTGAATGCAATGGGCCGGCCGGAGGCACCGATCGGTCCATTGCGGTTCAACGTGCACAGGGGTACAACGCGTACCCGCACACATTGAATGCAATGGGCCGGCCGGAGGCACCGATCGGTCCATTGCAGTTCAACGCGCACAGGGGTACAACGCGTACCCGCACACATTGAATGCAATGGGCCGGCCGGAGGCACCGATCGGTCCATTGCGGTTCAACGCGCACAGGGGTACAACGCGTACCCGCACACATTGAATGCAATGGGCCGGCCGGAGGCACCGTTCGGTCCATTGCAGTTCAACGCGCACAGGGGTACAACGCGCACCCGCACACATTGAATGCAATGGGCCGGCCGGAGGCACCGATCGGTCCATTGCGGTTCAACGCGCACAGGGGTACAACGCGTACCCGCACACATTGAATGCAATGGGCCGGCCGGAGGCACCGATCGGTCCATTGCGGTTCAACGCGCACAGGGGTACAAGGCGTACCCGCACACATTGAATGCAATGGGCCGGCCGGAGGCACCGATCGGTCCATTGCGGTACAACGCGCACAGGGGTACAACGCGTACCCGCACACATTGAATGCAATGGGCCGGCCGGAGGCACCGATCGGTCCATTGCGGTACAACGCGCACAGGGTTACAACGCGTACCCGCACACATTGAATGCAATGGGCCGGCCGGAGGCACCAATCGGTCCATTGCGGTTCAACGCAGCACAGGGGTACAACGCGTACCCGCACACATTGAATGCAATGGGCCGGCCGGAGGCACCGATCGGTCCATTGCGGTACAACGCATCACTGTACATGTGACTGGCATATGTCAGCATGCCTGTCTCAGATGGACATATGCCAGCCACAGATAGCTCCCAGGGAGTGAGGGGCACACCTACATCACGACAGCCTGTCCAAACCTTATCATAAGGCATGTAAGGATGCATTTCCTATTGTGTGTATGTTGGTGTACATGTTGTCCTGTGGGTGTCACCTGTGGGCAGCCACCCCCAGGCTGTGCACGTGTTCATGGGGACAGGATCCTGGGTGTTACGTGTACGTGACCACTGTGATGTGCAACTGTTCATATCTGTGCATGTGCCATGGTCACATTTCACAGTGGTGTATGTGTATGTCATGTCACATACCCCGTGAGTCCCATGTGGGACGGTATGTTTGAGCCAGGGTGTCCCAGTGGCACAATAGTGATGGTCCTCCACAGTCTTTGTGCATGTAGTGTTTACAATGTCTCTGATTTCATGTGCACAATGGGAGACAGTCTCCACATCCACGTTGTGTGTGCATGGACTCTGATGTTGTGCGTGTGTGTCACAGACGTCCATGTCTGTCCTGCCGTGGCAAGTGGGGCCACTACCTGTGGGGGTCATGGTTGTTTTGCTGTGGTGTATACATGATACTCCATGTAATGCCAGTGTCCATGTGGCATTACAGGGTCCCTGGGAATGTACCTGTCGTTGAGCTGTGGTGCCTGGGGCACATCTGTCCTCACATGTCACTGTGGGGGTTATTGTGACACGGCAGGAGGAGATGGGAACTGTGACACGGCCTCATGATATCCAATGGGCCAACCTGGGACAAATTGATGCCACCTGTTGGACCGTGTTGACAGATGTTGGCCATGTATGTACCATACATGTCCTTCCGGTACTGCACACTTCATGTAGTTGTGCCTCATAATGATGTATGTTGGGATCTTGAGTGTGTTCAATGCCGCATATGTGGGGTGACTGACAATCTTGCTTACTTCTCCTCTGCACTGCAGGGCTCCTGCTGTCCATCGACCATTCCCAGACCTGGCAACGATGGTGGAACGGGACAGCATCCGACGGTACCGCTTCACCAGGCAGCTGATTGAGGATTTGGCAGTGCAGTTGTCCCCACATTTGCAGCCTGGCCGGCCGTATCCTACAGCGCTGACCCCCAAGGTGAAGGTGATGGCAGCCCTACACTTCTTTGCCATTGGTACCTTCCAACATACTGTGGCGACTGCTGGTGGGATGTCACAGACCATGTTCAGCCGTGTGCTCCGCGATGTTTTGGCGGCAATGTTGCTCTTCCTGAACCGGTACATCTATTTCCCTAGACTGCGACGACTCACTGACGTGAAGAGTGACTTTTATGCCCCGGGAGGATGCCGCATGTAATTGGCTCCATTGATGGGACACATGTGGCTTTGGTACCACCACAGGCCCAGGAGCAGGCCTACAGGAACCGCAAGCACTACCACTCGGTCAATGCACTGGTGGTGTGTCTTGCAGACATGACCATCACACACGTGTGTGCCCGTTTCCCTGGTTCAGCACACGATGCCTTTGTGATGAGGAGTAGTCGCATCCCCAGGATGATGGCACAGATGCAGAACCAGCGTGCCTGGCTTGTCGGTGTGTACTGACTTTGTGCCATTGTGTGTGATCTGATCTGTAGTATTCCGCCCACTTTTCCAAGTCAGCTAATGTGCACTTGTCTGTCCGTAGGTGACTCGGGATACCCCAACATGCCGTGGTTGCTGACACCCCTCAGGAACCCTGTGACACCTGCCCAGATGCGCTACAATGAGGCACATGGTCGGACCAGGAGAGTGATTGAGCGGACCTTTGGTCTCCTGAAGAGCCGCTTCCGCTGCCTGGACAAGACCGGAGGGTCCCTCCCATATGCCCCTGCGAAAGTGTGCAAGATTATCATCGTCTGCTGCATGCTCCACAACCTGGCAGTGCGGAAGGAGTTGCCTCTCATCCAGGATGACAATGACCAACATCCGCCACCTGTGGAGGATCCTGGCCTGGACCACGATGCCAGTGACGATGATGATGATGATGATGGTGATGGTGATGTCCGCACACAGTTCATCACCAACTTCTTTAGCTGAATGTGAGTATCCTGAGGTGTCATGTCAATGATGTGAGTTGGCATGATGTGTGGGTGGTGCTCTGGTGCTATTGGAGTGTGTCCATGGGCTACTTGACTGGATGTGTGTAGCGATGTGTGGTGACAGGTGGGCTGTACTCCCCAACAGTGTTGACATGCTAACTTGGTTCTGGGTGGGTATCTTGTAACATGTATTGTGCATGAGTTTTGCTGTTCTGTCCTGTACTCCATTGCTTTTGACTGTGTGTCATTTCTGTCCTTCACAGGGTACTTTCAGATTCGTTTGGTCAACTGTGTCCACCGACGACGTGATTGCACATCCAGGCTGGTAGCTGTTGTGTCCCTACAGGTGATGTGCGCCACACCCATGGACTTCCTTCCGTCTACAGTTGTTGACTGTGTGCCCGCTGCCAGGTGGGGTTACCTTGCATCTGTAGTGGTTACGGCATGTTGCAACTGTGTAATAAACCTGTGCTTCACTTTGTGATGTGCGTTGTCTGTGGTCACACATTTGACTGCCATTTGCTTACTGCACCTGTGGGCTACTTGACTACAACTGGGAATGGGTGTGGTGTCTGTGCATTGCACCGTCTTCCCTGGCAACATCAGTGTAGGCAATGAGTCAGATGGCCTAGGTGTGTATGTGTTGTGTAGCCCTGGTGGTGTGTCTCCCTCATGTGTGTCACGTTGCCTGTACTCACATGCCTGTGTTGTCCTTGCTGTTGCAGTTCGCATACACAGTGTAATTTTGCAGTTCATCATCCCCATAACAGCACCCACGTTGGAATCACGACAGAGGCAAGTATGGTGTATTAGTGTGTTTATTGTGATACATTTGTGTTAATAGTGCATAGGATGGGTTGTGCTGTACATAAATCTTGCAATCCCAAGTTCCTAGGTGAATTGAAAGTCCGGGTAGACAGGATCCCCAGTATCGGGGCCACAGTTGTCTGACACATTGGTCCAACTTGTACTCCCCATGCAATGTGTGGGAGTAGTGTTGCCGTCAACAGGGTGAACAGTCTGTGCACAAAGGCGAACATCCAGAACAGGTTCAGGCTTCCTGGGAGTTGCGCTTGGCCATCGGCCTCTCACTTTTCCCTCCTCGGACGACCCCTCTTCTTGGGGGGGCCCTCAAGTACAGGCTGCTGCGGTGCAGGGGACTCTCCGCCAGAGTCCTCCTCCCTCCCTGTGGCAGTTGCAGTTTGTTCGGCACCAGATGTTGTTGGCACACAGGGAGGTGTGGACTGGTTGCTGTTCATCTGGCGGAGGCATTGTAAAATGTCCCTGTGCACCGCCGTCATCTCATGCAGTGCATCCCACTTGGACTCCACGCGGGACATGTGTGAGTCCACACGGGACATGTGTGACTCCACGTGGGACATGTGGGAGTCCAAGCGGGCATGATGGGCAGCCTGCTGCTGTTTAATGTCTCTGAGGAGCCCCACTACCTGGCTGAGCTCTCCGGTGCTGGACTGGTACGCATCAGCTATGCGTACCAGTTGTGGGTCATCATGCACACCAGCAACGTCTGCAAGCAGCGACCTCTGTCTCCCACCCCTCCCACCACCCCTGCTGACATGTGCAGTGTGTGCAGTGGCACGCACAGATAACCCTGGTCCACCTTGGGGGTTGGTGGTGGTGGTGGTGTCCATGGCCCCAGGTTGGTCCAGGATCACTGTGCTGGTGTTGCTCCTTATTCTGTCCATGTCGGCAGGGATGGTATTCGTGGTGACAGTCGTTGGAGGGGTGGGTGCAGGGGTGCAGCTGGTGGTCCTGCTGGTGCTGCAGCTGGTGGTCCTGCTGGTGCTGCATGTTGACTTGCACCGGATGTGCCAGGTTGTTTTTCATCGTCCGAGGAGGACAGAGGCTGTACGACGCCAGTGAGCTCGGCATCCTCTTGAGCCTGGGACTGGGACTCCTCAGCGTCTGCTGCTGTGTCCCCATCATCACCTGTTTTTGGGAGACACAAACAATGTATGTCATGTTTCTGCAGGCATCAATGGTTGACACACATGACAGTTGTGACTGTGCCTCTGGGTGCGGGCCTGTACATTGCATTGTCCTAAGTCGTCACAGTCAGGGGTTGATATTGGTGTGGCACATTGTCCTGCATTATTTGGGCATTTCTATGTATTTTCTGGGGTGTGAACATGGTCTGCATTGGTTGTGTTTGGTTGACAGCCGGCCCTCCTTCCCACCCACCCAGCCAGTCAGTTATCCCACCATGGAACGTGCTTGCGTTGCAGGGAGTGTAAGTTGTCTCTCAGGATGTCAGTCAGTGGTGTCCTGCTGTTTGTTGGTGCACATTTGCCAGCAGGGCCTTGTGCTCCCCACAGCAGTAGCCAGTGTCAGCCATATTGTGAGTCCTTCTCCACTCCCTGTGATGTGAGCATGGTTCAGGGTGGTGTTGATGGGACAGTTGTGGGGGTGACCAATATCAGTGACTACGACTCCCATCATGCTATTGCCTCCACCCCCTTCCCAGCATGCCCATGCTTCCTTCCTTTTGACTCTGCTTCCCTGTGGGGTGGGCTGGCTGTGCTGACAGGATGGCTGGGAGTGTTGTCCTGGCAGTTGTTTGGCTAAGAGTCCCATGAGTGTCCCTGTGCTTCACACAACATAACCCAGGGTGGTGGTTCTTTGTGGGATCTTGTGTTAGGATGGAGGGCATTGCATTCTACCAGGTGGGTACTGTGGAGTTTGTGTTGGGGGGTGTGTGAGGGGAGGTGCTTGTGACTATGGTCAGTGCTGCAAGTCCCCCTTCCCACCCAGCCAGCCAGATATCCCACCATGGAACGTGCTTGCATTGCAGGGAGTGTAAGTTGTCTCTCAGGATGTCAGTCAGTGGTGTCCTGCTGTTTGTTGGTGCACAGTTGCCAGCAGGGCCTTGTGCTCCCCACAGCAGTAGCCAGTGTCAGCCATCTTGTGAGTCCTTCTCCACTCCCTGTGATGTGAGCATGGTTCAGGGTGGTGTTGATGGGACAGTTGTGGGGGTGAGCTATGTCTGTGACTACGACTCCCATCATGCCATTGCCTCCACCCCACTTCCCAGCATTCCCATACTTACTTGCTTTTGTGTGGAGTTCAGTGTGTGTGGGTGTGAGAGCAATGGCAAGATGGCTGACAGTGGTGTCCTGCTGTTGGTTGGTGTGCAGTACCCAGCATGCCCTTGTGCTCCCCACGACACAGCAACAGTGTCAGACATCTTTGATGGGCCTTTCCACTCTCTGTGGGATGTGCATGCGTGAGTGTGAGCTTGCTGGGCCATGTGGTGGGGAATGTAGAGCTGTGACTACGACTCCCATCATGCTATTGCCTCCTCCCCCTTCCCAGCATGCCCATGCTTCCTTCCTTTTGACTCTGCTTCCCTGTGGGGTGGGCTGGCTGTGCTGACAGGATGCCTGGGAGTGTTGTCCTGGCAGTTGTTTGGCTAAGAGTCCCAAGAGTGTCCCTGTGCTTCACACAACATAACCCAGGGTGGTGGTTCTTTGTGGGATCTTGTGTTAGGATGGAGGGCATTGCATTCTACCAGGTGGGTACTGTGGAGTTTGTGTTGGGGGTGTGTGAGGGGAGGTGCTTGTGACTATGGTCAGTGCTGCAAGTCCCCCTTCCCACCCAGCCAGCCAGATATCCCACCATGGAACGTGCTTGCATTGCAGGGAGTGTAAGTTGTCTCTCAGGATGTCAGTCAGTGGTGTCCTGCTGTTTGTTGGTGCACAGTTGCCAGCAGGGCCTTGTGCTCCCCACAGCAGTAGCCAGTGTCAGCCATCTTGTGAGTCCTTCTCCACTCCCTGTGATGTGAGCATGGTTCAGGGTGGTGTTGATGGGACACTTGTGGGGGTGAGCTATGTCTGTGACTACGACTCCCATCATGCCATTGCCTCCACCCCACTTCCCAGCATTCCCATACTTACTTGCTTTTGTGTGGAGTTCAGTGTGTGTGGGTGTGAATGCAATGGCAAGATGGCTGACAGTGGTGTCCTGCTGTTGGTTGGTGTGCAATACCCAGCATGCCCTTGTGCTCCCCACGACACAGCAACAGTGTCAGACATCTTTGATGGGCCTTTCCACTCTCTGTGGGATGTGCATGCGTGAGTGTGAGCTTGCTGGGCCATGTGGTGGGGGATGTAGAGCTGTGACTACGACTCCCATCATGCTATTGCCTCCTCCCCCCTTCCCAGCATGCCCATGCTTCCTTCCTTTTGACTCTGCTTCCCTGTGGGGTGGGCTGGCTGTGCTGACAGGATGGCTGGGAGTGTTGTCCTGGCAGTTGTTTGGCTAGAAGTCCCAAGAGTGTCCCTGTGCTTCACACAACATAACCCAGGGTGGTGGTTCTTTGTGGGATCTTGTGTTAGGATGGGGGGCATTGCATTCTACCAGGTGGGTTCTGTGGAGTTTGTGTTGGGGGGAGTGTGAGGGGAGGTGCTTGTGACTATGGTCAGTGCTGCAAGTCCCCCTTCCCACCCAGCCAGCCAGATATCCCACCATGGAACGTGCTTGCATTGCAGGGAGTGTAAGTTGTCTCTCAGGATGTCAGTCAGTGGTGTCCTGCTGTTTGTTGGTGCACAGTTGCCAGCAGGGCCTTGTGCTCCCCACAGCAGTAGCCAGTGTCAGCCATCTTGTGAGTCCTTCTCCACTCCCTGTGATGTGAGCATGGTTCAGGTGGTGTTGATGGGACAGTTGTGGGGGTGACCAATATCAGTGACTACGACTCCCATCATGCTATTGCCTCCACCCCCTTCCCTGCATGCCCATGCTTCCTTCCTTTGACTCTGCTTCCCTGTGGGGTGGGCTGGCTGTGCTGACAGGATGGCTGGGAGTGTTGTCCTGGCAGTTGTTTGGCTAAGAGTCCCAAGAGTGTCCCTGTGCTTCACACAACATAACCCAGGGTGGTGGTTCTTTGTGGGATCTTGTGTTAGGATGGAGGGCATTGCATTCTACCAGGTGGGTACTGTGGAGTTTGTGTTGGGGTGTGTGTGAGGGGAGGTGCTTGTGACTATGGTTAGTGCTGCAAGTCCTCCTTCCCACCCAGCCAGCCAGCCAGTTATCCCACCATGGAACGTGCTTGCATTGCAGGGAGTGTAAGTTGTCTCTCAGGATGTCAGTCAGTGGTGTCCTGCTGTTTGTTGGTGCACAGTTGCCAGCAGGGCCTTGTGCTCCCCACAGCAGTAGCCAGTGTCAGCCATCTTGTGAGTCCTTCTCCACTCCCTGTGATGTGCGCATGGTTCATGGTGGTGTTGATGGGACAGTTGTGGGGGGCAATATGTGTGACTGCGACTCCCATGATGCTATTGGCTACACTGACTTGGCCAGCATACACAGAATTCCTTCCTTTGAGTGGTCTTCACTGTGTGTTGGTGTTGTTGTGGTGGCTACATGTGTGGATGTGTTTGTTAGTTCTATTTGTGCCACTGCCTAGCTGTAGTTGTGGTTGTGTTTGTACATGTGTTGGCACAGTTGGATGTGACTTTTTGATGGCATGTGTTGTGTTTATCTGACTGACATACACATTTTGGGATGATTCTGTTCTAGTTGCTGTGTAATTGCTATGAGTGCATGGTTTGACTCTCCCTTGACAGTGATGTGTGTGTTTTGTGGCAGTATATTGTGTACATTTGTTGTGTACTCACCAGGCTCTGGGATGTCCTCTAGTCCATATACGCTCACTGGTGGAAGGATGGCCCGCACCTTCTCCTCCCAGGGCCTGAGGTATATTGGCTTGGCAGGAGGGCCACTGCCGGTGTGTTGGCTGTTGATATAGTCTTTCGTCAGCATTTTCCGTACCCTCCTGCGCACGTCATACCACCTGTTCTGGATGTCGGTCTTTGTGCGCCGACATGGTGATTGTGCGTTCACCCTGTTGATGATCCTCTCCCACATCTTGGTTTTCTGCGACATGGGGGTCTGTTGGACCAGTGTGCCAAACAGCTGTGGCTCCACCCTGAGGATCTCGTCTCACCATGACTTCCAATTCACTATCTAGGAACTTGGGATTCTTCTTGGGGGCATGGTGATGGGTGGTGATGGTGGGTGATGTGTGTGTTGGTGTGCAGGTGAGGGTGTGTGAGTGTGTGTTTTGCTGGGTGTATGTGAGGTAGGTATTTGTTGGTGTGCTGATGGTGTGTGGCTTGTGTGAGGGATGAGCTGTGGGTGTGTGGTTGCTTTCTCTTGGGTGCTGGCAGTGGAATGGCATTTGCAAAGGCTCATGGTAGTGATTTGTGTCCTTTATATAGGTGGAGTTGTGGGTGTGTCTTTGTTCTCTGTCCCCACCCCCCAGTATTTATTGGCTTGGTAATTGCTTGTTTGGCCTTTTTTGGGTGATTTTTCCTTTGTGCTGTTTGTGTATGTTGGAAACGTTCTTGTGACCGAGTCGGACCCTGCATTGGTCTCGTACGGTGTTCTCCGCTTCGCTCACGCTGTGTTTGTGCAGTTTTCTATGCTGCGTACGCGTCGGTCGCGGTGTATTGTGTTGCTTCGGCTCGGTTTTGTATGCGTGTCGGTCGTACGGCTTGTCCTCCATCCGACTCGCTCGTGGTTTTCGCGCCTTGCATCGTACTTTGCGGTTTGGAGTTCGCGTGTACGTTTCGGTCGGATTTGTTCCGGGTGCGTGTCGGTCGGTTGGATTCGCGTGTTGTTCCGGCCGGATTGCTGTTTTCCGTGCGGCTCGGTCGGTCGACTTTGTTTCGGTACGTGTCGGTCGGATTTTTCGCACCTTGCATCGTACTTGGCGTGTCGTGCGCCACGGGTACGTGTTGGTCGGTATTTTTTCCGGATCCAAGTCGGTCGGTGCTTTTTCCGGCCCGAATCGGAATCGACCCCTATGTTGGGTCAAACATCAGGGATGTCAGAGAGTTTACCCTGCACCTGATAGTGAATTTGAAATAAGTGGGGTGAATGAAGTATAAACAAGGACTGAACAGAGAGCTCCCAATGAAGCACCTTGCTTGATCTCGCCTCATAATCTTTGTGGACAGGCCCATCCTGCGTGTTCTTAACACATGCTTTTCCATGCACTCCCCACACATTTTCGAGCAAATTGGGAAAAGCTGAGCTGGAGTTACAGGTGCATAGCAATTGATGGTTAGTGCAGGATAGATACAAATATATTTGACCAAAGCATTGATGCTCTGTTCCTATATGTGCAGAGATTGACATACCTGTAAAAACTACAAATTTAGTCAGTGCAATATTTATTTGTCAGTAAAACTACAATATTCGGTTTTTCAGAAGGTATACATACTACTGCTTTTCGGAAAGCTTTAGATTGTACTTGTTAAGAGCAGTTCAACCCATCTAACAGAGCAGGAGAATATTTGACAACAATGCTCCAAAAACTGCAATTTCCTTTGATTGACATCCATTGCCATGTGATAGATTACTCTATGTAACGGTTGCGTCTACAAATCATATAATGTAATTTGCGGTAAAGTCATCATTACTCTAATTAGTGGTTTTAAAATCTGCAAAGCAGTAGCTCTTTTTGGTCCAGAATGTTGGCAGGTATGCGTTGAACCCCTGCCCCCCCAGAAACACCAGTACTCATCTATCTCCTCTGCTCTGTGAATAGCTCCGTGGGTGCGGTTACTCGTGGCTGCCCAACCAACATGGCAGTTTGTGCTCTCGAAGGTCTAGGTTGCGGTGGCTGAATGACTGCGAGTAACTGACACTGCACGCCAAAAATAACCAGGAGCCAGCTTTGCTGGACAGCATTGTAAGTATAGGTACCTGCAAGAATGTGTAGACGCTTGCGTAGCTAAGGAGCAAAGGAGTGGTGAAAAGAGGGCTAGCTATCACTAGTGCAGTAGCCGGTATAGTGGCCCCGGGGCCCAGGATTCAGAGAGGTGGGGGGACACAGTCTGAATTACGGCAGTATTTTACAACCAAAACTGCGCGAGCGGGGCGGCATATTCTTTACTTCCACAGGGCTCATGATACCCTTATTACCCCGCTGGCTGAAAAGCGCAGGAATCCCGTCGGGCACTGCGGTGAACTTGAGAGCTGCGCGCGACGGCCTCCACGTCCAGACTTTCGTCATTGCTGACACACCTGCAGCCGCGGAACCAGAGCTATTGTTGAAGCAATTCCTCTAAAAGGTCATACATTATACCCTCTGAATGTTTTTGACAACCTCTCAGGAGTGAGTGATACGGCTGCTCCAGTGTCCAACTAAGCAATTAGGTCCGCAGCACTTATCTTTATGGGCAGTGCGGGTATTATTACCTCATTCCTCATTAATGATCTCAGACTCTGAAGTCTCCTCCTTCATAGGCCAGAGACCTTCTGTCTTCATTTTCTCAATGAGGGGCACGCGGGCCATCATTTATGAGAAGCAGCTCGTGCTTTGAAAAATCAGCAGAACGTCGCAGATTTCCATGCACGGGCGTTACTTACAGATTATTATTGCACCACTTTACAAAAGAACATTAAAGTTAGCAGGATAATGCCCATTCAAGAAGGGGAAAGAAACCTGCCCTCCAGCTCACTACAGAGAGGAAAGATAAAAGAAGTTGAAAGTGCCCCTCATTAGCGAATCATATGGCTAAAAAAGTGGCCCATATTTGCAAATCAGGGCAGTTTTGAACTTGAAAAAATATGCTGTACAGGTGTTTGATAATGTATAAGAGACTGCGTGCATTTGTGCTTGCTACAGGCAATGTTTGTGGCAATATCAGAGAAATCAACAATAACAACTGGCTCTGCACCCTCTCTCCTATACCTTCTGTGCATCTGCTACACAGATACTCAGTGGAGTACCAAAGGTTGACGTGGCCTTTATGCAGTGAATCAAAATTGCCCCATGCCCCGATTGCGTAGTATAGGACAGACGTAAGAGGAATGCAATAGGCCCCTCATGCCCGTGGCCCATGCACTTGCTGCACAAATGACTTGGTTACTTAGCAGTAATTTTCATTACTCCGAATCATAGTCTTCCGCACCACAGTCCTTACTAGTTGAGCTATTCCGTAGAACATGCACAGTATTTCATACACTCTAAAAAAAGAAAATAGCTCCACCCACCACACTTCATAGGAAGGAAATCACCATGTGATTACACAGGTGGGGCTGACCCGCAATACTTTCTGTAATTGAAAAGCAATCATAAAAGAGAAAACATCAATTTCTGGCCACCTACCACAGAAGGGAGGGTAGGGAGAGAATGTAGTACTGTGGCGAGGAAGACTATGACTTGGAGTAATGATGATTACCAGTTAGTAACTGAGTCATTACCATCCTTGTCCGTCTTCCTCGCCACAGGATGTACTAGCTGAGCATATACCAAAGCCAGAAGAAACAAAAGGAAATTGATGACTAGAGCCAAACAATGTGTGACACCGAGTGTTTTACTGCCCAAATAATTAAAAAAAACATACTGTTCATAGACATTATTCCACTGCTGAGAGAACCTCAGAACCAAAGGAAGGTGAAAACAATTCCCTTCCATAATTTATAGCAAAAATCAAGCTATAGCGAGAAGACCATGTTACATTCACATACATGTCTTTCAAAGAAACTCCCTTAAAAAAAGCCTAAGAGGAAGAAACTCTTCTGGTGGAGCGTCCCTGAATGACAGCAGGAAGAGAGAGGCCTGCATTCTGATAAGACAAGGAATTAACTTTCTTGACCCACCTACTTAAAGTGGAAACCGTTGGGCACTGACCTTTATTACCCAAACGAAAAGAGACTAATAGTAAGGCTACCTTCTGAAATAGCCAACGTCCTTTCTAAATAGATCGTCATAGCTCTGATAAGGTCCAAAGAGTGCCATAGAGATTCCTGCTCCGAGGATGGAAAAGGATAAAAGGAAGGAAAAAAAACATCTTGAGAAACATGAAAAGAAAAAAAGATTTAAGCAGAAAAGTAGATCTGGCGGAGGGTCACCTTATCTGGAAAATGCTTGAGGAAAGGTTCATGATAAAGAATAGCCAGTATTTCCCCTAATCTATGAACTGAGGTAATTGCCACAAAGAAAAAGATATATATATATTTTTTTAAATATCTTTTATTGATTATACAGTGTCATCTAGGATCATTTCCTACAAATCTTGTATTGTAGGGTGTAGGAAGCTGGCTCTGTATATACTATACCAAAGTAAGGTATAGTGTGCATAGAGTCCAGGAGATCCCCAGAGGTATAGCAGAGGCTAAATTAGATAATCACTAACAGCTCTCTTTGTGGTAGTGTGGTCGAGCAGTTAGGCTTATCAGGAGGGTGTGTTAAGCATTTATTGTATTCACTCAATCAAGACTGAAGGCTCACACTCAGAGACAGAATCCAGACCAATTATGTAAGTATAAAAAGTATATACTTATATTTTATTTCTAGAACCAAGCAGGACTTGGCACATGTAGGTAAAATATACTTTCAAATGCAAAACATTGCAAGGGAATGCAATTGTGAATGGTATTGGCTTAGTTGCAGGTTTGTATTTGCTTTTAAAACAGTTTAGAAAACATAGAAATTACTTTTGATTACTTTTAGATTACGTTTCAGTTACTTTGAGTATTTGCAGTGCTATGCCAAGATATTGCACACCAGATCTTACAACATACAGGTAAGTACGACAAATTTGGGTTTGAAGTAAAGTTACTTTGTTTTCATACAAAAAGTCAGTTCAACAGAATGTTTTAGGAAAAAAACTCATAACATTGGTTCCTATGGGAGAAAAGAAGATTATCAGTTTGCAGGTAAGGAAACGGCCTGCAAGAATAACTTTTGGGGGTTAGAACCAAGGTTCCCCAAGGTTCAGTTAGGTACTCAAATTGCACCACCAGGAGCACAAGGGCGGCCAGGTGCAGAGTGCAGGGGCTCAACGTTAGCTAATGGGGCTAAGGGGGCCTTCGGTCAGAGGCTGCTTATGAGCAGGCCACTTGGGTGTGCAAGCAAAGCTCCTGGGGTTAGGATCAGCACTGAAGGGGCCAACAATCAGCACAGGAGCTGCACCACCAACGGCACGGAGGCGGCCGGGTACAGAGTGACAAGAAGACGTCAGGAGCCCTGTGGTTTGCAATGGAGATCTTCGGTTAAAAAAAAGGCTGCAGGCTTGGGCAAGGAGGTTCCCTGAAGGCGACCACCAGCAGGAGAGGTAAGTTGGGTTCTTGGGGGATGAATGGACACCGTCGGTTGGGCCACCCAAGGCCATGGGGCGTCGGGTGCAGTGGTGTCTTTAGGCATTGGATCTTCTTACCAGCTCGGGTCACGGTCCGGCGGACCCTTCAGGTTGAGGCTGCAGGCGTCGGTCTGGAGCTCGAAGTAGGTCGGGAATCACCAGATCCCAAGTCAGGACAGCTGGGGTGACCTCCTCGTTGTGTCCAATGCAGAATTGGCTAAAAACTTTTTTTTTTTAAATGTAGCGCTTAGAATTCGCTGTGCTATACCCTTAATCCCTATGTTTTTGGCCCTTCCCAGTCACAGGCTCTTGCCCCACCCACACAAGTGAGGTATCATTTTACTGGGGAGACTAAGGGGAACGTTGTGTGGTAGGACATTTGCGCCGGCACGGTGATCCCATACAGAAATATGTGGAAAATGGAATTTCTTTCAGCAAAATTTTATTGTTTGCAGGGGATTCTAGGTAGGAAAACGTTGGGGGATCCACGCAAGCCATACCTCCCTGGACTCCCCCGGGTGTCTAGTTTTCAGAAATGTGTGTGTTTGGTAGGTTTCCCTAGATGGCCGCCAAGCCTGGGGCCAAAAACCCAGGTGCCCCTCCTTGCAAAACCAGGTCGTTTTTTGATAGTTCATTTTGATGTCTCCACAATACGTTTTGGTCCCTTGCCTGTCGCGGGTACTTGGCCCACCCACATGAGTGAGATACCATTGTTATTGAGAGACCTGGGCGAACGCTGGGTGGTAGGAAATTTGTGTCGGCCCGGTGATCCCACAACTTTCCCACACAGAAATTTGAGAAAAATGTGATTTTTCCAGCTAAATTTGAGGTTTGCAGGTGATTCTGGCTAGGAAAAGTTGGGGGGTCCACACAAGCCATACTTCCCTGGACTCCCCCGGGTGGCTAGTATTCAGAAATGTGTGGGTTTGGTAGGTTTCTCTAGATGGCCGCCGAGCCCGGGGCCAAAAACTCAGGTGCCCCCCTTGCAAAACCAGGTTGTTTTGTGATAGGTAATTTTGATGTTTCCACAATACGTTTTGGGTCCTTGGCAGCCGCGGGTACTTGGCCCACCCACACAAGTGAGGTACCATTTTTATCGGGAGACTTTGGAGAATGCGGGGTGGGTGGAACTTTGTGGATCTGCGCAGATTCCAGAACTTTCCATCACAGAAATGTGAGGAAAATAGTTTTTTTTTACACAGTTTGAGGTTTGCAAGGGATTCTGGGTAAAAGAACCTGGTGAGAGCCACACAAGTCACCCCATCATGGATTCCCCCTGGTGTCTAGTTTTCAAAAATGTATAAGCTTGCTAGGTTTCTCTTGGTGCCGGCAGAGCTAGGATTCAAAATCCACAGGTAGGCACTTTGCAAAAAAGGGTCAGTTTTCACTGTAAAAATGTGGTGTGTCAACGGTGCGTTTTGGCCTGTTTCCTGTCACGGGCACTAGGCCTACCCACACAAGTGGGGTACCATGTTTATCGGGCGACTTTTGGGAATGCGGGGTGGGTGGAATTTTGTGGATCCACGCAGTTTCCAGAACTTTCCATCACAGAAAAGTGAGGAAAAGGTGTTTTTTCTTTTACAAAGTTTGAGATTTGCAAGGAATTCTGGGTAACAGAACCTGGTGATAACCACACAAGACACTCCATTCTGGATTCCCCTGGGTATCTAGTTTTCAAAAATGTATACGTTTCTTAGGTTTCCATATGTGCTGGCTGAGCTAGGGTTCAAAATCCACAGCTAGGCACTTTGCAAAAAAAGGGTCAAATTTTAACTGTAAAAATGTGGTGTGTCCACATTGCGTTTTGGCCCGTTTCCTGTTGCGGGCACTAGGCCTACCAACACAAGTGAGGTACCATTATTATTATGGGAGACTTTGGGGTATGCGGGGTAGGTGGACGTTTGTGGATCCACGCAGATTCCAGAACTTTCCATCACAGAAATGTGAGGAAAATGTTTTTTTTTATTTTTTTACAAAGTTTCAGATTTGCAAGGGATTCTGGGTAACCGAACCTGGTGAGAACCACACAAGGCAAACCATTATGGATTCCCTTGGGTATCTAGTTTAAAAAAATGTATAGGTTTCTTAGGTTTCCCTATGTGCCTGCTGAGCTAGGGTTCAAAATCCACAGCTAGGCACTTTCCAAAAAAAGGGTAAAGGGTTAGTTTTCACTGTAAAAATATGGTGTGTCCACGTTGCGTTGTGGCCCATTTCCTTTCGCGGGCACTAGGCCTACCCACACAAGTGAGGTACCATTTTTATCTGGAGACTTTGGGGAATGCGCCCATCCCCCTGGCGGGTTGTCTCCAGATACAGCAGGAATTATTAAATACTCATGTGAGTCTCTAATTGCATTAAGACCTACCTACCAGTGAAGGTCCCATCAGTTCCATCAGTCTGACTAACCCCCCCTTATCCATTCCCATCTCTCTCGCCCTAGTCAGACAGGGGCTCTAGATCAAACTCCATGACGAGTACAGCCGATAATGCTACTGCTGACCATCAAGAGAGAAAATGCGGAAGCCCAACACATGCTAAAATCTCGTATATGGTATTAAACACTAGATCTCTAGTTAAACACCACCTCGAGTTTTCTGATCTGGTCCAAGCACAGCATGTGTATGTCCCATTTGTAACTGAAACATGGGCAGACTGTAGCTCCGGCCCAGAAATTGTTGCAGCCACACCACCCGGATATACCGTATATCGAGTAGATAGCCAACTAAAAAAGGGTGGAGGGACGGCTGTTTTCTCCCGTACTCATTTTAAAACTAACTTTGAGCCAATAACTACCCTTGGTTTTGAAGCTCTAGCTTTCTCGATGCAGCTGCCGGACTCGCAGCCATTTAAGGGAATGCTAATCTACCGCCCACCAGGATCTAGAAGTGGGTTCGCAGATGAATTTAGCATGATTCTGGAATCACATATTCTAAACGCTAATTTCTCTGTGATAGGAGATTTTAACTTCCATCTGGAAAATGAACAAGCCTCAGACTCGTCAAAACTGATTGAGGCCATGAGTGCGCTCGAACTGTCTCTAATTTCCAGTGGCCCCACGCATAAGGCAGGTCAGATGCTAGATTGGATTTTCTCTAACCATCTTGATATTAATCTACTTCCATCTCTCCCCCTCACATGGTCAGACCACTGGGCAGTCAATTGGCAGATAAAGATTAAGAAAACAATCAGGCATAGGGCTACTCTCCATCAAACTCACAGCAGAGCATGGCATAAGAAACAGCCGAATGAATTAAAAGATGTCCTGATCTCAGTACCATGGCATCTTGAAGAAGATCTGGAACAATGAGTAGAAAACTTTTCACTTTGGCTAAAAATGGCCTTAGACATGGTAGCACCGGTTAAACTAAGAACTTTAGCAAATAAAGTCTCCCAGCCATGGTACAACGAATCCCTTAAGACATCTAGGCAGGACTGCCGCAGACAAGAACAGAAATTGAGAAAAAGATACGAAGATGAGGAGAAAATTATCTATAAAAACAAACTTGCTGAACATAAAAAACGTATCATTGCGGCAAAAACTTCCTACTACGCTGAACAGATAAAATTAGCCTGTGACGCCAACAATACTCTCTTCTCGGTTATAAGAATATTAGTGGTACCTCCCAGCCACACCACTGCAGTAATAGATCAAAATGTCTGTGACACTGTGGCCAACATTTTTCAAGAAAAGGTTGCAAACATCTTCAGTAAACTTAATGTAGGTAGAACTGCCACCCAATCGGATGGGCAACCTCCAACTAACGCATCAGATCAAGCCAGTTTTTCCACTTTTAAGCCCCCTTCGATAAAACAACTCACTAAGTTAATTTCATTAACCAAATCGGGTGCACCGCAAGAACCCTGTCTTCCTAAAGTAATGCACTTGATCCCTGCTCAAGTGGCACAAATCATGGGGCAAATATTTAACAAGATGTTTGCTGAGGGAATCTTCCCTTCACAGTGGAAACTGGCCTCTGTCCAGCCTCTGCTAAAAAATTACAACCTGAATGCACTGGACCCTAATAACTATCGCCCTATATCAAGACTCCCTTTCGCCACCAAAGTGGCGGAGAAGGTGATGAATGTACAACTTTCAGAGTACTTAGAAGAAAACTCTCTTCTAGGCGATACACAGCACGGGTTCAGGAAAAACCGGAGTACAGAATCCGCCTTGATAATAGCCACAGAAGAAATCCGAGAAAAGTTGGATAATGGGGGGACGACGGCCCTGATCCTGTTGGACCTCTCCGCAGCATTCGATACGGTCAACCATGAGATTCTGGTTGCACGTATGCAGAACTTCGGAATCAGGGATACTGCCCTAGATCTCCTTCAATCCTTTCTCGCCAACAGACGACAAAGTGTGGTGAGGGGTAACATCTAATCAAGGCCTTTCTTCTTGCCATGCGGAGTCCCTCAGGGTTCGGCCTTGAGCCCTACGCTTTTCAATATTTATGCGACACCGCTGGCGACACTCATCAAAAATTCTGGTTTCTCCCTTGCATCATACGCTTAACAACACCAGAAACAGACACAAGCTTGGCATTTAAGACCTGCATGAGTAAAGTTAGCAATTGGATGGACAATAATTGTCTGAAACTGAACGCCACAAAGAATGAGGTCGTCATTTTTGCCAATAACCTTTCTTTCTGGATGCCGGCCTGGTGGCTGCCTGAGTTGGGCCCACTCCCGGAACCCACAAATAAAGTAAAAAATCTCGGCTTTGTGTTAGATAAGGAACTGAAGCTTAAAGATCAGGTGAACAGAATTACAGCCGCCTCCTTTGGCTCTCTGAGGCTGGTAAAAAAGATCGAAAAATTCCTACCCACAGAACTTTTAAAAACTGTGATCATCGCCTTGATACTCTCAAGGATTAACTATTGCAATAGTCTCTACCTTAACCTTGCAATAGGTCCCCTGAAAAGGCTCCAGACTCTGCAAAATGCAGCCGCCCGCTCCCTCTTCAAAATTCCAAAATATGAATCAGCTAGAGGAGCCATTAGGAAACTCCACTGGCTACCCGTTATACAACGCTGCAGGTTCAAAGCCTTATGCCTGGCCTATAAAGCATTGCATGGCCAGGGACTACTACGCTTCATGGAGAAGCTTAGTTGGTATACTCCAGGAAGGACTCTTCGTTCTGGCTCTGCCATGAACTTGATGGTCCCCTCATTTAAGAGAACCGCTTGGGGTGGCAAGAGCTTTTTCAGGACCACTGCAGTGCTCTGGAACAGCTTACCATTGACACTAAAAGCCGCTCCCTCCCTACTCGCCTTTAGAAAGGCTTTAAAGACGTGGCTCTTCTCGCACGACTAGCAGACAGCGAAGCCCAGCAAGTAGCCTCTTTTCCAACTGATATGCACCCATACCCGCCTCTGACAGCGCCAAGATGCCCTCGGGCATGAGTTCGCACTCTAGAAATCACTATTACAATTACAATTACAATGTGGGCTGGGTGGAATTTTGTGGATCCATGCAGATTCCAGAACTTTCCATCACAGAAATGTGAGGTAAATGTGTTTTTTTTTCTTTACAAAGTTTGAGGTTTGCAAGGGATTCTGGGTAACAGAACCTGTTGCGAGCCACACAAGTCACCCCATACTGGATTCCCCTGGGTGTCTAGTTTTCAAACATGTATAGGTTTGCTAGGTTTCCCTATGCCCCGCCTGAGCTAGGGTTCAAAATCCACAGCTAGGCACTTTGCAAAAAAGGGTCTATTTTCACTGTATAAATGTGGTGTGCCAATGTTGCGTTTTGAGCCGTTTCCTGTCGTGGGCACAAGGCCTACCCACACAACTGAGGTGCCATTTTTATCGGGAGACTTTGGGGAATGCGGGGTGGGTGGAAGCTTATGGATCCACGCAGATTCCAGAAGTTTCTGTCACAAAAATGTGAGGAAAATGTGTTTTCTTTTTTACAAAGTTTGAGGTTTGCACGGGATTCTGGGTAACAGAACCTAGTGAAAGCCACACAAATCACCCAATCCTGGATTTCCCTGGGTGTCTAGTTTTTAAAAATGTATAGGTTTGCTAGGTTTCCCTAGGTGCCGGTAGAGCTAGGGTTCAAAATCCACAGCTAGGCACTGTGCAAAAAAAGGGTTAGTTTTCACTATAAAAATGTGGTGTGTCCACATTGCGTTTTAGCCCGTTTCCTGTCGTGGGCACTAGGCCTACCCACACAGGTGAGGTATCATTTTTATTGGGAGACTTTGGGGAATGTGGGGTGGGTGAAAATTTGTGGATCCACACAGATTTCAGAACTTGCCATCACAGAAATATGAGGAAAATGTGTTTTTTTTTACAAAGTTTGAGATTTGCAGGGGATTCTGGGTAACAGAACCTGGTGAGAACAACACAAGGCACCCCGTTCTGGATTTCCCTGGGTGTCTCGTTTTAAAAAATGTATAGGTTTCCTAGGTTTCCCTACATGCCAGCTGAGCTAGGGTTCAAAATCCACAGCTAGGCACATTGTAAAAAAAGGGTCAGTTTTCACTGGAAGAATTTGATGTGTCCATGTTGCATTTTGGGCCGTTTCCTGTCGCGGATACCAGGTCCACCTACACAAGTGAGATAGTGTTTTTATCAGGAGACTTAGGGAACACAGAATATTAAAATGTTATTACCAATTGACTTTCTTTGCATTTCTGCCTTCCAAATGTAAGACTAATTGTAAAAAAAGAAGTCATTTTCAAAAAATGACCTTTAATTCACATGCTTGTATGGGTACCCACAATTTTGGAGATGTGCAAAAAACCACTGCTTATAAACTCTCTATTTCTTTTTTTTTAAACTCTTTTTATTAACAAAGCTTGAGAAACCATGCCATACATTTGTAATAGCCACAAGTACATCAGGTATCAAATACAGAGAATCGGAGACGACCCAATCGAAGGCAGGGCTATCGGATGTGTTGGCCCCCATCACAGCGCTAATCCCTCACTCCCAGCCCTCTGTACCTCCACCACGGCGACCACACTTTCTTCCATTTTTTGGCACAACCCCTGCTTTTATACACTGTTTCCTCAGCTCTCTGGCACCAATCGAGATCCCGTTTCCATTCCTCCACCTGCAGGGGTGAGGGCGCCCCCCAATTACTTGCTATATTGCACTTCGCCACGCCCGCCGATAGAGCCAACCATAAACCTACATATCTGGGCCAGTCTGCCTCACCTCTGATCATTAGTAGAAGCCATTTCGGGTCTAGTGGCACAGGCTTCCCCACCACCTCCGACATAATTTCCGTGACTCCCCTCCAAAACCGGGATACCTCAGGGCAGCTCCATAATGTGTGTATAAAGGTCCCTTCCTCCCCGCATCCCCTTGCACACAGCGCCGTGAGAGCCCTGCCCCATGAGAACAGGTGAGTGTGTGGGTAGTATGTGCGATGGAGTATCTTAAGCTGCACAAGACGGAATCTAGCGCGCATGGCGACCTCTCTAGGGCTCTGGACCGCCTCCTGCCAGTCCTCTTCATCTATGTCCCCCAGGTCTTTAACCCATGCTTCCCTGAGGGCAGTCAGTGGATCAGGTACATTGTTGATCAATTTGCGATAAATCGTGGATGTTGGCTTGCCCAGAATAGGATCCAACAGCACCCTGTCTTCTAACGGGGAGTAGTCTGGTATGGAAGCCCCACTATGGATATGTGCGCGCAGAGCATGCAGGAGTCGCAGATACTGGAATCGCTGTGAGTCATGTAAGTCGTATTCTTTTTGGAGATATTCATACGTGCGAGGAGAGTCCCCCTTCCACACATCCCCCAGGTATTCTATCCCTATCAACTTCCATCCCTTAAAACCCGACAGCGCGGCTACTTCCCTCAAAGGATCACCCACCCACAGCGGGGTCTTCCCTGTCAGTTTCCCTGCCCAGCCCAGCAGTTTGTTGGCTTCCCTCCAGCACTGGATCACCACTTTAGTGTGCTCCAGCCACTCCGGACGCGATCAACGGGAGTACAAGAGGGTTTCACAATTTCCCTTGGGCATGACTGCTCTATAAAAAAACATACCATTACATGTGTATTTGTAAAGCGCACGTATCACCCAAGGGTCTCAAGGCGCTGAATAACAGATGTATATTGTTACCCAACTCAATGGTACTCATTTTATCGACCTCAGATGGATGAAAGGCTGAGTGGACCCGCCGGGATTAGAACCTGTGACCATGAGGTCGAACACAGGTCCCTACAGTGGATGCATTAGTCCACTGCGCCACCAGACCCGGCTATCCACTCTATAGGCCGGCTCCTCCCTCCCCACATACACCCAGTCGTTAATGACTTGCAGCTGAGAGGCCCAATAGTATAGCCTAACGTTCGGCACCGCTATACCTCCATCATATACGCCCCTGTGCAGCTTATGCAGCGCAATTCTCGGCGTCCCTCCCTCCCATAGCAGTGTCCGCACTGCCTGTGATATGCGCTTGAAGATAGTCGGCGGGACCGGTAACGGGGTGTTCTGTAAAATATAAAGGAGCTGTGGTAGCGTCATCATTTTAAAAAGGGCAGCCCTACCCATAAGAGAGAGCGGGAGCGTGCACCAGTGACTGACATCTGCAGTCAGGCGAGTCATCTGAGGGCCCAGATTTCTGTCCAGGAAGTCCTTCTGGTTCCTTGTAATATGTATCCCCAAGTATTTAAAGCCCTCTAGCACTACTGGCGCCGAGCACCCCGGAGGCGCCCTGGGAGGTGAGCCAGACAATGGAAAGATCCCCGATTTTGCCCAATTTATATTATAACCGGCATAACTACCAAAGAGCTCGAAAATATGGAGCACTCGCCCCATGGAGTAGTAGGGCCGTGATAGATACAGGACAATATCATCGGCGTAGAGGGAGATACGCTCTTCCCATCCCTCCGGTGCCCGTATTCCCCCAATCATAGGGTCCCTCCTGACCCAGTGGGCCAATGGTTCCAGCGCGAGAGCAAACAGAAGCGGGGATAGTGGGCATCCCTGCCGCGTACCTCTCCGCAGCTGAATGGATCTAGACATAGCTCCGTTTACTCGCACCCTCGCCGTAGGCTTCTCATACAAAAGTCTGAAGCAGCCACAGAAGGTGGGGCCAAAACCCAGCCTCTGGAGGACCATAAAGAGGTAAGGCCACTCGATACTGTCGAAAGCCATTGAGTTGAGGCGTCCAGCGCCATCAAGGCCGTCTGTTGTGGCACAGCGTCACTAGTCATATGCAGCACTCCATACAACCTCCGTAGATTGTGCCGGGTACTTCTACCAGGCATAAACCCAGATTGATCTACATGCACCAGTTCTGTAATCACAGCCAGCAACCGGTCCATTAACACTTTTGCTAGGATCTTAGCCTCCGCGTTTATGAGAGAAATGGGACGATAGGAACTACACTGATCGGCTGGCTTCCCTTCCTTATAGATCACCACTATCATTGCTGCCTGTTGATCTGCCGGCAAGTACCCCAAGTCCCGCGCCTCTAGCAACATTTCTCTGAGCGGAGGGAGTATGATCGTGGCCTGTTTCTTATATATCTCGACTGGGAGCCCATTGGGACCCGATGCCTTCCCCGAATTAAGAGCGCCCAGCGCTTTACCCAACTCCTCAACTGTGATGTCTGCCTATAATCGGTCACGGGCCTCCAGGGGCACCGTAGGTAGATCAAAGTCCCTGAGGAACTCCGCACAGTCCGATTCCGACCTTGTACACACCGGCTCATAGACTCGCTCGAAATGAGCCGCAAAGGCTTCTGCGATGTCGTTACTGGGGGTTCTAAGCACACCTTCCCCATCACGAACCCCCACCACCCAGGACCTGTCCCTATCGCGCCTCTCTAGCAACGGCAGGAGTTTAAGGGCCTTATCCCCAACATCGTACAGGCGATGCTGCGTGGCCAGCGCATAGGCCCTCGCCTCACTTTCCGCCAACGCCCGTAGGTCACGTTGTTTCAAGGCTAGCCTGTGGCGTGATTCCACACACGAGGCGGTCCCCGCTGCTCCCTCCATTTGGCTTATTTCCTATTCAATTTGGCGGATTTGCAGAGCCTCCTCTTTTTTCTGCGCCCCAATCAGTGCCTGCGCCTGACCCCTCAGGACTGCCTTGTATGCTTCCCAGAGCGTGACCTGGGATTTCACCGTCCACGTGTTTTCTCGGAAGTATGCCTTAGAGCCCTCCCTAAGCTTGTCACACAACGCCTGGTCCCGCAACCGCCATGGATCTATCCTTGGGAATGCGGCTCTATCAATTGTCGGACCATTGAGAGTAACGCACACAGGGGCATGGTCGGAGATTCCCCTCGCCATGTGCTTGGCGTCCGAAAAGTCTCCCACCCTGTCCGTGTGGGTGAAGAGATGGTCCAATCTGGAAAAGGACCCATGCCTGGCCGAATAGAAAGTGTAGTGCCGCAGTACTGGATTGTGAGCCCGCCAAAGATCTGTCATACCCATTGCCCTCACAAAGTCTGCCAGACCCCGTTCCCCAAGCTTCTCGGGCAGGGAGCTCGACCTGTCCACCCCTGGGTCCATGACTGCATTTGTGTCCCCACCGAGGAGTAGTGTGCCCAGGGGAAGATCAGAGAGGAGTGAACCAATTCGTGGAAGAGTCACCGAATGAAGACCAGGCGGTATATAGCAAGAACCAAAAATCAGCAGTTGCCCCTCCCATTTCCCCGCGGCTGCCACAAAGCACCCCGCTGTATCTGACCATGTGTCCGTGATTACTAGGGGCAGCGTGTTGCGCACCAGGATTCCCACCACCCTTGCCCCAGACGTAAACCCTGAGTGTGCAACCACTTTATAGCCAAATCGATCCAGGGCCTTACATTTACCACTCCTCAAGTGTGATTCCTGAATGAGTACCATGTCTGGGAAGTGTCTCTTAAGGTGTTGCAACACCAGTGTGCGCTTGATCTTGTGTCCAAGACCATTTACGTTCCAGGACCAAATCCTCACCTTTGCGCAATCCCCCATGAGTGCTGGTCTAACACGAACAGGGCGTACCCTCTCCATCACCCAATGCTCTGCATCGACCCTCATAAGTGATGAATCTCCATGGCTCGAGACAACTCCCCCCCTACAAACATAACAACCAACAATACCCACACCCCTCCCTGCATCCCTGCTTGGTGAGTCCCCAACCTCCCACCACCCAAACGTGCAGAGTGCCTGTCGCCCATAAGAAACCCAAAAACCCGTTGTGGAGGGGTCGCGGTCCAGCCTCCAGCGTGAAGAGAGATCTGCCTGCTGTCTGGGATTCTCAGCCCCACTATTACACCCCACCAGGCCCACGCATACTAGTATCTCCCCGCGGCACCGCTATCTCGCTAAACAGGGCAAACAAACAAATTGTGCAGTGCATATATCCCACCAACATGAGCCAAAGGTCCAGGCCCCAATGTCCAGGGAGCATCACGACTTCCTTCCACCCTCCACAGGCAACACCCCCCCCTACACAGAGCTGCGTCTCAGTCTCAGCACACGGAAGGGTGTCTCAGTAATTACTCATCTGTCCCTTGTCGGTGCTTGTGGCCGCTGGGCGAGCCCCCAGCCTCCTGGCCCGACTCCTCACCACCCCGTCGCCGATCGTCTTTGCCCTCCTTTGCGGGCCACGGTGCGCCAGCCCTCCAGCAAGTCACTCGCCTCTTCCGGCTTTTCAAAGAAGTATGCCTTTCCATTGTCAAGGATTTTGAGTTGGGCCGGAAAGAGCATCATGTACTTCACGTTCTGCTCCCTAAGGGCTCGTTTCACCCCATCAAAGGAGCGTCGCTGGCGTTGGACATGCAGCGTGAAGTCTGGAAAAAACCGGATCGTCGCATTTTCGTGCCCGAGGTCGCCCTGCATCCACGCCGCCTGCAGAATGGCAGCTCTATCCCTGAAATTCAGGATACGGGCAATAATGGTGCGGGGTGGGGCCCCCGGTCGAGGCTTACCCCCCAGCGCTCTGTGGGCCAGCTCTATCGAGAAAAACTGCGACAGTCTTTTCGGCTTTAGGTGGTTCAAAATGAAGTGCTCCAGGAATAGGTCCATGGCTGGCCCCTCCATTCCTTCCGGCACCCCCACCACACAGATATTGTTGCGCCGGGCCCTTCCTTCCTGGTCTTCGAGCCTGACGTAGATGTCCGCTTGCTTCTTCGTGAGGGTCATCACCTGCTCCTCAAGGCGTTTTGTTTTTGATTGAATGCCCCCAATGTCCGCCTCCGCCGTGGCCACTTTGTCGGACATTTTGCGGAAATCGGCCCGCAGGAGATTCACCTCCTCGGTGACTGAGTCTAGTTTCGGCTCCAGGGTGCCTTTCAGTTCGCAAATAGCCCTCATAATGTCTTTCAGGGTCGGGTCTGGGCCTTGATCACCTACTTCCTCGTGTGAGTCTCCTCCGACCACCCCATCGTCGCGCCCCATGGCCACCGTGTATTTGTCAATGTGGTTGGCCTGTCTGGGCCCCGTTCCCTTGGTGCGGCCCATGATGCTGTCCGTGGATGTAAAAGGCCGCTTTCCAAAGGCTCCGGCCAGCTCCGCTGTAACTGACACCAACTAGGGGGGTCCCGCCTGTGCTTCTCCGAGGGTGCGGGCACTACTCAGTCTGTTTGCGGCCCGGCCTCCTGAGGGACCTCTCTCGCTTGAATGCGCTAGGCTTGGGCCCACCACGGCCAATGGGCAGCTGTTTTCCACGCTCCCCACCAGCCTCTCGACTGGGCCGAGCCACTCCCGGCCACCACGCACCCCCGCGGGCCGCAGTCTCGCACCACAGGAGGCCACGCCCAAGTATCTGTCCACTGGGGGGGAGGGGGGAATACGGTCCGCGCCCCCGTTCTGGCTCAGGGTCTTCCCAAAATCGCTGCGTGTGCCCCCACACCGGCGCGCAGGTGCCCTTCTTCTTCGTGGCCCGCTACCAAGGGCCCAAGCGCTGCTGGACGTCACGGCCGCCCCCACAGTAACCTGGGGCGGCCGCCTGGATGCACCGCCGCCTGCCTCCCTCACTCCGTCCGGGCCGAGCGTCTTCACCACACGGCGTCTCGGTCCTGCTGCAGTCAAGGCGCGGGCAGCTGTCCCTCTTTACGCCTGCAATTGGACACACGGCAGCGTCTCCACCTAGGGCTCCCGGGGGTCGCCATCTTGCCGACACTCACTCCCGGCCTCCAATCGCCGGTCCGCTCGACCACGGCCGTTTGCCTCCGGATTTTCAGTGCCACTCAAGCGCCGCCGCCGCTCTGACAGTTCACCACTGTGAATCGGCCCTCCTAGCGAGGATTATGTCGGATGTTCGGGGCAATTCCGCTGATTGCTAACGATGCGGCCATCTTCCGCGGCTGCTAGCCACGCCCCCCGATAACCTCTAAGGGGCCGATTCCGATTTCGGCCGGAAGGGCACCAAACGATGGTCGGAGCCCTTCCGACCGAATCGGAACGTGCCGCTCGGATTCCTTTCCGACCGAGCCATTCCGATGGGCTAAGTTGGAAAAGAATCCGACTCGGATTTCCGGATGGCTCACGATGGGTTCGGAGAGCCCGTCAGCCATCCGGAAATCCCTCTGTACTCCCCCGGCTGCCTCTTTGCGACCGAGGGAGTACAATGGCAGTTTTTCACTGCCTTTTCGTGCCGGTCTTTCCGGCACGAAAAGGCAGTCGGTCACTGTCTTTGGGGGCCCCCAGTGGGACCCCCATGGGTGCAAGGTTGCCGAATGGCGGCCTGGAGGCACCTATGGTGCCCCTCTGTTGAACCCTGCACCCGGTGGCAGGCACCTTGGGGTGCCGGCCACAGGGTGCAGGGTTGAACTGCACCCCTGCTTTCTCCAATGCCAGCATGCATTCCGTCCGGAATGCATGCTCCCATTGTGGGAGATACGAGTGCGACCGAACAGGGTTGCGGTCGCATCGTACTGCTCTGGGCCGTAACCGACGACAGCAGGTCGGTCGGTTACGGCTCGGGATCGATGTCGGACGGACCTGAGTCCGTCCGACATCGGAATCGGCCCCTATATTTTGTTCCCATTTCGGAAATATATTGGTTTCCTTGGTGCATATTGTTCACTCTTTATATTTTACCAATTGACCTGTGATATACCCGGTACACAATGAAAAACCATTGCATGACACAGCTCAGTTATTGGCTTTGGGTTCCTCAGAAGCTTGGCAAACCTACAAGTTCTAAATATCCCCACAATTTGAAGGGTCCAGCGGATGTAACAGTATATTGCTTTAAAAATCTGTCATACTTAGAAGAAGTTACCAGTGAAAACATTGGCACAAATGGCTTTTTTTTCCAACTCAATTTCAATATTTTCTATTTTTTAACTGTTAATTTAAAAAAAAAAAACCTTGAAGGATCTACACAAATGACCCATTGCTGAATTCAGAATTGTGTCTAGTTTTCAGAAATGCATAGTTTTCTGGGATCCACTATTGGTTTCACACCCACTTCTACCACTAACTGGAAGGAGGTTGAAAGCACAAAAAATAGGGAAAATAGTCTACGTCCCAGTAAAATGACAAAACTGTATAGAAAATGTTGGTTTTCTGACCACAGTCTGCCTGTCCCTGAAAGCTGAGAAGATGGTAATTTCAGCACCACAAACCCTTTGTTGATGCCATTTGCAGGGAACAAACAAGACGCTTTCTTCTGCAGCATTTGTTTCCCATTCTTTAAAAAAAAAAATGCTGTATTTTGGCTAATTTCTGGGTCCCCTCCAGGAGAATCCACAAACCCTGGGTACCTTTAGAATCCTCAGGGGGTTGGAAAAAAAGGGCGCAAATTTGACATGGATAACTTATGTGAACAAAAAGTTACAGGGGGACTAAGCGTGAACTACCCCAAATAGCCAAAAAAGGCTTAGTACAGGGGAGGGAAAGGCCTACCAGCAATTCTCAGTTAAAATTGCCCACGTCCTGGGACACAACACTAAGCAATGCCCAGTTTCCTTCTTTCTTCTTAGAAAATACATGCACACTTCATTCTGTAAATTGTGTATTAACCCTTTTGGTGCTTGCGTCGGCCAATGGCCGACGCAAGCACTACCTCCCTGGTGAGCGCACGTCCATTGGCCGTCACCAGGGAGGCCCCCCTTTAAACCTCCGGTGCAAAGCACCGGAGATTGTTTTTTTAAAAATTTCCCCTGGGGGAGACACGAAAGGCTTTCCGTGTCTCCCCCCGCCCTTCCTCCCGCCCATCTGTGACGTCAGCGCGCAGCGAGGCGCTCTGACGTCACTGATTTCCCCACCGGAGCCGAGGACAGCCGCAGGTAAGGCCGCGCTCGACTCCGATGGGGAAATCAGGCCGAAAACGGCCTCTCCAGCTTTCAGGGAGGCCTCGTTTGAAAGGGGAGAGTCTCCCCTTTCAAACAAGGCCTTCCTGAAAGGGTTTCCTGGCCGTGGATCGTGGCAGCGCTGCGATCCACGGCCAGGAAACCCCACTAGACACCAGGGATGTCTTTTGGG
This sequence comes from Calotriton arnoldi, assembly GCA_963921515.1. NCBI lineage: Eukaryota > Metazoa > Chordata > Amphibia > Caudata > Salamandridae > Calotriton > Calotriton arnoldi. The sequence continues at coordinate 8,819 of CAWUFW010014179.1, read as the reverse complement.
GGGGGGGGTCAGCCCTAGTGGTAATGGGTCGCCCCCCCCCCAGGGGTATATTTTATTATTAAAGAATGTTGGCTTTCCTTGGGGGGCGCGATCGCCCCCCAAAAATGTAAAAAAAAAAAAAAAAAAAAATGGCGCCGATATTGGCAGGGGGTCGGTCCTCCTGCTCAGTGGCTGACCCCCTGTGGGGGCAATTGTTTTTTTTTATAGCCATGTGCTTTCCGTGGGGGCCACAATCGGCCCCCAGGGAAGCCATAGCTATAAAAAAAATAGAGAAAGAGAGATATCTCTTTCTTTATATATATCTATATATCTATAGAGAGAGAGTCAGCGCGCGTGATGTCATTTGAGATGTCATCAGTGATGTCATCAGTGATGTCACTGACCATGTCATGAATGATGTAATATGTGACGTCATCAGCAGTGCATTGCGGGGGCGCGAGTTATAGTTAGCTGAACTAACTATAACGCAGGAATTTCTATGGTTTTGTACGAGTGAAATGTCCAACTAACTATAACATTCCTGAAACCTATGGTTTTTTCAGTGAATTTCTATGGTTTTTTAAATACAAATTTCTAACTATAACGTGCCTGAAACATATGGTTTTTTCAGTGAATTTCTATGGTTTTTTAAATGCTAATTTCTAACTATAACGTGCCTGAAACATATGGTTTTTTCAGTGAATTTCAAAGGTTTTTAAATGAAAATTTGTAAGTCTAATGTACCTCAAGCCTATGGTTTGTTTATTTTCTATATATATATACATATATATACATATATATATATATATTTAAAAAAATTGTGAATAATTTTTAGTTAGGAAAACTATATTCATTTTTTTTTTTAAATATTATACAGAAGTCGCGCACCCTTCGCGCACCCTACACGATGGCTGCGCGCATTCCGGTAGCCATTTTGAAAAGTTGCGCTGGGGTCGCGACTTTGGCGTAATTTGTAAAGTATGAAATATCTTTAAATTAATTATAAATAAAAGTTTTCCTTTAAGTGTTTGTCTAAATGTATTAATAAAAGTATTTTTAAAAGTATTATTTTCAATATAATTTCGACGAAAAATTATTCGATTAATATTGGATTCGGAGGTTAGGAGGGATGGCCATTTTGCTCGATCTGTTTTGCAAGATTTTTTGGTCTAGTCAGGTGGACACCCTCCTCCGGGTGAGGTACGGCTTAGGGATTCTATTCAAAAGGTGAGGAATCCACAGGCAGAAGTATCCATCAGAAGAACAAGTTACTTACCTTCGGTAACAATTTTTCTGGTGGATACAGTATCTGCCTGTGGATTCCTCACTGTCCCACCAGCCTCCCCGTTGTCCACCTGTTTCTACAAAAAAGATGCTTTTACTGTTTGGCATGAATGTTTTTAATATGTCTTAATCATGCTTATGTTTTAATAGTGAGAAATGCTTGATCTGTTGCAATTTCTTTATGCCTTTATTGGTTATGCATTTGTATATATATATATATATTTAGTATACTATGTATACATGTGAAAATGTGTCGGTCCGCCTGTTTGCCTCGGTGGCACGGAAAAAATGGGTGGAACTGACGTCAGCACGCCGACGAGGTCCTCTTATGGCTCCGATGACGTCATACGGTGTCGCGAGCGGAGCCGTGCTATTATGACGTCCTCGTCGACGTGGGAGAGCTAGGAAAGAATTTCTGCGGAATGCTGGCGCAGGGGATATTCACCTAAGTGTTCAGGCTAGTCCTTTGAGAGCAACTGTTTATGTTGCCACTCCAGAAACAGAAACCAGTGATCCGAGGCCACAGGCCCTGCAGATGGCACACGAGGTGGGGAGCCCAGTCGTGTGCACCGGCAGGGCAGCGAAGTGACAAGCACCACTAGCCACAAAAAGGTAACGAGGGCACTGAATAACACAGGATCTTCTCTTTGTATCTGGCAGGAACAACGAGGTTAAAATGCCCTAGTTCCAAAATGTAGAATTAGTGCTACAATGGTCTTCAAGAGGACCTGCGATGGATGCCGCTTCTGCCTCCCGTACCCTGGAGGCGGCACATGGGTCACCCGGTACGGTCATACTGCGGTGGGACGCACACTCGTTGACCTCTCATGGCACTGCTCCACACTTCGGGGAGGACGCTTTCCATTAGCTGTGTTTTCTGATGACATGTCGCGCCGGCCCCGTCCAACAACAGAACTCCTTTAGATCCAAACAGACTCTTCCACTCTCTCACCGGAAGTGAAACCAGGCCACGCGGATACTTTCACAATACAACAGCCGGGAATGCACTTTTCGGTAAAAAAACACATTCCTTCCTCCTAATTTATCAAATAAACGACTCACTGAAGAACAGGGGCCAGCTTCGATCGGTAAACAGCCGTTACAACAATTTTTTTACTTCGCGATACCATTACAACGCATACATTACCACGCATGCGTTGTACATCGCGAAGTCATTACTACGCATTTGTTTAGAATGCATGGTCATTTACCACGCATGCCTTTACAACGAATTTCGTTGTAAAGGTATGTATGGTAAATGACCATGCGTTCTAAAAAAATGTAGACGATCCACGCCGTTGTAAGGAAACAGAGGCTGTTCCGTTTCCTCACAACGACGTGCACCGCCCCTCAGAGACGACGTGAAGCAGGAACCACGAGGAGAGATTAACCACGAGGAGTGAGTGGTAAAGGGGATTGGGTGGGGGTTACTTTTCTAGGGTTTAGGGTAGTGCAGTGGTGTTTGGGTAGTGTAGGGGGTCGTGCTGGGGGTAGATTTAGGGTTTACGGTAGTGCAGTGGTGTTTGGGTAGTGTAGGGGGTCACGCTGGGGGTAATGTTTTAGGGTTTAGGGTAGTGCAATGGTGTTTGGGTAGTGTAGGGGGTAGTGCTGGGGGTAGTGTTTTAGGGTTTAGGGTAGTGCAGTGGTGTTTGGGTAGTATAGGGGATAGTGCTGGGGGTAGTGTTTTAGGGTTTAGGGTAGTGCAGTGGTATTTGTATAGTGTAGGAGGTAGTGCTGGGGGTAGTGTTTTAGGGTTTAGGGTGGTGCAGTGGTGTTTGTGTAGTGTAGGGGGTCGTGCTGGGGGTAGTGTTTTAGGGTTTAGGGTAGTGCAGTGGTGTTTGTGTTGTGTAGGGGGTCGTGCTGGGGGTAGACTTAGGGTTTAGGGTAGTGCAGTGGTGTTTGTGTAGTGTAGGGTGTAGAGGGTCGTGCTGGGGGTAGTGTTTTAGGGTTTAGGGTAGTGCAGTGGTATTTGTATAGTGTAGGGGTCGTGCTGGGGGTAGTGTTTTAGGGTTTAGGGTAGTGCAGTGGTGTTTGGGTAGTGTAGGGGGTCGTGCTGGGGGTAGTGTTTTAGGGTTTAGGGTAGTGCAGAGGTGTTTGAGTAGTGTAGGGGGCCGTGCTGGGGGAAGTGTTTTATGGTAGTGCAGTGGTGCTTGGGTAGTGTAGGGGGTCGTGCTGGGGGTCGTGTTTTAGGGTTTAGGGTAGTGCAGTTGTGTTTGGGTAGTGTAGGGGGTCGTGCTGGGGTAAGTGTTTTAGGGTTTAGGGTAGTGCAGTGGTGTTTGGGTAGTGTAGGGGGTCGTGCTGGGGGTAGTGTTTTAGGGTTTAGGGTAGTGCAGTGGTGTTTGTGTAGTATAGGGGGTCGTGCTGGGGGTAGTGTTTTAGGGTTTAGGGTAGTGCAGTGGTGTTTGTGTAATGTAGGGGGTAGTGTTTTAGGGTTTAAAGTAGTGCAGTGGTGTTTGTGTAGTATAGGGGGTCGTGCTGGGGGTAGTGTTTTAGGGTTTAGGGTAGTGCAGTTGTGTTTGGGTAGTGTAGGGGGTCGTGCTGGGGGTAGTGTTTTAGGGTTTAGGGTAGTGCAGTGGTGTTTGTGTAGTGTAGGGGGTCATGCTGAGGGTAGTGTTTTAGGGTTTAGGGTAGTGCAGTGGTGTTTGGGTAGTGTAGGGGGTACTGCTGGGGGTAGTGTTTTAGGGTTTAGGGTAGTGCAGTGGTGTTTGGGTAGTGTAGGGGGTCGGGTTGGGGTAAGTGTTTTAGGGTTTAGGGTAGTGCAGTGGTGTTTGTGTAGTGTAGGGGGTCGTGCTGGGGGTAGTGTTTTAGGGTTTATGGTAGTGCAGTGGTGTTTGCGTAGTGTAGGGGGTAGTGTTTTAGGGTTTAGGGTAGTGCAATGGTGTTTGGGTAGTGTAGGGGGTCGTGCTGGGGGTAGTGTTTTAAGGTTTAGGGTAGTGCAGTGGTGTTTAGGTAGTGTAGGGGGTCATGCTGGGGGTAGTGTTTTAGGGTTTAGGGTAGTGCAGTGGTGTTTGGGTAGTGTAGGGAGTCGTGCTGGGGGTAGTGTTTTAGGGTTTTGGGTAGTGCAGTGGTGTTTGGGTATTGTAGGGGGTCGTGCTGGGGGTAGATTTAGGGTTTAGGGTAGTGCAGTGGTGTTTGGGTAGTGTAGGGAGTCGTGCTGGGGTAAGTGTTTTAGGGTTTAGGGTAGTGCAGTGGTGTTTGGGTAGTGTAGGGGGTCGTGCTGGGGGTCGTGTTTAAGGGTTTAGGGTAGTGCAGTGTTGTTTGGGTAGTGTAGGGGGTCGTGCTGGGGGTAGTGTTTTAGGGTTTAGGGTAGTGCAGTGGTGATTGTGTAGTGTAGGGGGTCGTGCTTGGGGTAGTGTTTTAGGGTTTAGGGTATTGCAGTGGTGTTTGTGTAGTGTAGGGGATAGTGTTTTAGGGTTTAGGGTAGTGCAGTGGTGTTTGGGTAGTGTAGGGGTAGTGCTGGGGGTAGTGTTTTAGGTAACCCTGGGCGTAGTAGCGCTACGTGTAGCTACGCGAAGTGCACTTCGCACTACGCGAGCTACGCGTAGCACTACGCGAACTGCGTAGTGCGGTAGGAAATGCTGTTCGCGATGATTGCACAGTGCCGGATGCTTGTCTGCACTGTGCAAATATTGCAAACGGCATCTTGCACAGTGCAAGCGGTCGTTTTCTGCCGCTCGAGTAGATTTGTACTCGAGCGGCAGCTTTCTCAACGCGGACTGGTAGTTTCTCATCGCGAGCATACGCGACCACTCGCAATGAGAAACCTGACCTCCCCGCGTTGAGAATCTCGCCGGGAGGTTTATTTTTCACGCTCGCGATCGGCAACTTAATGTTGCTGATCGCGAACGAGGAAAAAGTCTCGCCGGGATGTCATTTTGCCCGCTCGCGGTCGTCAACTTGACGTTGAGGACCGCGAGCAAGCAAAAAATGACCGCTACGCTACGCGTGTTTGCACTGTGCTACGTACAATTCGCGTAGTGCGAAGTAGCGCAAACTTCGCAAACTACGCGATCATAGCGTAGTACTTCGCCCAGGGTTAGTTTTAGGGTTTAGGGTAGTGCAGTGGTGTTTGTGTAGTGTAGGGGGTCGTGTTTTAGGGTTTAGGGTAGTGCAGTGGTGTTTGGGTAGTGTAGGGGGTCGTGCTGGGGTAGTGTTTTAGGGTTTAGGGTAGTGCAGTGGTGTTTGGGTAGTGTAGGGGGTCGTGCTGGGGGTAGTGTTTTAGGGTTTATGGTAGTGCAGTGGTGTTTGGGTAGTATAGGGGGTCGTGCTGGGGGTAGAGTTAGGGTTTAGGGTAGTGCAGAGGTGTTTGTGTAGTGTAGGGGATCGTGCTGGGGGTAGTGTTTTAGGGTTTAGGGTAGTGCAGAGGTGTTTGTGTAGTGTAGGGGGTCGTGCTGGGTGTAGTGTTTTAGGGTTTAGGGTAGTGCAGTGGTATTTGGGTAGTGTAGGGGGTCGTGCTGGGGTAGTGTTTTAGTGTTTAGGGTAGTGCAGTGGTGTTTGGGTAGTGTAGGGGGTGGTGCTGGGGGTAGTGTTTTAGGGTTTAGGGTAGTGCAGTGGTGCTTGTGTAGTGTAGGGGGTCGTGCTGGGGGTAGTGTTTTAATGGTTTAGGGTAGTGCAGTGGTGTTTGTGTAGTGTAGGGGGTCATGCTGGGGTAGTGTTTTAGGGTTTAGGGTAGTGCAGTGGTGTTTGGGTAGTGTAGGGGGTCATGCTGGGGGTAGTGTTTTAGGGTTTATGGTAGTGTAGTGGTGTTTGTGTAGTATAGGGGGTCGTGCTGGGTGTAGATTTAGGGTTTAGGGTAGTGCAGAGGTGTTTGTGTAGTGTAGGGGGTCATGCTGGGGGTAGATTTAGGGTTTAGGGTAGTGCAGTGGTGCTTGTGTAGTGTAGGGGGTCGTGCTGGGGGTAGTGTTTTAATGGTTTAGGGTAGTGCAGTGGTGTTTGTGTAGTGTAGGGGGTCGTGCTGGGGTAGTGTTTTAGGGTAGTGCAGTGGTGTTTGTGTAGTGTAGGGGGTCATGCTGGGGGTAGATTTAGGGGTTAGGGTAGCGCAGTAGTATTTGGGTAGTGTAGGGGGTCGTGCTGGGGGTAGTGTTTTAGGGTTTAGGGTAGCACAGTGGTGTTTGGGTAGTGTAGGGGTCGTGCTGGGGGTAGTGTTTTAGTGTTTAGGGTAGTGCAGTGGTCTTTGTGTAGTGTAGGGGGTAGTGTTTAAGGGTTTAGGGTAGTGCAGTGGTATTTGTGTAATGTAGGGGGTCGTGCTGGGGGTAGTGTTTTAGGGTTTAGGGTAGTGCAGTGGTGTGTGTGTAGTGTAGGGGGAAGTGTTTTAGGGTTAAGGGTAGTGCAGTGGTGTTTGTGTAGTGTAGGGGGTCGTGCTGGGGGTAGTGTTTTAGGGTTTAGGGTAGTGCAGTGGTGTTTGTGTAGTGTAGGGGGTAGTGTTTTAGGGTTTAGGGTAGTGCAGTGGTGTTTGGGTAGTGTAGGGGGTCGTGCTAGGGGTAGTGTTTTAGGGTTTAGGGTAGTGCAGAGGTGTTTGTGTAGTGTAGGGGATCGTGCTGGGGTAGTGTTTTAGGGTTTAGGGTAGTGCAGAGGTGTTTGTGTAGTGTAGGGGGTCGTGCTGGGTGTAGTGTTTTAGGGTTTAGGGTAGTGCAGTGGTATTTGGGTAGTGTAGGGGGTCGTGCTGGGGTAGTGTTTTAGTGTTTAGGGTAGTGCAGTGGTGTTTGGGTAGTGTAGGGGGTGGTGCTGGGGGTAGTGTTTTAGGGTTTAGGGTAGTGCAGTGGTGCTTGTGTAGTGTAGGGGGTCGTGCTGGGGGTAGTGTTTTAATGGTTTAGGGTAGTGCAGTGGTGTTTGTGTAGTGTAGGGGGTCATGCTGGGGTAGTGTTTTAGGGTTTAGGGTAGTGCAGTGGTGTTTGGGTAGTGTAGGGGGTCGTGCTGGGTGTAGTGTTTTAGGGTTTATGGTAGTGCAGTGGTGTTTGTGTAGTATAGGGGGTCGTGCTGGGGGTAGATTTAGGGTTTAGGGTAGTGCAGAGGTGTTTGTGTAGTGTAGGGGGTCGTGCTGGGGGTAGTGTTTTAGGGTTTAGGGTAGTGCAGAGGTGTTTGTGTAGTGTAGGGGGTCGTGCTGGGTGTAGTGTTTTAGGGTTTAGGGTAGTGCAGTGGTGTTTGGGTAGTGTAGGGGTGGTGCTGGGGTAGTGTTTTAGTGTTTAGGGTAGTGCAGTGGTGTTTGGGTAGTGTAGGGGGTCCTGCTGGGGGTAGTGTTTTACGGTTTAGGGTAGTGCAGTGGTGTTTGTGTAGTGTAGGGGGTCATGCTGGGGGTAGATTTAGGGTTTAGGGTAGTGCAGTGGTGCTTGTGTAATGTAGGGGGTCGTGCTGGTTGTAGTGTTTTAATGGTTTAGGGTAGTGCAGTGGTGTTTGTGTAGTGTAGGGGGTCGTGCTGGGGTAGTGTTTTAGGGTTTAGGATAGTGCAGTGGTGTTTGTGTAGTGTAGGGGGTCGTGCTGGGGGTAGATTTAGGGTAGCGCAGTGGTATTTGGGTAGTGTAGGGGGTCGTGCTGGGGGTAGTGTTTTAGGGTTTAGGGTAGCACAGTGGTGTTTGGGTAGTGTAGGGGGTCATGCTGGGGGTAGTGTTTTAGTGTTTAGGGTAGTGCAGTGGTGTTTGTGTAGTGTAGGGGGTAGTGTTTAAGGGTTTAGGGTAGTGCAGTGGTGTTTGTGTAGTGTAGGGGGTCGTGCTGGGGGTAGTGTTTTAGGGTTTAGGGTAGTGCAGTGGTGTGTGTGTAGTGTAGGGGGAAGTGTTTTAGGGTTAAGGGTAGTGCAGTGGTGTTTGTGTAGTGTAGGGGCTCGTGCTGGGGGTAGTGTTTTAGGGTTTAGGGTAGTGCAGTGGTGTTTGTGTAGTGTAGGGGGTAGTGTTTTAGGGTTTAGGGTAGTGCAGTGGTGTTTGGGTAGTGTAGGGGGTCGTGCTAGGGGTAGTGTTTTAGGGTTTAGGGTAGTGCAGTGGTGTTTGTGTAGTATAGGGGGTCGTGCTGGGGGTAGTGTTTTAGGGTTTAGGGTAGTGCAGTGGTGTTTGGGTAGTGTAGGGGGTCGTGCTGGGGGTAGTTTTTTAGGATTTAGGGTAGTGCAGTGGTGTTTGTGTAGTGTAGGGGGTCATGCTGGGGGTAGATTTAGGGTTTAGGGTAGTGCAGTGGTGTTTGTGTAGTGTAGGGGGTCATGCTGGGGGTAGTGTTTTAGGGTATAGGGTAGTGCAGTGGTGTTTGTGTAGTGTAGGGGGTCGTGCTGAGGTAAGTGTTTTAGGGTAGTGCAGTGGTGTTTGGGTAGTGTAGGGGGTCATGCTGGGGGTAGTGTTTTAGGGTTTAGGGTAGTGCAGTGGTGTTTGTGTAGTGTAGGGGGTAGTGTTTTAGGGTTTAGGGTAGTGCAGTGGTGTTTGTGTAGTGTAGGGGGTCGTGCTGGGGTAGATTTAGGTTTTAGGGTAGTGCAGTGGTGTTTGGGTAGTGTAGGGGGTCGTGTTGGGGGTAGTGTTTTAGGTTTTAGGGTAGTGCAGTGGTGTTTGGGTAGTGTAGGAGCAATATGTAACTGAATCGCACAC